>CM076580.1:1077181076-1077522910 GCA_034641835.2 Pinus albicaulis | reverse complement strand
TTTTTCGACTTATGCAATATACAAATAGCGGGTTTTTTAGTTGAGGTTTTCCTCGGGAAATATTTTTGTAATGTGTGATTGAAATTATTTCTCTTTCATGTTTTTTTTTTTTTATTTCGAGATCATAACTGGTTTCCGCAATTGGTAGAGTAGATTCAAGTATTGTTTTTAGCATATTACAATTATCAGTTTGAATCTACGTGGACTTTCTACATCGTTTCAGGGTAGGAATCACTATAGAAGATAATAATATGAGTTTTTTCTATGCAGGTGAATCAAATTTGCAGATATACTCTTTAGGACTAGTAGCAAGATTAGGATTTCTTTCTATGGATTGAGACTCAAATATGCCCTTGATGGTAGTTCAAATTTCCAAGCTTGGAAGGATAGGATGGAAGGAGTGTTGGAAGAGAACAGGTTGGAGGATTTCATAGATAGTGATTTCCTAATCCTGCAACATCAGGTGCTCAAGATCTGGCAGCTTGGAAGAAGAATGTGGCAAAGACAAGAAGGATTATATTGGAAGGTGCTTGAGATCGTATTGTCTCGAACCTCCATGGAAATGCAACTCCATATGCTATGTGGAAGGCCTTAACATATTTTTTTTTTAATAGCAGTGACCATAGGAATCTGGCATTGAAGGACAAGGTCAAAAAAAATGAAGATGGAGAAGGGCGACACATTACCAAAGTACTTGACCAAGTTCACCCAATGTTTGGATGAGATTGGAAGTGTTGGTGTTACAGTTTTTGAAGATGATATGGTGAGCCTATCACTTCTAGGCCTTCCCAATACCTGGCACAACTACCAGGATTTGGTAAATGGGAGGTAGAAGCTACCAGAGTGGGAGCATTTATGGTCTGACTTGGTGCAAGAAGATATTCAGCGGAACACCGGAGATGGATCCTCATCAAAGCATGATGATGAGGATAATTGTGCCTTGGATGGATAGGAAAAGAAATGGAAAGGGAAGTCATCCCATTCCAAATCAGATTCTGGTCAGGAAGGAAAGAAGAAGTATTTTTCTAAGATTAAATGTTTTCACTGTCATAAGTTGGGACACTATGCCATGAAGTGTCTGAATAATAAAGACAGCAATAATCTCTCAAGAGGAGTGGTAGGTGAAGCTCTTACTACACAATTTGAGTTGGATTTCACCCTCATCGCATGCATGGTGTCATCGGTGATGGGTTTTCTGTGGTACCTAGATAGTGGAGCCTCATTCCATATGACTAGAAATAAATATTTCTTCAGTGACTTGGAGGAGAAGGACCTCCATATTCACATCGAAATGGGAGATGATGGGAGGTATAGCGTGACTGGCATTAGTATTGTTACCTTTCAAAGGGATTCGGGTTTTCCTCTCACATTAAAATATGTCATGTATGTTCCCGGTTTTGACAAGAACTTAGTTTTAGTTTCTATGTTGGAATATTGTGGCTACGATGTGATATTTAAAAAAGGAAAGGTGTTCCTTTATCACATAGCCATGGGATAGGTGAAGAAGCTTGGGGTTCAAGTAAAGAACCTCTACAAATTGGATGTAGAAGATTGTGTTGCCTTGAGCATGAAATAATAGAAGGTGGAGAACCGAGACATCAGTGAGTTATGGCATAGAATATTGGGCCATCTACACCCAAGGAATTCCCAAGGGTGCACTTGAGCAACATGATACATGCAAAGGGTGTACATTGGGTAAGTACACCAAGGCCACCTTTCATGATAAAGATAGTTGAGTAAAAGTGATCCTTGAAAGAGTTTGCTTAGATGTGTGTGGACCGTTCTCGACAGCCTTCACAACCAAGCACATGTATTATGTGATTTTTGTAGATGATTTTTCATGCAAGTGTTGGATATTCCTCATGCAGAAGAAAGACGAGATGTTCTCAAAATTTTGTGAGCTCAAAGAACTTGTTGAAAAAGACACACGCATGAAAGTGAAGGTTCTCAGGAATAAAAACATTGGAGAATATGTGTCGAATGAATTCAAGAAATTTTGTGCGTCAAAATGCATTCGACGAGAGTCGATAGCACCTCATAACCCACAACATAATGGGGTTACAGAAAGAAATAACAAAAGCATTGTGGGAGTTGCACGGGCGATGTTACATGATCAGGTCCTATCGTTGCACATGTGGTCGGAAGCATGGAACGCAGTTGTGTATGTGCAAAACAGGAGTCCTCATGGGATCCTCAAGATGAGTACACCAGAGGAATCCTTTTCTGGTAAGAAGCCAAATGTGGCACACTTTATAATTTTTTTTTCATCGGTTTATTGTCATGTTACCAAGTATGCATGAAAAAAACTAGAACCAATAGCTGAGCTGGGCATATTTGTGGGGTACATTGATACACCTCATAACTGTCGAGTGTACCTTCCATCTCACAAGATGAAATTGACTTGTAGAGATGTGAAATTATATGAAGGAATTTCCATGCGAATTTCCTTTGAGAGGGAACTTCAGATGCATGCAAATGAGGATATTTTAGCTCCAAAAGAAGAACCTCAAGATGTGGAGCAACCACAAGAAGAAGAGCAGAGAGTGGAAGCACACACTCATGTAGAGACTTCCAGATATGGAAGGAAGCATGCCAGAGAGGCTGACAGGTTGATGCATGATGCTAGAGATAATGTGGGAACACCCACATCATAGCGCAGGAAGAGAAGTTCCCCATATTGGTACATTGGATACATGGCTCCTTTGAGCGAGATGAGTGTAGATATTGATCCATCCTCATTCGAGTAATCAGTGCGGCAACCAGTATGGGTTGATGCCATGGTAAACGAGTATGTCTCAATTATCAGGAACCGTGCATGGGAAGTTGTCCCAATATCAGAGTACAATTCAGTTGTAGGATACAGGTGGATCTACAAGGTGAAGCAAGCAGTAGATGGGAGTGTCAAGAGACACAAGACCATATTTTTGGCCAAGGGATTCTCATAGGTGGAGGGAATAGATTACGAGTATATATTTTCTCCAGTAGCAACGTACTCTTCAATCAAATCTATTGTAGCACTTTCAGCGATGGAAAATACATCAAATGGATGTAAAGGAAACTTTCCTCAATGGAGAAGAATAGGTATACATACAAACCATAAGGATTTGAGACCTTTGATGGATATTCTCATGTGTTCAGACTCAAGCAAGCATTGTATGGACTGAAACAAGCACCCTATTCTTGGTAGGATCGACAGCTATTTCACCGAGTTGGGCTTCACAAAAAGTGAAGTAAATGTGAATCTTTACCATATTGTGGTTGAAGGTAAATTATTTATTATAGTATTATATGTCGATGATTTAATTCTAACAGGTGATGAGAAGCTAATAAATTCTTGAAAAGAAGATTTGGAAAGAGAATTTGAGATAAAGGACATGGGGCTCTTGCATTATTTCCTTGGTTTGGAAATTTGGCAAAGAGATGGGGAACTGTTTGTCTCTCAAATCAAGTATGCCAATGAGATACTAAAGAAGTTTCACATGGAGAGAATCAAACCCATGGAGACTCCTCTAGCGAATAATTGGAGGAAGGAAGATGTTACTTCATGTAAAGTGGTAGAAGCGACCATTTACAGATGGCTTTTAGGTTCACTTATGTACTTGGTGAACACACAACCAAGCATGTGTTATGTGGTTAACCAGCTTAATCAAGCAATGGCTAAGCCAACCAAGCTTTATGGCAAGGAAACCAAACATGTGTACCTCAGAGGCACCACTCAGTTTGGTCTTTGGTACAGGTGCATAGAGGGAGTGCATCTCGAAGGCTTCACAAATGGATATTGGGCAGGGACTCCATCCGAAAAGAAGAGCACATTAGGCAGAATCTTCAGTATTGGTTTAGCAGCAGTTTCCTCATAAAAAATGAAGCATATGTCAGTTGCACTCATTTCAATAGAAGCAGAGTACATGGATGCTATTCAAGCAGCTTGTGAGGCTATCTGGATGAGGAAGATCCTTGTTGGGTTATTTGGTTGATGAATGGATCCTACAGTGATTTATTGTGTCAACCAAAGTTGCATCAAACTCTCGGTTAATCCAGTTTTTCATGATAGGTACAAACATATCAACATCCGATACCACCATCTCAAAGATTTTTTGTCAAGGCAGATCATGATGCTAGAGTACATTCCTATAGAGGAACAAGATGTGGACATATTGACGAAGGAACTGTCAAGAGGCAAGTTTGCGCTCCATAGAGGCAGGATCGGGGCATCATATAATCCCTTTCTTGCTGAGAGGGAGTGTTGAAAATGGAAACAAGAAAATATTCTAATTTAATATTCCCTTGAATTAAATTAGAATAAAATTTTAATTCCATATCACAAGACAACTTGTACAAGTTAACTAAGTTAATATCACTTAGTTGCTTCATTTAATTTGAGTTTAGTGTCTAAATTGAGTCATGTAGAGTGTATCCTAAAAAATAGGATCCCATTGAGTTTAATTTTAGTTTTAATTAATTAACTCGGATTATCTGAGTTAAAATCAATTTAACTAGTTCTAACTGATGGAGGAACTAATATGAGGTATGTTAGTGCCAATATGTTCAGTGATCAAATATGCTCTTTCATATTATCTTTTAGTAGTCCTAGGTCAAAATTTTATATTTTCAAATAAATTTTGGTCACTGCATATGGTATAGGTCTAAATTTATACTCCCCTTGTCCCATTCCTGACAATCATCATCTTATAGTTCATGTCATTCATTGTCATCTAGGGTCATAGATCAGTCACTCCATCTCCATCTAGGTCTATGTCTAACTGTCCTTGTTTCACCACTAAAAAGTCCAATTATGTCATTAAATGGGGAAGACAAGACTTTATTTTCATCATAAAATTCATTTAAATGGATTTATCATAATTAGGGGAATAAAGTAAGACAATTTGTCTTATTTCAAAACTTGTTTCATTGTCAAATTGTTCCTAAAATGAAAAATTGTACTCAAAGTTTTTGGTTTCACTAAAAGAGAAAAAGTCATTTCAAGATGTTATAAAGAGGAAAAATAAAGCTTATTCAACTCATTTTGTCTTAAAATTTTTGGTATAGCTCCTCTCTTGCCTTCAGCATTGATCCATTATTGTCAAGGGTTGGAAGAAAATCAAGAAAACTGCTCCAAAAATCCTTTGTTACGCATCTGGAAGGTTGTGCTACGCATCTCGAAGTGTGCTATGGTTTTGGCCTTTGGCTTCTAAATAAACTTCCCAAGCTTCAAAACTATTGTGCAAAACTTCTGTGACCTAAATAACCAATAATTTTATATTCCAAAACCTTCTTCAAGTCATTCCATCATTGTATGATTGTGTGATATCATTAGGGTTTTTCTCTCCTACCTTCTAGGGTTTCCCCTTCCTCAATTAGTTTTAACCATTGGAGACCCTTTTTTCCTACCATATAAACCTTCACTCATCCCTCACAAACCCTACCCCAACACATCCTATCACTCACAGTCCCCTTTACCTTTCTTTCATCAAAACCCTAACTCCTCACTACACTTTCACAGCAAAACTGGAAAATCTCAGTGTTTTCCTATTTTGACCCACTTTCCCATAACCATTTCAAGTGATTCCACCTATTTTCGTTAACTAACACATTACCCTAATGTCTCATTTTTTTTTGAAATTTTCCTCAACCTCCTTATACCCCATCATAGCTCTAAACCTACCCTATACATATTCCCTGTTTTCCCAAATTCATCATACTTGCCCACTCATTTCATATAGGAGGTTTTGATTGTGTTCACAAGTAGCATGGAGGGTGAAAATAAATTTCATAAGGGAGGTCATAATTCCAGGTTTGAGCCAACTCAAATCCATGGCATCATTTTAGAGCTTTGTGATCATTTGCTAGGGTTTACATTGCACAGAGGGACAATTTTGCATAAAAATCAGTTTCTAAAGAAATGGAGATGAATTTGCCAAAAGTGAAAGATTTTTTTGTGAATAATAGGCAAAAGAACAAAAACCTCCTGCATTTTATGCATAGGTTTTATGATTTGAGATAAATTCCAAAAATATAGTAGCTCTAGTTCATTTTCTACACTTTTGACCATGTTGTTTTCAAGTCAATTTTTCATGGGTTTTGAGCAAGAGTTTGCAGTGCTTGATGACTCCATTTTGTAGCAGACATTCTAATATTTCCAACCATAACACTTTCAGCCCCAAAATCCTTTGGTAATACCTCCAAAGCACCTCTCAAAAAAGGTGTTACGCATCTGTAAATGGCGTTATGCATCTCGAGTAAGCTTGGGAGAATCAAATTTTGGAGGTCTTCCCATGGGTCATTTTTCAAAATTAAAGACGTTATCGAAACTAGACACACAGGGCTAGTTGACATATCTTCCATACTTGAATTTGGAGTCCAAAAATTCGCTCAAAATTAGCTGCAAAAAAGTGTTATGCATCTGTAAAAAGGTGTTACACATCTGTAAAATGGCGCTACACATCTGGAGTAAGCTTGGGAGAATCAACTTTTGGAGGCCTTCTAATGGGTCATTTTTCAAAATTCAAGATTTTCCAGAAACTAGAAACACAGTTATAGTTGACCTATCTTCTATATTTTGATTTGGATTTCTAAAAATCCCTCAAAATTATCTTCAAAAAAGTGTTATGCATCTCTAAAAAGGTGTTACGCATCTCAAAAATGGCACTACGCATCTGCATAAGATTCCTCAGGACACTTGTCAAGCCTAGAAAAAAGTTATATTTTTGAGGTTTTTCTGTCCTTTGAGCTGGGATTGGACTAATTGAGTAGGTTTTTTCCTCTTATCATAAGGAAACATGTTATTAATGTGGGATACACACACTCATAGTCTTTAGCTAAATAGTTGAGAATCCTGTGGAATGCCTTGGAGAATTTGTTCTTTATCTGTATGTTTATCTTATAATGTTGAATGATATGTTTTCCTCTTTCATATACATGCTTCTATGTTTTTATCTTGCCAATCTATAAGCAGAAATCATGAATTTTCATGCTTTGTCATAACAAGATTTACATTATGTGTCTATGTTCTTCTAAATGAATGAATTCACCTCAGTGCTAATTCATATTTTCTATCATGTCATCCTATACACATCAAAAAAAAAAAATTCTTTCAAGCTACCTACCTAGCCTCATCCATATTCTCTGCAAATTGATCTTGAATTCAGACCTTAAACCCTAGACCTAGTCTCCTTACTGTCATTCCTATCTAGCACACAAACATCAAAGAAAAACCATATTTACTGAGCTTTCATACCTAGCCTAATATCATTAGATATTCAGTCATTTCATTGACTTTAAAGTGACATTGAGAGAGCCCTCTCTAGTCCTGGTAGGGCTAAGTACCTGACCTAAATCCTGGTATGTGGTTACCTTCCTTCAATCCCACTCTCAGCCTTGGGAAGTTTGGGGGAGTAAAAATAAGTTCAAAGAGTGGAACTTGGACTTGAACCACATCTAGTGATCCATCAGATAAATATTGACTCACTCATAATATCTCATGTGTGTTAGTTCTGAGAAAGACCCAATTGAGATTGAAGTTCAATGGTAGTGTACTATCAGTTGTATAATATTACAAATTGTACAGGTGGTGCATGTAGTCATAAGAAGGCCCCTAATGGATTGCACAGTATGGATTGGTAATTTCCCTAATTAATAGGGCCTAATTACCCAAGGAAACAACACAAGGAAACAGGGATCCTTAAGGGAAAAAATTGGTTAAGTATTGAACCAAGCTTGTCTAGGAAGTAGTGGGTAAGATAGAGATAGTGCAGAGGCTTATCTGGCTGGAGAAAAGCATTGTAATATTCTCATATTTTCTGAATTATGAAATATACAGATAGTGGGGTTTTTATATGAGGCTTTCCCCGGGAAATATTTGTGTACTTTGTGATTAAAATATTTTTTCTTTCATGTTTTTTTATTTCACGATCATAATTGGTTTCCCCAATTGGTAGAGTATATTCAAGTATATTATTTTAGAATATTACAATTATCAATCTGAATCTACATGGATTTTCTACATGGGAAGCATCCTCCTTGAAAGGAGAAAGATTTCCCCTCTAAAATCCCTCAAAAAGTGGATCTGGTTCCCAACAATAGAAATCTAGGGAACACATTCCTAGATTTTCTCAATCAATGGAGCTCCAGAATATGTCAATGATTTCATGATATTTTATTTATTTACTAGTCCATCATGTAGAATGGAGAAAGTACCTAGATTATTGCATCCTCCAAATATTCATAATCTATCCAATATTCTCACAATATTCTCCAAAAATAAATATTAGGCACAAAGTATGCAATTATCTCTAAACACTCCTAATGAATATATTAAAGTTAAAAATATGTCATCCAATGCAAAAATAGAGGTTTAATTTGTTGAAGGATGGTCAGGTGGGCCTTAATTTGTATATATTTTGGAGGCCCATCATACCCCCCTACTGAAATTTGTGCTCATCATATGAGCAACTTAGTGACCTAATTGATTCATGGCCCTGGTGTCCTCTTTAACATCCCAAGATACCTCGGGAGTAATTCTGGCACATCTTCTGCTTCTCCAGCCTATTCCTCCTCTTCATTAGCCTCTTCTTTTTCTTCTCCATCTTCTTCTTCTGCAAATCCATCTTTTTCTCCAATTTCTAATTAGGCTTTTTCTGGTCTCGTAAGAAAGGTCTCCCTGTCTATGTCCTCAAAGTTTTCCCATGACACAAGTTTTCGAACATTCTCCACAACATATATGATAAGTAGAATTATTAATGATTCTATGGACTCTCTTTAATTGAAACCACCCCCCCATGATTGTCACTGTGTTTTTCCAAAGATTGGCAAACCAATACTCCCAATTTTCTACCATTTTTAGATGTTTTCTGAGCAATTAAGGTTTTAGAACAGGGGTAAAAGAACAGTTTATTCATACTAGTTAGAGGACGGAAAAATTTAGAATCAACTAAAAAAAAACCCCATTTCCTTTCTTATATTTCCTAACTTAAAGGAAACATTCACATTCAATTCTTTTTATTCCCAAATTGCTATCAAAATTTTGTAACGGGATGCATTGTTGAAGCAATGAGAGGTCTCACAAGTTTCTTGTCCATAGATGGAAGATAAAAATGTGTACCTACCCTTATATTGGATTTTTCTCTTCAACTATAGGGTTTGGTGGGTGGAATTTATCAAAATAAGGCTCTTTTACAGTTTTTTAGACTTTCCTATAGCACATTGTCTTATTCTGTAGCAAATTTTCTCAGTCTTGTAGCAGTATGTTCTAATCCTAGAGAATTTTGTTATAATATTGTAGTAGTGCTTTCCAGGTCTTGTAGCCCCTCTAAAATGGTCTATGGAAGCAATAGCTCGAATATTTTTTACTCCAACACTACTGGCAGGCCTTAGCTTAAAACACATTTTTTTATGTGCCACATGAGGCTCTATCCCACTTAAGTTATTGGTGGTTTTGTGGGAGAGAAAACAAATTGCATGTTAATCTCAAGACATGTTCATCTTCCTATTATAATGCTCATATTCACAAGAAAAAAACTTCACACTTCAATTTATTTCGTTTTCAGGGTTTTTTTATAGGATATGCAGTGAAGGATATTTGCAAAAATTCACAGACTTTTTCATTTGCAAGAGGTGAGGAGGATCAAGTACTTACCCCTTCCTTGCAAACTCCTTTAAAATTATAGGGTTTGTCGCCAATAATGCTCAGATTGGGCTCCTTTGCACCTCTCAAGACAATCCTATAGCATTATCTACAATATTGTAGCAGCATTCTATAATCCTGTAGCATCTGCCTCTGATCATGTAGCACCTTTTGTTCAAATTTTTGGCTTCTTTGTAGCACCTTAGGGTACCTTGGTCATTGCTAGCTTGACTCCTGACATCTTAGTGTGCTTATCTTACTATTTAAGGAATGACTTCTCGGTACAAATAATATTCAGGCTTGTATTTTATTTATTTTTTGGATTGGTGGTGGGCTCTATGCGTTGTATGAGTTGGCCCCCTCCTACCACCTTCATAACTTATCAAACCCGTTGTCCCACTCCTCGAAATTATCACCCTTATTTTTTTCATTTTATCCACGTTGCATGAGAGATTCAGTTAACTTCATTTAACTATTCGAGGTTAGTTGAGACTATTGGACACCTTTAACCTTCAAAAATTTCTCTCTTGTGTATTGACAACAAATTTGTAACCATAATAAGCTCAAGAGGAGAGGTGAAGAAAAATGCATACCTATGCCTACCTTATTATCTATTGCTACTGTGATGTCTAAAAGTTTCTTTAGAAATGGTGGTTGATCTACTAATGATATGGATTTATTCAGGGACGTAACAAAATACAGATATAAACATAAACACAGATATGCGACAAAAATAAGTCTTCATTTCATTAATATCAAAGAAATGAAAAATGTTTATAACCAAAATGGAAATAAACTAGCTTAGGCGATAGTAGCTTAT
Organism: Pinus albicaulis; assembly: GCA_034641835.2. Lineage (NCBI taxonomy): Eukaryota > Viridiplantae > Streptophyta > Pinopsida > Pinales > Pinaceae > Pinus > Pinus albicaulis. The sequence continues at coordinate 1,077,512,471 of CM076580.1, read as the reverse complement.
CTTTGAGAAGATATGTGGTGGATACATGCCTATGAAATTTTTTATAATGAGGCTCGAGGGCCTTTTTATTATTGAAAAAAAAGGGAAAACCCTAAATAACCAAAACCCTAACCCCAGGAGATGGAATGCCAAGAGTTTGTGGGCCTCGTTGGGGTTAGTTGGGCAGCCAACTTCTCATTTTCGTAACTTGGTCAGATGATCTCCATTTGGCACATACGATACCTCATTGGAAATATCTCTCTGATTACTATAGGATTTACAATTGGTTGCAGACTTTAAAAAAACATCGTTTATGGAGTCAAAACAACTCTAGAAGTTCAAGACCCGAAAAACTACTAAAAATAGTAAATGCTCCTATAATCAAGGAAACAAATGAAACCAAATGGGGGTATAGGCGGAATAGGTTGGTGGTCATCAATATCCACTTGGATCATTCCTTCCCCCTTAGGAAGAAATGGTCCCCATTGCGTCCATGAGGTGAGGAAATTTTTTTTTGAACCTTGTCCCTAGTGAACCACTTGCCCTCGTGACGGAGTTGGCCTGCTTTGACAACTTGATATAGCTAGATCCTCTTCTAGAAATTGTTATTGATTTTTGTTTCCATGATCCTAGCAGTTTGTGGCTTGTTTGATGCAGCTTGGATTGAGCTATGTTGTTGTAAGTTGTTCAGCAACGTTGAATGCGTCCAGCAATGGGTGAAAGTATGGTCGCAACCTATCCACATTGAATACTGGGTACAAGTTAAGGAACGGTGGAATGTTGAGCTTAAATGCATTATCCACTACAGCCTTGGCAATGGTGTATGGTCCATATTGGAGTGAGAAAAGTTTGTGATGGGGCCCAGTAAGGCGCTCCTTCTGTAAATGTAACCAAACTTTGCCGCCAACCTGGAACATGTGTGGCACCCAATGTTGATCATGACGTTGATTGTACTTAGCATTGGATTTTTCTAATATGTCATGGACCTATTTTTGGATGTGCTAAATGTGCTCAATGATTTTTTTAGCCCTATCATCTTCGGCCTGGACATGATCTAAATCTACCTGAGTAACTACAAATGGTATGGCCACATCAATGGGACATAATGGCTAGAATCCCAACCCCACCTGAAAGGGGTTGTAGCCAGTTGAGCTATGGAGAGCTCTATTGTAACTATGTTGAAAACAAGGGAGGATTTGATCCCATGTGTGTGGATTCTTTGAGTTTTACATGTGAAAAATGCGCATGATCATCCTGTTGAAGACCTATGTTTAGCCATCAATTCGGGGGTGAAAGGTCGTGAACTTAGTGAGCTTGGTATCCAGCATCAACCAGAGGATTGACAAAAATGTACTTAGGAACCTATTGTCCCGATTTGAGATAATGGACTGTGGGATCCTAAAGTGTACCTACACTCGTTTTAATAATATATTAGCAATGGATTTTATTTTGATACTCTTCTTGCAGCCCTCCAGAAGGCCATCTTAGAGAATTTGTTGATGACCACAAAAACACAGTCATTGCCATGTTTAGTAGAATGTAGGCCTGACATGTAATCCTTGGAGATGGATTCCCAATTCTGACTAGGAGTAGGTAGAGGAGTATATAGGCCTTGCTTCTTGATGGTTGGTTTGGAAATGGCGCAGGAAGTGCAGGATATGATGTACCTCCCAACATCATGTCGAAGGTTCAGCCAATAAAAATAATTCTACAACACATCCATTGTTTTCTCTACTCTGAAATGTATAGTGACCCAACTGTAGTGTGCCTCCCAAATAATCTTGGAATGCTCACTTGAAGGAACACATAGGTGTCCCAAGTGGCACAATAGTGCACCCTGGAGGTGAAAATCAGGAACTTGCTTTCCTTCCAAGAGCACCTGGTATGTGTTTCTGAATTATAGATCACTCTTGTAAAGATGCGGCCATTCCAAAGTCTCGTGCCCACAAGAGTCGAGCATAGTGGTCAGCGCCATGATCGACGGTCAGCTCACGTGCTCTAAAAAATTATTGGTGATTCCCTTCATGTACTTAATGTTCAAATGGAATTGTTACATGTATGTCTACCATTTATGATGGTGATCATTCTGCAACGTTCCTTGTGTTTGTATGAATTATAGGAGTCAGTGGTCTGTGTGGATGATCATTTCCTTCCCCATAATTTAATTCTTCCTCTGTCAGCAAGCCTGCATAATGGAATACATATATTTTTCATAGGTTGGATACTTTCGGACTGTGTATGAAAGTGTCGCACTGTGATATTCCATTGGATGCCCCTGCTGAGTAAGAATTGTGCCAACATCATATTCGGAGGCATTTGTCTCAATTTCAAATGGTTGTTGCAGGTATGGTAATGTGAGCACCGGTTCAGCATAAAAGCGATGTTTCAACTCGGGAAAAAAATATTTTTGTTGGGATTCAAACCAAAATAACTTTTCTTTCACTCCACCCTTGGTGACTTGACTCTAAGGCCAAGTAATATGAGAGAAACCCAACACAAACCTGCAGTAGAAATTGGAAAGACCCAAAAAGTTGTGGAGCTTTGTTAGAGTGGTTGAGGTTGGCCAATACCAAATAAATTTTCTCTTTGTTGAGTCGACATGCACACCACTCTCATCAATGATGTACCCCAGATATTGAACCTAAGTCATGCCAAAAGTGCATTTCTCCAGATTGGCACACAACTTGTATTGTCACAAGGTTTGGATGACTTGTCGAATATCATGTAGGTGCTCTTCCAAATTTGACTAAAGATCAGGATTTCTTCCAAACATACTACCATGAATGAGTTGGTGATGTGCCACAAGATTTCATCCATTAGCCTCGTGAAGGTTACCGGGGCATTCGTCAACCCGAAAGGCATGACCACCCATTCAAAAAGGCCCTCCTTGTATTTGAAGGTTGTCTTCCACATATCAAAGGGCTCGATTGGTACCTGGTGGTAACTGGACTTCAAGTCAATATTTCTTAAATATTTGGCCCCCTTGAGTTGGTCCAAAAGGTCATCGATATGTGGGATTAGATACCTATTCCAGACAGTGATATTATTCAGTTCTCGATAGTCAATACAAAGCCTCCAGGTTCCATCCTTCTTCTGTACCAACACGATCGGGCTCCCACGGGATGAGGAACTTGGTCTGATGTGCTCTTTCTAAAATAGCTCCTAAATCTACCTCTTGATTTCATCGTTATATAGGACATAGCATCGGTATATCGGTCCATTGGGTAGTGGCGTGCCTAGGGTTAGATCGATGGAGTGCTTGACCTGACAATGTAGAGGTACCATTTTGGGCGAGGTGATGTCCCTGTACTCCACCATGACCTTGTCCATTTGTTTCTATCATGTAGAGGATATATGTCTGGAAGTTGTGGATGTGGCCATAATCTTTCTCTTGTTCTTAGGCTGAATCATAAGGAAGACAAATTTCCCGGTCTAGGAAATGATATTACTGCATTGTTTAGCAGAGATCAAAGAAAAGGTGGTAGGCAACGCTACCTCTGGTATCCTGTACAACTTCTGACCCAAAGTAATAATAAGATAACGAGGTCTAGATTCATATACAACATGATGTTTCCATAGGTATCGCTGGCCTAATAAAAAATCACAGAATTTAAGATGGGAAGTGTTGCACAATACCTCATCTTGAAAGGACTTGATGATATAATGCAAGCATCACTATTGGCTGACATGGAGATCTCGCCCTTGGGGAAGCCACCCAATGGTGTACGGTAGTGGGAAGTGTTGTTGAAAACTCCAATATCTTAAATACCTCGATTGAGATCAGTTTCTTTTGGCTCCCACTATCAATAATAAACGGCACCGGTGAACACTTTACCCACATCTTCGAGTGGAAGATGTGCTCCCCCTCCTCTAGATCCTCAGGTTATGCTTCTTGGGGCTCGGTGGTGGCTACTGTCGTAGTGTGTTTTGTGTCAATGATCTACCTTCCTTTGTCTATTCCCTTGTCATTTTTGGGCTCAGAATCATAGCATGCATCCTCTCTGATTCTTTCAGCTTAGCCACCAGAGCCTGCTTTGTGCGACTCTCGTTTGTGTTGTGAGTGGGAGTTTTATGGAACTCGTACCACTTGTTGGTTTCCTTCTTCAACTTCCCATTATTCTTGGCTTGAGGCTTCAAATATTTTTCCTACGGGTATTCGGCCTAACTCTGCCCTTTTCTCTGTGGCTTAGGTGTGCATTTTCTCTACTTTGGGTTCACATATCCAAAGTCTCACTTCTTCTGCTTGAATTTTTTCTCAATCTTGGCAACATAGTGGTATGTTGCACCAAGAGAGGAGATGTCGAGGAACTCCATTTCCTCTTGAATGTATTGTGTAAGAAACTACGGTATTTGAGCACCAGATTTTTTTCCAAATCTTTGATACCCAACATTGAGCGTAGGGTATGGAAAAGATTCATCAACTCATGCACATCTTGATCCCTTTGTTTTCACAATGTTGTCCATTGTATACGCTTATCCTCATAACTCCCCACGGGGTAATATTGTTCCTTGATGGTGTCTCAGAAATAATTCCAAGTGAGTGCAGCTTAAATAGTGAGGTTTTTGTTAGCGCAAGGAGTCACTCCTTGACTGCATAAGGAGTAATTCGTACACATCATAGTTCATTTCAAATTTTAAAAGGGTTTTTTGATTGGTGGGATGGTTTCTCAAACATTTTGAAATAATTTTTATATTCTTTAAGACTTTCATGCATTTGGCAAGATGTGGCAAGTATAAATTGTGTGGCTAAATTGGTAGTATATGGATTAGAGTGTACAAATAGAGAAGATGGATAGATGGTACCTATTCCAAGTGTTAGCCCATGACTGTACATGACATGGAACAGTGTTCCCTATAGGGAAATCATAGATCAGATGTCAGAGACTTGAATGTGTTCGTGTCGAGTCGTGCATGCATGCAGGTCAAGTTGTGAAGATGGGAAAAACTGTGAAAGGGGAAAGCATTCCACGAACATCCATGTTATATTAAGCCTTATCGTTATATCATATATACAACAAAACCCATTCAAACCTTTGATGGGACCAAATCCCCGCCGCCCTTTCCCTTTCCATTTCATTTTTCTTTTCAAAAACATCAAAATTTTCCTTTTCATTATTTTCCCTTGCTCCTCTTCCCAATTCATGATCGCTATCAAAAGTGGGCCCTCATCGCATTTCGCAAACTCTACGTGTTTGGCATGGATACTAAACTCTAAATATTGCAATCACTGATTTGTGATTGTGATATCACATCGCATTTGACTTACCATTGTGCGCACCCGCAAGTTTATCCATTTAGCTTTGCGATGCGATAAACCGACCCCACCTCCATAGCTCCACTCCTGATTCATAAGCCGTTGCAATTCATATGAATATCATATAAATTCCATAATACTTACCGCCTTAAAATTTTCACCGATTCATAAAAACTTTGCTGCATTTAGCAGTGGATCCCTCTTCCCCACATTTTGCAAAATTTAAAAGTTAACCCTCGAAAGTTAAAAGATTTAACTTGTGATGTGACCCGAGCGCAGATCACGCATCACAAGTTTTACAAGTTAACTGCCAAGATTAATGTTAAAAATTCTGACGTAAGATGTGTGATGCCCGGTGGGGCTCGATCACAAATCGTGCGTCGCAAGTTTTAAATATTAAAATGCAAAGGGTAAATGTTAAGTCCTGCACAGTGTGAAGTGCGATGTTGGCGGATGCGATGTATTTCAGAGCAAAGGCCGAAAGGGTTTCAAGTCTGGGTGAATGGTTTTTTACGCTGTTTGGCTTCAAAAAGGGTTGAAAACGACCAAAGGGACTCGGGTAGAAAAAATATAGAAAGGGTCAAGTCTGGGCCCACCTCCTCGCCACGTCATTACCTTCTCCTCATCGCTCTCCATCTTTCCTCCATCTCTGCATGCCCGCCATACATTCAACGATCCTCATTTCATTTCGCACCTTCCCCATCCAATACCACAAAAAACTTTCGCCCCCCTCCAAAATCTGGCTTCTGGTTTGCAATTCAAATACAGAACAGGCTTATGCATGGAACAAGTAGGGGTGGTCTATTCAGGTTGATCAGGAGTTCTTCGTCAAAGAAACAGGCATGTGTGGTATGACTACCACTTCACAACAGATTGAGTGGACATCAGAGGACTTTCAAGTAACAATAGAAACTGTGTGATGACGGCCATGCCTGCCCACCTACAACTGCTCCTCGTCGTCCAGTTATAAAGGCCCCCTGTAATTTGCCTCAATGGGCGACCATTTCCTTTCTCTTTCTGATTTAATTTTGATGATTTTGCTAGTGAAATCTCAATTTCACTCCATCCCCGTTTTAATTCTCCCCCATTCCCTTTTATTTCTCTCAGTACATAAGTAATTGTTCAATTAACACTCTGCAAGTTAGGTAGCATGTTTTGATTTCATAGATACGGGTCGATCATAAATGATCAAGTACCGTAGACCCTCCAGGAAAACTCTATATATAGAAAGTTCTAAGATGAGAGGGGGGTTTTGGAATTTTGGAAGAATTTTGCTGTAGTTTTGTATGACTGTGCTCCTTGTGCTCTAAGATACATTTTCGAGAGAAATGTTTGAACTCAATATAATACAAAACTGATGTTTGGATTCCAAATGGAGTAATGAGCAGTATGTATTTGTTTTCTTTGTTATCAGTAATCTCCTTTTCATGTGTAATCATCTTTCATGCTATTTTTCTTTGATGTTTTGTCTAATGTAGTTGTCAGTGATCCGCAATTTTATTCATGAATTCGTATCATTATAAAGCTTAGGTGTTAATGCTCATGTAATTAAGCTTGTTTTATTACCTTAATTCGCTCTCCACGAACCTCTATTTTTATCCATATTTCATTTATATGTGTTTCCTCTGATTTCATAGGGGACAGATTCTTAAATCTCTTAAGCATGTCTCTCGTGGGTTCCTTCTCCATTCTCCCTCAACACCTCTTCATATTTTCAAGATTTTTGCTCATTTTTTTATACTTGGCCCATTTAAAAGTCACTAAGCCTCATAGCCTCTTGATCCCTCACACGGTATAAGGAATTCACATGAATCGACTCCAATACCTTCTCACTCCATGAACCACCAAAACCATTATTCTCTTGAATTATATCCTGTCAAAGGTATTCATACTATTGCCCATCTTTAACCTCTGAATTTAAGATGTCCTAGGCATTGGTATTTTTCAACTCAAGGTTGTCTCTAGGAGCTAAAACACCAGGAAATATTCCTATCCTAAATCAGTCACACAACTATGATGATGGCTCTTTACACAAAATTTGTTTATGCAAAGTAAACAACAATCATAAAATAGATTGCATGTATAAATTATTTCACAAATCCTATATAAAATCTTCACTGACATGTTATATAACACACATATAATTTGCAGAAAACTGAAATAATATAATTTACTGTTAAATCCTTTAATAGTTCTCACTCACACCTTACTAGTTGTTGCAATTCATATTTTAGAAGAAATTAACAAAGAAAAAAACGCACCACACATTAGATGTTCCTTGATTCAAAAAATCTTCCAGCATGAAGCAAAAAGGCTTTTTACAATATTCATTCTTTAGGTAGACCAACATCCAACCTGGAAATGGAATTTACAAGTGGTATATATAGCAAGAGAGGCACCAACTCCATATCTTCTAAAAATAAGGAAACATTAATTATAGCATTACATAGGTGTCAAAATAAATTACAGCCTTATCCCATCGAAATATAACAGAGAGGACAGATGGATAAGAAAGAAGAGAAGAAATTTGGGCTGAAATATTGAGTGTGTTGTCATGTTGCCCATTTTTCTGCTAATTTATCTCCTTGTGTATTGAGTCTTTAAATAACCATGTAGATTCATTTAATAAGACCTCCAACAACCTCATAACCACCCTTCACCATCACTTGTATTATCCATTTGGTTATGGGTTCTTATCCATCATTAATTGGCTCAGAAAAAATTGTTGACAGGTGCCAAAATTCAGTTAAAACAAGTGCTACCAGAAATTTCGATAAAAACCTGTAACTGCGCAAAATCTGGAATGCTACCAAAATTTCTAGTAGCACCCTATTTCTTTTTCAAAAATACATAGAAAATGCTAAAAAAACTGTGCAGACTTATATTCCTTGACACGTTAAGTTGTTGTTCAAAATTGTAACTGATAAGAAAAAAGGTACTTGTATCAAAAAACCTTTTTACCTTTCCTCTATGTGTGTTGCAGCTTCAGTAAGCTTATCCAAGTATGTTTTTTTGTCAACAGTTGATCTGGATCTAGTTTCTCTTGTGGATACTTCCTTGACAGTGTCTTTCTCCTCCTTAGAACCCTTTTTTGTTTTTATTCTCTTTGAGGGCTCTGAGTGTTGCTCTGAAGGGGTTTTGTTCTTATTTTTCTTCATGGATTTCCCTGTCTTTGAACCTTCAGGTTTACCTTCAATATCAATGACCTTTGTCATTAGGCTTGGATTATATAGTTCCTTGGACCTAAGCCTAAAATTGTTGCTATCTCTAGTATGCCTCTTTTGGTATCAGTAACAGGTTTGGCTTCTTCCTTCTTCTTCTTACTACTTATGTCATATCCAACATCCTTGAGGAGTTCTTTATTTGATTGTGTAGGTTGATACCCTTTCTACAACTTCTGTTGAATATGTGCTTCCAAAATTTCTAGTAGCGCCTGTGCTTTTGATTTATCTACATTTTCAAACCTTCCTCTCTGGGCTCTCGTGTATACATTAGGAAAAGGAGGAACATGGAGCACTATTTTCATAGATTTGGGTTTACTTGCTGAGGAACTCTCTCCCTTTTCCAACTTTCTCTCAGCTTTAACTACAGAAACCTTTTCTTTCTTATCCTTGGACTTCTTATATATATTTTAGTTTTTGGCCTTTCTCTTTGTTCTTCTTTTTGCAAGGTTGAGGGTGGGGTTGTGAAACTGGAGGTGTAGGTGCAGGTTCGCTTGCCCTGTAAAACAAAAAGTGGTCCCAAGTTTGATTTCTCTTCACCAACTCTTCTTCAATTAGAACTTTGATTAAAGCTTGATGATACAATCTATACTCTGAAATAGCAGTGTGATTTTGAACCCTTGCTGACATCTTTGTCGGTATTTTCAACAAGAAATATGGCAGATTTAATGTATTCATACCTACAACATGAAAAAGAAACCTCATGTGATAAAGGAACACAAATGTATACCTCCTTTCACAAGTGAGGTATATCTTGATAATCTTAATAGCTTATGCCTAGTCATTCTTAAGATAGCTACTTGGAATGCCCTTGGCCCAATTTGGATATCTATGTGCATCTTTGAGAAATCTATTGAGACCTCCTCCTGTGATAACCTACCCTTTAAACCACCTTTCTCCTTCCTGTGGAATGTTAAAGGCTTCATCAATGGAGTCTTCAAAAACCTGCAAGGTAAGGCCATAAACTATGGCTTATTTCCCATTAAAAGAGTTAGCAAACACTTGAGCTAATCCTGAATGAGAGCTCCCTAACCTGGTGCATAGAGAATACCACCCTAACTGGATAAACAAGCTTCTTACCCTCGAATTTGCATCCACTATTTTTGCACCTTGTGGCTCAATTCGATTTATTTTTCCACTTTTTTTAGTCATCTTCAGAAAATAAATGATTTTGTCTCTTGCAACTGATAGGTTGTAGAGTTGGAGGAGTTTTACCTTATAAGTGTTGCTTATATTCACCTTTGGAATCCTGTCTGAAATCCAAACTCCTCCTCAAACTATGACTCTTAAAAAATTCGATCTCCAACAACTAAAACTTCAAATGACAGTGCTCCTGCTTTTTCAGTGGTTTTAAAACCAAGCTATGGTTCATTACCCCATGCAAATCAACCTTCATAATTGAAAATATCTCTCACCGTGATGTGAACCATGTGGTAATCCATCATTACCTTCAATTGGTTGCGTATTTTTGTATTGATAACTCCATCTGGCTTGAGACAAGCAAATCTGTGACTAACAGTCACCTCCGCTGTCTTGTTGTTAATTGGCTGAAATTTCCAACAGCACTTCTATGCAACCAGCCAAACAGTTATGGCGTTAAGCGTGATGACCATGATCTCCTTCATTCATAAAAACACGTACTTTGACATACGTCTAACTGACTTGGAGTTAATAGGCAGACGGGATTAACGGTTAAGTGCATTATTGCGGTTGACACATAGGCATAACGTATATTACGACTTGAATTGAGCTAGACTGACTGCATACGACACCTATCATGAGATATGAAAATATTTTAAAAAGATTTTGTGCGTATTTACACTAAAACACGTGGCTTGGTAAAAGCGAATGCACTTTGTCGTTTATTTTTTAAAAACAGAGTATGGTTCCGAAATTTCCGGAAACATCGGAAATAAAAATAAAAAGATAGAAACAAAAAAATAACAAACAGTCCAAAAAGACTAAAATTGGTGCTTTCGAAATTTCCGATAGCAAATAAAAAAAATTAAAATTTTGAAATTTTTTAAGTTTAATCCTAAAAACAAAAAATATGAAATGAAATTATGAATTAGCAAAGAAATGTGCTAACAAGTTCTCTCTTATCCCTCTGTTTACAGTAGGCTTCCCATCAATCCTTAACATGGGGCCGGGTTTGAGGAGTGAAAAAGTAATATTTTCCCGATTGGAAAAAACATGAACCGAAAAATATCCTTCCAACAGATTTAACCATTTATATACGGTGTATGCATCTATCTAGCCTTAAAATAAGGGAATGTCAAAGTTGAATTCTACCTTAAATGGAGTGGTGCCTACAGAGTGGATGTTGGATCAAGGTGTGTTGCACGTGGGTATCCGATGAAGGATCTGGGAAAAGTTATTCATGATCGTGTTCCTTTGTCGCTTGAGGGCTTCCTAAAGCAATATTTTGAAAGTATATCCTTCTCCCTTGTCTTTATTTTCTTCTTCCATGGGAGGTCGTCAAGGTTTGTGATGTTGTTCTTGCAAAGGTTCAACCAGTTCGATCCCTAACTCCTTATACCCTGACCTCTTTAGGGACATGCAAAGAAAAATAGAGAAAGAGCAGACTGCTTTGATACCACTTATCTAAATTTATGTAGGAATGCAACAGAATGAAAATATAAATATAAACACAGAGATGTAGCAGAAATAAGTCTTCATTTCACTAATATCAAAGAATTGAAAAATGCTTACAAGCATAATGGAAATAAAATAGCTCTATCGATGGTAGCTTATCTCTGAGAAGATATGTGGAGGCTACATGCCTCTAAAATAGGTTAAAATATGGCTTAAGGGCCTTTTTTATTATTGAACAACAAGAGAAAACCCTAAACAATCAAAACCCTAACCCTAGGAGATGGAACGCCAAGAGTTTATCAGCCTCATTGGGGTTATTTTGGCACCTGACTTCCCGGGGTCATAACTTGGTCATATGATCTCTGTTTAGCACGTAAGATACCTTGTTGGAAATATCTCTCTGAGTACTACAAGATCTAGTGCAAGCTTGTAGCCGACCTCAAAAAATGTCATTTAGTGGGTCAAAATAGCTTTGGAAGCTAAGGACCTGAAAATTTTCTAAAAATAGTAAATGTTGTTATAATCAAGGAAACAGATGAAACCAACTGGGGGTCTAGGTGGAATAGGAGGGTGGCCACCAATTTCCACTTGGATCATCTGATTATTTTGAGGTGTCATTTTCCATGCTAGTTGCTTCATGCTCTAGCCCTGCTTTGAAAAAAAATGTATATGTTTTCTTATAGGTGTCTGACTGAGCAAAGTCTAATGATGCAGGTTCTTCAAATGGTGGATCGCTCTACTATTGTTGGAGGTGAAAATTTACCTTGTAGCAGCTCCTTAATATTTGTGTGTCTTCCCAAGATCACAAATATGGCACTTCAATGCTTCAGTATGGCTAAGTATTCATTATGGTGTTGTGAAGTGTTTCTGATTATGGTTATTTAGGGTTTGTGTAACCTGCTACAAGATTCGATTATTTCCTGTAGAAGTTAGACATACCCCTCCAAAATCACAATACCCTTCATGAAATGCATTCAGAATCTCTGATAATTCATGATGATCTCATGGACAAGGATTGGAGACTTTGGTGGTGGTGAAGACTATGGAAGAAGGGGTGAAAATGGGTTTTTGCATGAACATAGATGAAATTTTGGATGGGGAAGTGGCTAAATGGTGTGGAGGATGGGAGATGGTGAAGGAAACATAATATCTGACCCCTCTCTCTATGTCGATCACAATCCTGTAGCAAATCCAGACAATCTTGTAACAATACAGGACAATCTTGCATTAAATTTGTTTAATCCATATCTCTCGAACAGTAGATTGGAATCATTTGAAATTTTTTTATCATGTTTCCATCATCCTTATACATCTCTATATAAAAAATCTTGGCCAATGGATGCATTTTTTTCGAGATATGCTAAAACTATTTGTGCCTTGTATTTTTTTCAATCTTGTAACAACACAGAACTTTCCTGTAGCAGTTATAGGACAGTGAGGAAAATGAATGGGAAAGGCATAGGAATGACGGGTGAATGTTGGAAATGGATGAGGGTGATGGATTTACATGGCCTTAGTCTCATTGGAGCATCTTGGAAAAGGAGATGAAAGCCTAAGTTTGACTTCCTTTTACTATATTTTTTATCAGCTTTTTATTATTGCACTAACTTGTTCTTGCTACTTTTAGAGGTTGGAGAGAACCTACATTCATAAGAGATAGATACCTGGGGAAAAGAATCATTTTTTTCTTTTCATTTTTTTCTTTTTTTCTTTTTTTTCTCTAGGTATATTAGTTGCCTCGATGAGGCTTTCAACTAGTAGGTCTGCCTAGGCGCCTCAAAGGAGGTTTTCACCTAGGATCTTCTTTCCTTCTTTATCTTTTCTATTTTTTTCCAACCCACTAACTGTGTCATATAGGTTTTCAATCAGTGAGTCAATATCAGGTGCCTCAAGGGAGGTTTTCACCTGACATTTTATTTTTTCTTTTCTTTTCATCTTTTCCTATTTATTCTCAAGTATAGGAATACTTCCAATGGATCCATGTGCATAACAAGATGGTAGATAAAATCGTGTGTAGGCTCGAAATATGATTTGAAATGTACCTGAGTATGAGAGACCAACTGCTTTGAGTTTGATGATGCCAAACATTGTTAAAGAGAGTGTTTCCCTTATTTAGTGATTGTTAGGAACCAAAGTTCAATATAGTTTTGATGCCCTTGGTTCACTTGCTCCTATGTATCATTCTATATACCTTCTTCCTCCATTTCATTCAAATCTTCTACTATTTTCTAATTAGTCCCTTGAACACATAAAGGATCTGATGATAGGCATAGTAGAAATTCTTCAATCTCAGGCTCCAATGAATTCCCTTCATCAAATGGTACGTGATTATTCTATATATTCTTCTTTTGGATGTGGTTCTTCAATGACATCGGGAGAATCGCTTGTTTGCAATACTCTTCCTGATCTAATATGAATACTATTTATATCAAGAGCATTTGTTTGGAAGTAGGTTACCTCAGCACTTTAAGTGGGTTAAGTTACTTTATTGCTTGGGTTCAGAAATGGAGTGGGATTGGATCTTTGATATGGATGTGGTTGAGGTTGTGGTGGAGGTGGAGGTGGAGGTGGATGGTAGGGATAGCATGGAGTTGAGTATGGAGGATATTGGGGAAAATATTGAGGATATTGTGGATTTCCCCATAAGTTCCTTGCCAACCTTGTTTTCAAGATTGGTTTTTGGGTTGATATGGACAAGGTTTCCAAGGAAAGGGTGTGTTCTAATTACTTTGAGATGGTTGTGTATAACCTTGAAATTGTGAATTGGATTCCTACAGCATACTAGGTTGACTAGGTTTCTATGGTCTTCTTGGAGCCACATAATAGAGTTTTTTTGGTGATTTAATTGCTCCATTGTCTTCCTCGTGAACTTCCTTCAACCTTGGTAATGATGGGAAATATTTAGTAGCATGTGATTCTGCATGGATAACACAAATATCAACGTCCTCTTTTTTCTCAATTTGCATTCTTAACATTTCTACTTTTTCACTTATATTGCCAAGAATTTTTATGTTTAAGTTATTAAGAAAATTTCCAAGTTCAGCTTGACTTACCAATCTCGATGTTGATTTACTTACTCTTTCCCTTACTCTTGATATGCGCTTTCATATTTCACAAATTTTATGAAATTATAATTGATATACATCGCCTCTACTCATGAGATCAAGGAGATCAATCCACTCATCCAAAATTGTTCTAAGTAAGAGGGTTTTTAGCATGTCAAATCCTAAATTATGTAATTTTTCTCTCTTAAAATTATACATGAATCTCTCTATTAGATCATCAAGGCTCTCATCCTCTTTTTGAATCATTCTAAATATTTCTTATATAATATCTTGATCTTTATATTTTTCTAGAAATATCATTTACATATCATTCCATGATCTTATCAAATTAGTCCCTAAACTCATTAACCATTTAGGATATCTATCCTTTAGTGTTTTCAGAAACAATCTCAATTTTTGAGTGTTTAATAAGTAACCATAAGATCTGTAAAGTATTTCAAATTCAAAGAGAAATGTTTTTGGATCCTCTAACCTCATACCATGGAATTTGGGAAGAAAATATGGATGGATATTATTCATATGAACGTTGATATCAATATCCTGAGGGAAATCCAAGAGGATCTTCTTCATCATCTCCATTCCTTTATTCTACCCTCTTTTCCACCTCTTCGTCTTCTTCCTACATAAGTGGATAGTGATGTGATTCTTACTACACCACGTGATCAAATGGGGGGTTGTGGTATTGAAGACATATATATATATATAAGAAAACTTGAATGATAATGCTAATGGAATTTATTATTTTTGTAGAAAATATGAATGGAGAAAAGAAAGAAGGAATCATTCCATGACCAAGACAGTGCTTTATTTGACACCCTCCCTGGAAACGGCACCAAAAATTTATGAGCCCTAGTATTGCAACAAGAATGTTGTAACTCCCAAGGCTACCAACTTAAATTATCAACCTGGGGTTCGTACAAACTTAAGAGGGGTCAGCATTATATGTGCAGCAGACACCTTCCTCTTCCTGGTTTGAAATCCCTTTGATGAAATTGAAAGAAGGAAATGAAACAACTTCAAATGAGCCAAGATCTAAGTAATCTACCAATTCTAAGTTGAAAAAAAGGTAAATAACAATAAGAAAATCTATTCTACTTTTGTTGAAAAGTAAATCTAGACTAATTGCAGAAATCAACATTCAAGAAGCAAGCAATGTAAGAGCTAAATGACGACATAACTAAGTATCAACTTAACCAAAGTGGTCTCAGAGCATTTTTTGGCTATAAATCTACTCCTACCATGAATTTCGTGTGAATATGGGCAAGGAAGATCTCGAAAAAAAATTGCTGCAGGATTGTTATAAGATTGTTACTTCTTGAGTTAACTTGTCAAATGCCCAAGAAAATCTAATGCAAATGAGATGATACAAAAAAAAAAATATTAATTAGGATTTCCTAGGACTCCAATCCAAGTGGAATCATTCAAAAATGCCCATGTTAACATGTGTTAAAAAATAGCATAAAATTACTACTCTAAAAACCAAAAATTCAAGAATTAGTGAGCTAGTTAAAATTCCTAACCTAGTCCAGTGCAAATTCTATGGAGAAAATTTTGTAATTAAGTAGATTTTTTTAGGAATAAATCCAAGTGGAATAAACTCAAAAAATCCTCGTTAACATGTGCTAATAAATAGCATAAAATTATGACTAGAAACTAGAAATTTTAAAGAAATGAACTAGTAAGTTAATCTAAGGGCCCAAATGTCTAGGCTAATCAAGTGAAAATTTTGTTATTAAGTTGGATATTTTTAAGTTCTAATCCAATTAGAATCAAATTGAAATAATTTTATTAACACGTGATAAAATTTATCAAAAAAATACTACTATTTTGCTACAAGATACTTCCAAAATTTTCAAAATTGTGAACTAGTAAACCAATCTAAGTAGATAAATCATGGATATGACTTTGCAAGGTCTTTCTAAATATGAATAATGTTGGTGAATTCATAAAAAACCTGACAAAAAACTCACTTCGATCATTTAACCAATATAACCTACAGCAAATGAAATATGAATACTAAATGCAGAAATTGGAAAAATAAGAATAGAAGATACAAGTGAAAATATTCAAAGAAGATAAAGAAATTGTACAGTAGTGCTCTGAGGGTCCTGGGATGGTCAATCCTAGGGATACTCAAAGTCCTATGAAGGAAATCAAGCTTTAGAAGCGAAAAATGACACAAGACTTCATTATTTGAATCAATCCAAGTACATCTCTGCTACAAATGAAAGAAGAGTTGCTAAATAACATATTTTCTCCAAAATAAGCCCTTGGAGGAAAATTTGAATTGGTACTTATAAAAATAGATGGGTAAGCATCCTACTTGAAAGGGGGCATCTTTCCCCTCCAAAATCCCTTAAAAAGAGGGTTTGGTTCCCAACAGTAGGAACTTAGGGAACACAGTTGTAACAACTTGTTTTATGATTAACAATGATAAATAGAATTTATGATACATTAATGTTTTTCTTTAATATAACTGACTAATGAATATGGTATTCGTTAGTATAAATTGAATTTATTTATAATAAAAGGAAAATGGATAATTATCTTGAGTGAAAATAAATTAACTGAATGTTGAATGTTTCCAAAATTCTAGAGTAAAAGTAAATAGAGACAGCTCTGACAGATACTTCCCAGAAAAGGATAAAAGAAAAATCCTGAAGTGGGGAAGGGGATTTGTTCAGAAATATGTGATGGGTAACAGCTGCAATGAATTGAAAGTTGATGGAGAGTTTTCTAGAGATGGTAAGATGCCAATGGAGCTCTAGACCTAAAGAAGTATAGACTGGATTAGAAATCCTGAGGCCTATCTTCTCAATAAAACAATTATCTATTTTTTAAGGCTATTGAGAGGAGCGCATGGGGAGTCGAGGATGTAATCACCTCACTCATGGTTGGGTGGTCCATCAGTTAAGAGGAAGCAGATTTGAGATAAGTATAAATGAATATCAGGAATTATGTTTTACTATGTAGGACAGACTGGAAAGGAAGTATTTCTAGGAATCTAGATTCTCTATTTGAAATATATGATTACCTAGTTTTGTTTTTATTATACAATGTAGACTGGTAAAGAAGCATGATTAGGAACTAGAGTTTTTGTTTGTTAAATGATACTGATAATGGCTGAAAATTTACCTTTCTATGAGAAGGATAGTATAAAGTGCTCTATTAGTTTTGCGAGAGTAAATTTATCATGGAATCATTCTATTTTGCATAAAATAAAAAACGTAATTTCCGAAGAATTCTTTTATAGTGGACTGAATCATATGTGATTATTATCTATACATATAATGACACTAGGGTTTAGATATGAGCCCTGAAGGGACAGGGCAAGGGTCACGGTCCCTGGGCCGGAATAATTACCTACAATACCTTCTAAACAATGAATTTGCAGAAGCAAAAGACAGCACATGAGGTTATATATAGAAATATAAATAAAGATTCATTACAAACTGCAGAGAATTAAAATCGTAAAACATTTTGAAACTCCTTTTAGAAGGAAACAGTAAATTCCATAAAAACTTAACTAAAGCAGCCATACATATATGTATCAAATTTTCATTGGGAGAAACGGTGCATATAAAGTAAAATCTAAGAGAACTCATAACTAAAACTTGAACCAAATCATTCGTGTTCAAATGCAAAATACCCATGAAGGGTTTTTTCTGATTAATAATGTGATTCATCATATGTACCATAGGACACAGTCTGAAAAGCAGAGAATTACAATCCCAAATAAACATAACCAACATAAGGAACTTTGAGTCTTAACACTTGTAACCCTTTCAACTAAAAAACCTAAAACTAAGCCTTCGCATGAAGGGAGCGATAAGATTCAAAAGAGAAAACATGCAACTAAAGGGCCCAAGACATCAATTAACTTGCATGTAAGCTATGCCGGAATAGAAGCACCTTGTACACATGGGGGTTTCACCCTCAAACTTCAAACGGATATGATCAATGTATAGCAACGTCACTGGGTAGGCAGTTACAAACTTACCAATGATACGCAAGAAGGCTTGGAAGTAAACTGAGCAATCCTTCATTTGAAGCTAAACCTGCACCTGTAAAATAAAAGAAAACAACGTAGAAGGTCATTAACACAGCCCCTAAATGACATATTGTGTAAAGGATGAATATATTTAATAAAAGAAATAAGTAAATGCATAGAGAAACCCTCAGTATGGTGTTTACCTGAAAATCGAACAAACTGATATTTTGTGCCATCTTTATGTCCTGAAGTGAAAAAATCCAAAAACCCTCCCAACAAAGCAGCGCGCAAAGCATCCTCGAAAAGAATAGGATCCGAGAGTACTGACAAAAATGGATTGACCCCTTTATACATTAAAAATACAGAGGAGTGTATTTGAAAACTTCCAACTACATATGAAATTAGACAGTATAATAATTTCAGTAAACTAAACTGTGAAAACATATCCAGCCGAACATTCATTCAACAAGTTAAGCGCAATACGGAAGAAAATAATGGAAAAAGAGAAGCAGGAGTTACCTGTACAGCATGTCCGTAGTCGCAGCATGGAAAAGGAGGATTCTGTCATACTTCATCGACAAGAAAAGCGTGAAACCCATAGAGGAATACACAGTTATAATCAAGAAGGTTGCAGAGCCACCGAGAGTGGTAAGCGGTGGTAGAATGAGGTGAATGACCACGCAAGGGTGGGGTGGTTTCCCTAACCACCTCGGACTGCCTTAGCACCATCGGATTTAGGATTGATCGATCAACGGTCTCGGTTAAGCCACACAAACTGTTGTAATTCCCTTAGCAATTAATGAGCCAGGTGCCTATCAAATAATATTAGACCTGAATCAAATCTAGAATCGATAAATATTAATTTTGATTGAAATCTCTTGCAATTTTTATTGCAAATAAATCCATGTTCCATTAAGATTTTCCAGAGCAATCACTCCTAGCTGGTGGTGTCGTGACACGATGGAAACATTGTGGTACAACCCAAATCTTTGTGGTTAAAAATATTGAAAATCGATTACAGCTAAAACCATAAATATTATAATATCAAGTACTCAATGATGCATGTCGAAACTATGCCTTTGGGCATTTGTAAATATATAAATATGCATTTTGGTTAAGCCTTAAATCGTGAGGTCAAGACCTTGGAATTTCAATGGTTTAGAAACATGAAATGAATTATAAACTAATATCTTGATAGCATATGGTATCTTTATAATCATTTTGATATTATAAGTATATATTATCAAGTGGGGTGATAAGTTAATGTAAGTAAAAAAAAAAAATATGGTGAAATTTGTGTGTATGTCAATGGTTGTGACAAGTGGTATCAGAGCATGGTTACATGTTGGGGCCAGATGGGCTAACACAATAACATGGATGATTACATTTTATCTTGTGTTCAAAAATGTGCACAGTGACAGGAAGGACAACAAGAATTTACCATGAGGAGAGGGACCAGTCATCAAATGCCCAGAAATACAGGGGAAAACCAACTCTTGCCCAATTCTAAAGTCAACCCAGAAATGTGGGTACAATTAAGCACAGACAAACACCAACAAACCAGTAGAATATTGGACGAGCAGCAATGCCAGACAAATAAATTGTTGGATACAATATAGAAGCTTCAAATAGAGATGACTCGAGTCCAAAGTGATAATGAGAAGTTAATGAGAGAGTAAGAAAAGATAATGAAGAGTCTCTCGGATAAGAAGAACCAGCACACTACACATCCTAGTCCAGATACCCACGGAGAAGGTGAACAACAACAGCAAGTACATGATAACCCAGAAGGGAGTCGTACTCAACGGAGTAACAAGAGTAGAATGTATAATGAAGCTGAATCTAGGAATATTTCAAATGAGCAAGAACTGAAGAAACAGAAAGTGTAATTACAAGGGGAATTTCAAAAAATAAAACCTCCTACATTTGATGGATAGGCTGAGGAGATGGCAGAAGCTTGGATAATAAATATGAATAATTATTTCCAAGTTTACGAATACAAATAAAAACTTAAAGCTCACCTAGCTATCTATCAATTGAGGGAAAAGGCTATGTTATGGTGGGAGGAGGTGAAAAAGGTGCATGGAATCGAAGATCAGAACGTGACATGGGATGAATTCCAGCAGTATTTTAAAGATAAGTACTTAAATGAACGATTTTGTGATGAGAAATCATCGAAATTTCATGATCTAAAGTTAGGAAAAATGTTTATGGATGAATTTGTTACAAAATTTACCTCTATGTTAAGATGTGTACCATATTTAAGAGATGAAAAGGTGAAGGTACAAAGGTTCTTGAGCAGTTTACCTGCTCACATGAAAGAAAGAATCAAGTTTTTGAACCCAAAAACGATGGATGAGGTTATAAGAAAGGTCATAATGTGCTATCAGCATTCCAAAGCTAAGGGAGAAATGGGTAGGAGTTGGCCATCTAAGAAAGGGCAGAAAGGCCCCTTAGGTTTTAAAAATAGCAAATCGGGAAATTATAAGAATACTATGAAAAATCTAGCAAGTAAGCAATTTGGAAGAAATCAGCAAAAACCCAGATGGGCAGCTAAGGAGCATCATACAGAGGCTTCCAGTAGGCCTCACCTTGAACAAACACAAAAAACCCCACTGCAATGTTGGGGATGTGGCAAAGTGCATTATTTCAAGAATTTTCCTCATCGAAGGAGAAATGAAGTGGCAGCCAACCTGCAAGAGGCATCCACAGTGGGAGATGTGGCACCCAACATACCCAGAATCAATGCTACTCTAGAGGATAGGAAAGCATATTTTCAACCAACCATGGTTGAACTGGAAGGTAAGCTTCAAACCCAATCTGTTTCCATTTTGGTTAACCCTGGAGCTAGTCTGAGTTATAAAAACCCCCCGCATAGTCGAAAATTGTAAATTGAAAAATTAAAAATTTAACCCATGGATGGTTCAGTTGGATACGGGGGCCAAAAGGAGGGTTAATTCCAAAGTCCCAAATTGTGAACTGGAAATAGGAGATCAGCACATAACTGTACAATTAAACATATTACCTTTGGGTTCCTATGATATTTTATGGGGTATGGACTGGTTAGAAAAACATTGGTCATTAGTGGATTGTAAAGATAAAATTATTTATTTTAAATATGAAGATGGCACACGGAAAGAGTTGCAAGGAATCAAGAAACTCCTTTGATTACATCCCATTACTGCATCATAGCTGAATAAATTCATTAGAAAAGGGTGCCAACTCTATGAAATTCAAGTGGGCTTCTCAGATTCCAAGGATAAATCCCTCATGTTGGAAAATATTCCTATTATACAAGAATTCATAAATGTATTTCCTGAAAGTATTCCAGGATTACCACCAAGATGGGATATTGATTTCACAATAGAATTAGTACCCGTGGTTGCACCTGTTTCAAGGGCACCTTACAGAATGAGTATACTGAAGTTGAAAAAATTAAAAATGCAGTTGCAAGAATTAATGGATAAAGGTTATATTCATCCAAGTGTATCCCCTTTGGGAGCACCGGTGTTGTTTGTTAAGAAGTAGGATGCGACTATGCGAATGTGCATGGACTACCGACGGTTTGATAAATTAACGGTCAAAAACAAGTATCCATTGCCACGCATAGATGATCTGTTTGACCAAGTGAAGGGGGCAACAATATTTTCAAAGATTGATTTAAGATCGAGGTATCACTGAATCCGAATTAAGGATGAAGATATATCGAAAATGGAATTTCGTACATGGTACGGGCATTATGAATTTGTGGCGTTACCTTTCGGGTTAACCAATGCACCAGAAACCGTCATGAGCTTAATGCATGGCATATTTCACCCATTCTTGGATAAATTTGTCTTGATTTTTATAGATGATAGACTGATCTACTCTAAAAATATGGAGGAACATAAGGAGCATTTACATATAGTACTGAAGATGTTATGAGAACATCAGCTCTATGCCAAATTTAGAAAATGTGATATTTACAAAGAGCGGATCCAATACCTAGGACATGTTATATTAGCTGAAGGGGTTTTTTAGACCCTTAAAAGATAAAGACGATCACGGAGTGGAAAGTCCCTAAGAATGTGGCAAACATACACTCATTTATGGGTTTGGTTGGTTATTATCGGCGTTTCATTAATAATTCTCTAAAATATATTTTCTTATTACCTCCTTGCAACGGAAAGGAAAAGTCTTTAAATGGACCCAAGAGTGCCAAAACAGTTTTGATAAATTGAAAGAACTATTAACCACTGCCCTATACTGAAAGTGGCAGATCCAAGCAATGAATTTGAAGTATGCATTGATGCCTGCAAGGAAGGAGAGTTGGAGCAGTTTTGACCCAAGAGGGTAAAGTCATTGCATACGAATCCAGAAAGTTAAAAGATCATGAGCAGAGGTATCATGTGTATGATTTAGAACTAACTGCAGTAGTACACGCTTTGAGAATATGGAGGCATTACTTGCTAGGGAAAATATTTGTGTTAAAAATGGATCATAGCAGTCTAACTAGATACTTTAAGAAATCTTATCTAAATGCTCACCCGTCAAGATGTATTTCATTTCTAAGCGAATTTGATTTTGATATTCAACATGTAAAAGGAAAGGAGAACCGTGTTGCTGATGCCTTGAGCATAAAATTGCGTGGCATCTATGAACTCTACTTTAACCAGGTGGAATTTAATTTTCAGGAGAAAATTATAGAAGCAGCAAGAATGGACCCTGAGTATCAATTCTTAAGGCAGCAAGCAAGAGAAAGCGGAAGTGATGGAAAGAAATCAGATTATGAGCTTAATGAAAAATAGCTCTTAGTATACTAGGAAAAGATATCTATTCCAAATCAAAAGAGCCTGAAAGAACTGATTATGGATGAATATCATAAGAGTTCTTATGCAGGTCATCCCAGACATCAGAAAATGTTAACACCAATCAGAAAGGACTATTTCTGGCCAGGAATGCATAAAGGCATTGCTGAATATTTGACCTGATGCTTGGAGTGCCAGAAAGTCAAGTTAGAACATCAGCACCCAGCAATATTGCTTTAGCCTATTCCCATACCTGAATGGAAATGGGAAGTCATATCCCTTGATTTTATTACTGGGTTGCCAAGAAAAAAAAAAATAATGATTCCATGATGGTAGTAGTAGACAGACTTAGCAAGGTAGCTCATTTCATACCTATTCAGTCTACATATAAAATAGTACAAATTGCGGACATCTTCATGAGAGAAAATTTTCAACTACATGGTATTCCCAAAGTCGTTATCTTAGATCAAGATGTGAAATTTACCTCTGCCTTTTGGAAAACATTATTTTCTGGACTGGGAATGAAAATTTAGTTTAGCACTACACATCACAATCAAACTAATGGGCAAACAGAAAGGGTGAACCAATTTTTGGAGGATATGTTGTGCATGTACGTAATGCAACAACCTGCCAGATGGGAAGATTATTTGCACTCAGTGGAGTTTTCATATAATAATGGGTATCAATAATCTCTCAAGATGATTCCATTTGAAGCATTGTACGGAAGACAATGTCAGACCCCCATCAATTGGAGCAGTCTGGAAACCAAGATGATGCTTGGACCGGACATGCTTGAATAAATGGAACGTGAGGTGAGGAAAATTGGACAAAACTTGAAGGCAGTTCAAGACCGACAAAAATTATATGCAGACTGGAAAAGGACATTTAGGGAGTTTGTGGTGGGTGATCATGTGTACGTAATAATTAAACCAAAAAAGAGCACCTTAAGGTGGAGTACTTGTGCCAAATTGGCTCCCCGGTATTGTGGACCATTCCAAATTTTGGAACAAATTGGGCCAATAGCTTATCGACTAGCTCTACGTAGCCATACAAGGGTGCATAATGTGTTCCATGTATCACTATTGAAACGATACATACATGACCCCAAGCATGTGATACATTGTCAAAACATACATGTAATTCCTAATTACATTATGAATTGCTAAAAAAGAAAGGTTTTCGCTGGAACTAAATAAAATTATTTTGTGCTAGTGCAGGTAGAACCGAATGGCGAGTTCCTGGTAGAGCCTCAGCGTATTCTCTATCAGAGAGAAATAACACTCCAAAGGTGATTCATCCCCCAGGTTAAAGTGCAGTGGAGGAACTTTAGCCCAAAGGAGGCTACCTGGGAGGATGAAAATTTCATGCGAAAGGCATACCCTCAGCTGTTTCTGATAGATTAAGAAAACACCGGGGACGGTGTTTATCTTAAAGGGGGAAGATGTAACAACTCGTTTTATGATTAACTATGATAAATAGACTTTATGATACATTAATTTTTTTCTTTAATATAACTGACTAACGAATATGGTATTCGTTAGTAGAAATTTAATTTATTTATAATAAAAGGAAAATGGATAATTATCTTGAGTGAAAATAAATTAACTAAATGGTGAATGTTTCCAAGATTCCAGAGTAAAAGTAAATAGAGACAGTTCTAACAGTTACTTCCCAGAAAAGGATAAAAGAAAAATCCTGAAGTGGGGAACGGGTTCTATTCAGAAAGATGTGAAGGGTAACAGTTGCAATGAATTGCAAGTTGATGGAGAGTTATCCAGAGCTGGTAAGATGCTAGTGGAGCTCTAGACCCAGAGAAGTATAGACTGGATTATAAATTCTAAGGCCTATTTTCTCAATAAAATAATTATCTACTATTTAAGTCTCTAGAGAGGATCACAGGGAGAGTCGAGGACGTAATCACCTCACTCATGGTTTGGACGTCCATCAGTTAAGAAGAAGCAGATTTGAGATAAGTATAAATGAATATCAGGAATTATGTTTTACCATTTAGGACAAACTGGAAAGGAATTATATCTAGGAAACTAGATTCTCTGTTTGATATATATGATTACCTACTTATGTTTTTACTATACAATGTAGACTGATAAAGAAGCATGATTAGGAACTAGAGTTTCTGTTTGTTAAATGATACTGATAAAGCCTGAAAATTTGCCTTTTTATGAGAAGGATTGTATAAATTTCTCTATTAGTTTTGCGAAAGTAAATTTATCATGGAATCATTATGTTTTGCATAAAAGAAAAAACGTGATTTCAGAAGAATTATTTTACAATGGACTTAATCATATGCAAGTATTCTCTATACATATAACGACACTAGGGTTTAGAGCCGAGCCCTAAAGGGACAGGGCAAGGGTCACAGTCCCTGGGCCGGAATAATTACCTACAATACCTTCTAAACAATTAATTTGCAGAAGAAAAAGACAGTACAAGAGGTTATCTATTTAAATAAAGATTCATTACAAACTACATAGAATTAAAATTGTAAAACACTGTGAAACTCCTTTTAAAAGGAAATAGTAAATTCTGTAAAAACTTAACTAAAGCAGCCATACATATATGTATTAAATTTTCATTGGGAGAAACGGTGCATATTAAAGTAAAATCTAAGTGAAATCAGAACTAAACTTGAACTGAATCATTCGTGTTAAAATGCAAAATACCCATGAAGGGGTTTTTCTGATTAATAATGTGATTCATCAAATGTACAGTAGGACATAGTCTGAAAAGCAGAGAATTACCATCCAAAATAAACATAACAGATATAAGGAACTTTGATTCTTAACACTTGTAACCCTTTCAACTTAAAAACCTAAAACTAAGCCTTCACATGAAGGAAGGAACAATAATATTCAAAAGTGAAAACATGCAACTGAAGGGCTCGAGACATCAATTAACTTACATGCATGCCCTACTGGAATAGTAGGCACCCTGTACACACGGGGGTTTCGTCCTCAGACTCAGGCAGATATGATCAATGCACGGAAACATCACTGGGTAGGCAGTTACAAACTTACCAATGATTCGCAGGAAGTCTTGGAAGTAAACTGAGCAATCCCTCATTCGAAGGTAAACCTACACCTGTAACATAAAAGAAACTGACGTAGAAGGTCATTAACATAGCCCCTAAATCACATATTGTATAAACAATGAAGAGATTTAATAAAATAAATAAGTAAACCCTCAGTATGGTGTTTACCTAAAAATCGAGAAAACGGATATTTTGTGTCATCTTTATGTCATGAAGTGAACAAATCCAAAAACTCTCCCAACAAAGCAAAGCACAAATAATCTTCGGAAAGAATAGGATCCGAGAGTACTGACAAAAAGGGATTAACCCCTTTATACATTAAAAATAAAGAGGAATGTATTCGAAAACTTCCAGCTTCATATGAAATTAGATAGTATAAGAATTTCAGCAAACTAAACTGTGAAAACATATCCACTCGAACATTCGTTCAACAAGTTAAGCACAATTCGGAAGAAAATAATGGCAAAAGAGAAGCAGGAATTACCTGTACAGCATGGTCGTGGTCGCATCATGGCAAAGGAGGATTTTGTCATACTTCATCAATAAGAATATCATGAAACCCGCAAAGGAATAAACAACTAGAATCAAGAAGGTTGCAGAGCCACTGAGAGTAATAAGCAGCAGTATAATGAGGTGAATGACCATGCAAGGGTGGGGTGGTTGCCCTAACCACCCTGGACTGTCGTAGCACCGTTGGATTCAGGGTTTATCAATCGACTGTATCAATCAAGCCACACAAATAGATATGATGCCCTTAGCAATTAATGAGCCAGGTGTCTATCAAATAATATTAGACTCGAATCAAATCCAGAATTGATAAATATTAATTTTGATTTAAATCTCTTACTATTTGTGTTGCACAGAAATCCATATTCCATTAAGATTTGTCAAAGCAATCACTCCTAGCTGGTGGTGTCATAGCACGGTGGAAACATCGTGGTACAACCCAAATATTTGTGGTTAAAAAGATTGAAAATTGATTACAGCCGAAACCATAAATATTATAATGACAAGTACTCAATGATGCATGTCGGAACTATGCCTTTGGGCATTTGTAAATATATAAATATGCATTTTGGTTAAAAGCCTTAAATCGTGAGGTCAAGACCTTGGAAGTTCGAAGGTTTAGAACCATGAAATGAATTATAAACTAATATCTTGATAACATATGGTATCTTTGTAATCATTTTGATATTATAAGCATATATTATCAAGTGGTGTGATAAGTTAATGTAAGTAAATTTTTTTATGGTGAAATTTGTGTTTATGTCAATGGTTGTGACAACATTCCTAGATTTTCTCAATGAGTGTAGCTCCAAATTTTGTCAATCATTTCATGATATTTTATTCATTTATTGGTCCATCATGTAGAATGGAGAAAGTTCCTAGATTATCTCATGCTCCAAATATTCATAATATGTTCAATATTCTCACAATATTCTACAAAAATAAATAATATTAGGCACATAATAAGAAATTATCTCTAAATCTTCCTAATGAACATATTAAAGCTAAAAAGATGTCATCCAATGCAAAAAGGTAGGTTTAATGTGATCAATGAAGGTCAAATGGGTCTTAATTTGTATCTAATTTGGAGGCTCATTAGTAGTCTAGTTATATTGATGTGGTTGGGGCAAGGACCTAGGGGTTCTCCTTGATATTTATAGAAAAATTTTCAAAGCCATGTATATCTATATTTGAGTTATAGAAATTTCTTAATTCGCAACAAAAGAGAAATATTTTAGTAGTTAAAAAGTTTAATATGGATTTTTTATATATATAAAGAGAGATATAATTTGTATTCCATTAATAAGTTTTTTTAAGGGAAATTTGTAATTTATTCATATTTTATATGGATTTAACATATATATATATATATATATATATATATATATATATATATATATATATATATATATATATATATATATATATATATATATATATATATAACAAAACTAATTAGCTAGAGAAAGAATGTCTTATGGATATGTAATTCAGACATATATTAATATTTTAACGTGTGGAATGTGAATCATAAATAATAATAAAAATTTATTTTCAATGTTATATATATAACATTTTATTAATGTGATATTCAAAATCAAAATAAATCCATTTTAATTTTGAATTTATTAGGAGCTAAAAAAAATTAAATATTTGTGTAAAATTTTCTTTAATTTTTGCATTCAACAAAAAATTTGCATCTTGCAATATTTGATTGTTATTAGTGCTTGGTATATCTAGAATTAAGATGAAACTATATTGATTATCCATATTAAAAAATAAACAACTAATAATAATAATATTGATATATTATTTTATAAAAAAAACAATATTAATATATTGATTTCTTGTCGAATATAATTAACTAATAAATATATATTGATATTATATTAAAGCAAATAAAAGAAAAATAAAAAATAAAAATATGAATGTCCTTCATTCTCCACCACACGAATTAAAAAAAGGGACAAATTGAGATGTACTATATTGTAATGTGATTATTTATATTTTTTAATTATCTGTGACTATTTAATTTAGTAATTATAAATTAAGTTGATTAATTATATCGATAAGTAAGTTTATTTTAGAATAAAGTTTTTAGAATTTTAGTTTATTATTAATAATTATTAAGTGGATTATAGGATTTAATCTCTATGGAATATTTTTAATAGTAGTTATAAAGACTAATTTAAATTTATTTTAAAAGTAATTATGTATTTTCTATTCTTTTAATTAAATTGATTAGTTAAAAATAAAATAAAATAAATCTTATGTGCCATGTAGACATTAGTTATAGTTTTTTGGGAATTTAGTTTTAGTAAACCATGGTATTGTAAAGAATCACCATGGTAAAATGGGGTGAATATCCATGATTAAGAATCTTATTACATGTTTTTTTTAGATGTATGTCTCTATAACTCATATATTAATTCTTTTTATAATTAATAATAATAGTAGTAATTTAAAATAAATTTATAATTTAGTTAATTTTTAAATTTTTATTAATCTTAGCAATGTGAGATGTACCATAAAGGTAATGTTTTGATAACTAGCATAGTTTATTAGCCATGTAATTCATGTCATTAAGCTAGTTAAGTTCAATTTGGATAGTTGTGAAGAAAAAATGTTATCATTCCCACTCAATTTAAATCTCCTTCATGAGCTTATTGTTGGTTGAGGTTCTTCTTGAACCATGAGAAATATCCCACTATTGATTGTGGGTTGGAGTGTGGGCTACATTATCCCCCAAGGAGTTGAATCATTTGATGAGGAGGGGCCTTTTTGATGCAACTTATCCTCCTCTATCTATCACTTATGTGCTTGATCTCGTGGATTTCACTTATGTCTTCCATAATGGACTGGTACTTGACCCCAATCTCAGATTTAATTTTATAGTGTTCCTCACAAGCTCAGTAAATGTGTTCATAATCAAAGTAGAAGCATCCAATTTCTCTTAATTTAACCACACGAAACTCAACCTTTATTTAGCCATTTAGCACCTGGAGCTTAATTCAAATTTTTCAAATGTCTGTGGTTAAAACCAAAGACCTTAACCCCAAAGGCACTTAATCCTACAACCTTTACCGTTTAGCGCTTTCCCATTATAATCCAATTACCAAAATCTACCATCCGCATGATTTGGGGGTCATAAGACCATATTTCCCTCCGCTGCTTTCCTATTTTGAACAATTCTCCACGACTCCATTTAGTGAGAGACTTCCTATAAAACTCGAATTTAATCTCGGTTTGCAACTTAAACCATTCTCTTAATTCCACGAAACTGATGAAGGCTATTGCACAAGGGTTTTAGAAATAATATGCCACTAATTAAAGAATCTAACACTTTGGTCCAATATTTAATCCACAAATTCAAACAATCTCTTGCTTCTTAGTGTCTCTTCTCACACAACTTGGTGAGTTTCTTCTATATGTTGGCCTAATTAAACATTTTTTTTGGCCTCTCTTCTCACTCATTTACACACACTTACTCTTCTACTTTGGTTCTCTTCTTTGAATTTCAGATTCACCCTATTGGACATAGCCCAAGCTGCTATTAACAGATTTTCATGTCATCACGCTTTTATTGCTTTGCAGGGTGTTCACTATGTCAACGCTAGATTTGTGCACTTCCCTCACACTAAGGCTCATGCAAACTAAATATGGATTAATAATTAACAGTGCAAACACACATTAACAAAAATAACACATTCTATTACTTCAAACTAGAGATATTTATAGAAGTCTTATATGGACTCTGTTCCTATAAATTTGAATCGAGCTCTTATTCTACATATGTATAGCTTCCTAGTGGTCAATAAATTTCCTAACAAAAAGAGAAATGGGACATATGTCCAACATCCTAAAAATACCTAACACCTCAACTAGATGCTTTTTTTTTTCAAAGACCCACTTGGCCATAATACTAGCTCACCATAACAACCTAACAGCGTAATAGCCCCAAATTCTTTCTAGAATCACGACACATGTTTTTATATCAAAACCCACTATTTCTAATATATAGAAATCACATTTGAAGAAAATTTATTTACCTTTGGAAATTTCATGACCCCTTTTGGGTCTAAGTAAAAATGGATTTCCTAGGGGTTAATGTTCCTACATTAGACTCTCTAGGTAGAAAATTTATGACCTTCTAGTCATATGTCTTTAAATTTGTTGTAGTCCTTCTAAATCACAAACTTTACATAATTGTTGTTCACGGGTTTTTTTCCCAGTTTTTCTATTGTTATCTTTTGTGTTCCAAGGTCTCGACCCCTGGTTTGTTGTTTCTTTCTTATTCTGTTGATGCAATATTCCATAGTCAAGAACTTGTTGCCTTGTTCCTTTGGTGGTTTCCATACCCATAAGTCAACAAAAATATCATGACCTACTCGTTTGTCATTATTATGAGAAGGTTGATTTCCAACCCAAACATAATTCACCCAATCTACTATTGATTTCCACAGTTCCATATGTTGTCCAAAACATAATTCAATTATGATTTTAACTTTACAACTCAAGGGACTTTGGAAAAGCATCTCTTTCGCATATTCTTTTTTCAAAGGTTGACTATAACAATGCACCATTGATTAGGTGCTCCTTCATTGCCATTTTCCGTAACTACTACTTTATTCTCAGCAAGCTCCATGTTTGATGATTTTAACTTTACAACTCAAGGGACTTTGGAAAAGAATCTCTTCCACATATTCTTTTGCAAAGGCTTCACTATAACAATGCATCTTGATTAGGTCTCCTTCATTGCCATTTTCTGCAACTACTACTTTATTCTCAGCAAGCTCCATGCTTGCTCCACGGTAGGACTGTATACTCCCTTTCAAGATATTGATTACAATATCCTTTAGCTAGCTCAAGGTGCCTTCATATTTTTTTTTTCTTTTTAAAACTTCCTGGATAATCTTCTTTTTATCCTCTTCTTTTAGGTTACTTTTAGATGAATTTTTTTATCTCATCTAATGTTATCTCCTTCTTCTCTTTATGGATATTACTTATGTCCCTCGCTTCTTGAGTATCTTGTCTTCCTGAAATTTTGTAACTCATGTATTTCCTCACTAAATATAGAACTGCAAAGCTTCCTCCAGGTTTCTCCTTTCTTCTCATCTTCCTCTGATAGTGCTTGTTTTTTTTCTACATACTTAACTATGCTCCCAGTAGTGTTTTCATCAAGAAATTTGTCAAAATATTTAGATGTTTTAAGCACCTCAACCCCTTCATTTTTATTGGTTGCATTATCTATACAATCTTCCTCAAACCTAGGATTGTCCATCCAGTTCTCTAGAGACTATAAATCCCTTTCATATTGTGACATCATGCTATCTGAATGCTTTTCTTTCTCATCATAGTAAGTATATTCAAAAACCCGTCCTTCATCTTTGCTTCTTTTTATAACATCGTTCAATAGTTGTCCTTAATTTTTCACATGGCTAAAGTTCATAAGCCAACTTCATTCTTTTTGCTTCCGTGATTTCTTTTTTCAATTGGTGGTAGGACTCCCTTTCATTGTTTTTACGAGACAATCTCAATTCTTCTTGCTTCCTGCTCTGTGAATCTATCTCTATACTTGCTTCCTTCTTTAGGACAATTTGTCCATGCTATTTACTTGCCATCACACTTTCGCATTCATTTAGTAGGAACTTATCTACTAAAAGTAATCTCATCACCTTAGTATCTGCAATTTCCTTCCTCGTATTTCCATCATGAGGTAAATTCTTTTCCTCCATCCCAAGTCTGCTACTTTTCATTCATTTTTTATTTCCCCTTGTCTCTTAGAGGCACTTATGCAATTTCTTCCTCTTCTAGGACAATTTTCAATGATTGTCCACCTCCATATCTTGCAAGACCTACATCCACACACAATCTTTCAGTTTTAAAAATATAAGCCTCTCTATCCCCACCCTTTGTCTCCAGATTCTTCTATTGTTCTAAATTGTCCCCACAATTCTTGAGGCTCTTGATATGCCTCTCCATTGTAATAGCTTCATCTTCATACTCATCTTCTCCAAGGAGTGCCCCTTCATTTGTTTCACAATAGTGAACTCTCTCTTTCTCATCATACTCAACAGATTTAAATTCTTCACCTCTCAACAGAGCACTCATCAAGTGCCTTGCCTTCCTCCTCAACTTCCTAGCATAAAGTTTCCTAATAGGCCACTTGATCTTCTTGTTAAGATCGCATCTAATTTTCTGGTCTTCATTATCCATTTCTTGTAGCAACATACTTTCCATACTGAGTATTTCCTTTAACTCAGCCATTTATCAGTCAAATTCCTCATCACACATCTTCCTCTTTAGGTCATTTGCTTTGACATCTTCCTCTCCTATATTGTGGCTTACAATTGAACCTTTGTAATGACCATCACTAGTCATCTTATCCTTCCCTTTGTGAGATTCCTATTTCCCATTATGAGTTGCAATCAATCCCTGGTAACATGTAGTTTCCATTAACCTGTCATCCCAATGTTGGTAGAAAAAAAGAAACGAGGAGAAATGTAACTGAATTGGAAACTAAACTGAAGGATAAATTCTCTTAGAAACTTTATTGATGAAATTCTCCGTGTCTACAAGCCTCTCGGGCCATCTCTTTTAACTTAGTCTATTTCGTTATTACAACTATATTTCGTTATTCAACCTACATTTCAGTTATTCTAACTACATAGGTAAATTTACAATATTCGTTGTCACATTTTTAACAAACTCCACCTTGACAACAAATTTTCCATTCATCATCTTTTCTGCAAGCCGAGAGAAGCAAGACACCATCTCATCTTCTCTACTGTAACTGGCTTCATGAATATATCTGCATGATTCTCCTGTGTGCGGACCTTCTTGAGGACTACTTTTCCGCCTTCAATTACATGTCTCACAAAGTGATACCTTACATCGATGTGCTTGGTCTTGCTGTGATAGGCTGGATTTGTAGCCAAATGAATAGCGCTCTGACTGTCACAAAACACATTCACTTTCTCTTGCGTCCTTCCAATCTCATCAAGCAGACCTTTTAACCAGATTGCCTCTTTGCAGGAATCTGAAGCAGCTATATACTCTGCTTCAGTAGTGGACAAAGCAACTGTCTCTTGAAGCTTTGACATCCAACTAATTACTCCACCTGCAAGAGTAAAAACATAACCTGTAGTAGACCTCCTTTTGTCCAAATCACCTGCATAATCAGCATCCACATATCCGCAGACTATACCTTCACGACCATCAAAGCTGATGCAATGGTCACTTGTGCCTCTCAAATACCAAAGCACCCATTTCACTGCTCGCCAATGTTCTTCCCCTGGATTTGCCATGAACCTGCTGACAACTCCAACTGCATGTGAAATGTCAGGTCTTGTAGATACCATCGCATACATTAAGTTTCCTACCGCATTTGCATATGGTACATGAGACATATACTGCTTTTCTTCATTAGTTCTAGGACTCAAATCCGAAGAAAGCTTAAAATGGGAAGCTAATGGAACATTAACAGGTTTCACATTGTTCATACCGAACTTTTCAAGTATTTTCTCCACATACTTCTGTTGTGATAACCAAATCTTACCATTCTTCCTGTCTCTGTGTATCTCCATGCCCAAGATATGTTTTTCCGCTCCAAGATCCTTCATTTCAAACGTCCTAGACAACTGAGCCTTTAACCTGCTGATTTCTTCCATGCTTTTGCTTGCAATAAGCATATCATCAACATACAACACCAAGATAATGAATATGCCATTGAAACTTTTGAAGTATACATAATGATCATACTCACTTCTGATAAAATTCTGGCTCATCATGAAGGAATCAAAATTCTTGTACCATTGCCTGGGCGATTGCCTCAGGCCATACAATGATTTCCCGAGCTTGCAAACTAATCTTCTGCTGCGACCTTGTACAAAACCTTCTGGCTGATCCATATATATCTCTTCATCCAAATCACCATGAAGAAAGGTTGTTTTAACATCTAACTGTTCTAACTCAAGGTCAAGTAAAGCAGTTAGTGCTAACACAGTATGAATAGAAAAAAAATTAGCTATTGGTGAAAATATATCATGAAATTCAATAGCTTCAACCTGAGAATACCCCAAATTTTCTCTTCAACTTGAAGACCCATTTGAACCCAACAACGATTCTCCCTTCAGGAAGTTCTACAAGATCCCAGGTATTGTTCTTGGCTAAGGATTCCATTTCTTCTTCCATAGCCTTTTTCCATATCTTGCTATCTGCATCATTAACTACTTCCTGATAACAAGATGGTTCCCCATCTTTAGTAATCAATGCAAATGATGAAGCAGAGTCTTCATACCTTTTGGGTGTTCTTCTTTCCCTTGTAGACCTTCTTAGAGTGACTGGTTGTTGACTGGATTCTGGAATTTCTCCAGTTTCCTCTACTTCGCCACCTTTTTCAGAAGTCTCTCCTTCCTTTCGACTTTCTGGAAAAGGTACAGTCTCCAGTTGAATCTGCTGACCTGGCGATACCTGCTTCTGTTCAACCTTTTCAACATCTGATTTTAAAAGAGATGATTCATCAAATGTTACATCTCTACTAATGACTATCTTGCGTGAAGTAGGATCCCACAAACTATATCCCTTCACTGAATAATCATATCCAACAAAGACACAACATTTTGATTTTGGATCTAATTTTGAACGCCTATTTCTAGGAATAAGAACATAGGCATCACAACCAAAAATCTTCAAATGTGAATAATCACAAGACTGACCCGACCAAACTTCTTTAGGAATTTGACAGTTTATTGCAACCGAAGGTGATCTATTAACTAAATAACAAGCAGTAGATATTGCTTCTACCCACAACTCCTTTTGTAGATTAGCATTACTAATCATGCTACTGGCTCTTTCCATAAGAGTCTGATTCATCCGTTCAGCAACACCATTCTGCTGAGGAGTATAAACAGCAGTTTTATGTCTAACTATCCCTTCATCCTTACAAAATTGTTCAAATTCTAAAGAGGTAAATTCACCACCATTTTCAGTTCTTAAACATTTGATTGATTTGCATGTTTTCTTTTACACCATTGTTTTAAATTGTTTAAATACATTAAACAAATACGCTTTCTTTTTCAACATATAGACCCAAAATTTTCTGGAGAAATCATAAATAAAAGTTAAAAAATACAAGGCACCTCCATAGGACACAGTAGGAGATGGTCCCCACAGATCAGAATGAATGTAGTCCAAACTCTGCTTACTATTATGATTTCCAGACTTGAATCTTTGTTTACATTGTTTGCCAAACACACAATATTTACAAAAATCCAACTTCACGGATTTCAAATCAGGAAGTAGCTTGCGGTTCATCAGTACCTGAAGACCTTTCTCACTCATGTGACCCAATCGTTGATGCCATAGAAGAGAACCTTCTTCTGCTTTATTTGACATGATCGCTGCTTCACTAACTTGAGTGCTTCCCTTGAGTCTGTACAGGTTTCCGACATTTTCAACCTTCATAACAACCAAGGCTCCTTTTGAGACTTTCTGCACTCCATTCTGACCTGTAAACTTATAACCATTCGAATCCAAAACTCCCAAGGAAATCAAGTTTTTCTTTAGATCAGGTACATGCCTAACATCAGATAAGGTTTTAATTGTACCATCATACATTTTAATTTTCACATTTCCAATCCCAACAGTCTGACAAGATGCATTATTTCCCATGAATACAGAATTACCATCTACAGTTTCATATGATGAAAACCAATTTCGATGCGAACTCATATGATGAGAAGCACCAGAGTCTAATATCCAATAGTCAGCATCTTGTGAGATATTACAAACAGGGAGTGCTTCAGCAATTAAAACCTCATCATCCATACCTGAATCGACCTGCTTTGCTTCCTTGTTGTTTTCCGCCTCCTTCTGTTTCCAGCAATCCTTTTTGAGATGTCCCGGTTTGTTGCAGTACCAGCATTTTGCTTTACTCTTCTTACCACCCTTTAACTTTGATCTGGAAGAACCTCTTGTCTTCTCCCCCCATTCCTTTGACCAACCTCTAGCTACCATGGCTTCAGGTGCAGAAGTCTCAATGCTAGATTGTCTTCGTACCTCTTTAGATAAGAGAGCACCCACGACAGATTCAAGTTTTAATGAATCGGCAGTGCTCAAACTGACTGAGGTCACGAAGTGATCCCATGACTCAGGCAGGGAACACAACAAGGTTATTGCCTTGTCTTCTTCCTCCATCTTTACTTCCATATCAGACAACTGAAAAATAATCGTATTAAAAACATTTAAGTGATCTGCAATTTTCGTACCCTCCTTCATCCGAAGGCTGTACAGTTGTCTTTTTAAATAGATTCTGTTAGTCAAAGATTTTGTCATATAGAGAGTTTCCAATTTCTTCCACAACCCTACAGTTGTACTCTCTCCAACAATATTGAAGAGTACTTCATCTGCCAAACATAACCGAATGGTACTGAGAGCTCGGGCATCCAAGTCCTCCCAGTCCGAAATCGACATGCTTGCTGGTTTTTTAGTTACCCCATCTAATGCCTTGTGCAACCCTTGTTGCACCAGCAAATCCCTAACCTTCAATTTCCACAGAGCAAAATTGTTTTTCCCGGTGAATTTCTCCACCTCAAATCTTGCGTTTGTCATTTTCTCCATTTCTCCCTCCTAGGGTTTCAAATTTCCCTTCTTCTTAAAAAATTTCCCCTCTTCTTCTAGGGTTTCAAGATTTCCCTTTCTACTTCTAGGGTTTCAGATTTTTCTTCCTTCTAATAGAAATAGAAAAAAAAAAATCTATTTCTTCCTTTTTCACCAAATCAGTTCTCAAATCAATTCTGTAGTAACCCTTTTTTCTTCTAGAAAAAAAAATACAATTTCAATTTTATTCTTTTCCACCTAAACAGTTATGTAGAAAACCTGAACCCCTTTTTTTTAAATAAACAATTATGTTCTTAATTTCTTCAACTGAAAAGAAAACTTGATTTCTTCAATATAAACACAGCCCAAAAAACATGTTTTTTTTTCAGAATTCTGCTCAGAAATCCTTTAAAAAAAATATACAGAATTTTTTTTTCTAAACAAACTTCCATTCATGCATCGATGAATTTTATTTTTAAAAAAAATACCCGTCCTCAGGCAGCGGACTCGACTCACTGTCCCGGCTGGTTTTTCAAGATCTACGGCTCTTCACCATGCAAAGGCTGACTCCCCCGCTCGACGAACCTTCAATCTTTCTCGAATTCTGGGCAGTCCAACAGATTGCAGTCGAACCCTCCAGGTAGTCGGACTTCTGGCAGCGTAACTTCTTCACTTAAAAAAAAAATTCTTCAACGGCATGCAGCTTGAGGCTTGTAATTCCATGCAGCCAAATAGCAAATGGGCTTCTCCACTCGACGGCGTCTTATTCAGTTGGATGGAAACGGTTTCTGTTGCTTCCCTTTCTCACAGCGGCGTCTTTCCTCACGACGGCTCCAGGACTGCTTTCCTTTCTCACAGGTGTTTTAATCAGCGAAAACTTCAACTTGAACTAGCTCTAATACCACTTGTTGGGAGAAAACAAGAAACGAGGAGAAATGTAACTGAATTGGAAACTGAACTGAAGGATAAATTATCTTAGAAACTTTATTGATGAAATTCTCCGTGTCTACAAGCCTCTCGGGCCATCTCTTTTAACTTAGTCTATTTCGTTATTACAACTATATTTCGTTATTCAACCTACATTTTAGTTATTCTAACTACATAGGTAAATTTACAATATTCGTTGTCACATTTTTAACACCCAATAGCTCACCAAGCTTTCTTTATAGCTTAGCCATTTGGTATTCCTATGGTTCTCTCCTCTAGAACCTCCTGAACACTCCTGGATCTTCTAGGCTTATGTACCTACTGCTCACCTCTCTCGAGAACTTCTCATTTTCTTTTGACTTCTCTCTGAGGACTTCCTCTATCCTCTTCTCCTTTACAACCTCAGTTGGAGCACTTCCAATGTAGCCTTTCAACTGCAAGGTTCTTTGCCACAGTACTTTTTCTTATGTTGTTACTTGCAATCATCAACTCCTTCACTATGTTAAAACAAAACCATAAGACCAAGTTTATCTGCCAAGTTTCCTCAACATTGAGATCTTCTATCATCCAAGAACATCACTGGTTCTCTGTTACATCTCTCCTAGCTATAGTCAATGCCACCATATATTCTGCTACTGCTGCTATATGCAAATTGATATTTGAAAATATCAATTAAAACATACAGGCATTCAATGTTTGAATATACCTGACTGTCAACTTTACTTTGGTATTGTTCAGTGTCTACAATCCTCTTGTTGCAAATTTCAACGCCTCTGCAAACTTTCTCTCTCGAGAAAAATACCTTTAACATCTGCTCCTTGGCTCGCTCTCTCCTCCATGAGCAAATTATTCTTGGATGGATGCAATTCCTCTCTAATCACCTCCTGTCATCATTCATTTTGCTCCTTTATCCTAAAGAGAATCATTGAACACTAATACCACTCTGATGCATCCTATCCCCCTTTACCCATCACTTTTGTGCATTTGATCTTGTGGTTCTTACTTTTGTTTTTAGTAACAAACTGTTACTTAACCCCCGGTCTTAGATCTAGTACTGGTAGCACTCCTCACAAGCTAAATAAATGCATTCACAGTCAAAGTGGAAGCCTCCAGTTTCTCTTAATTTAACCATGCGAAACTTGACTTTTATTTATCCCTTTAGCACCTGGAGCTTAATTCAAATTTCCCATATGTCTATGGTTAAAACCAATAGCTTAACACCAAAGGTGTTTAAGCCTACAACCTTTACCATTTATCACTTCCCCTTTATAATCCAATTACCAATATTAGCCTTCCGCGTGATCAGGGGTCATAAGACCATATCTTCCTCCTCTGTTTCCTCTGAGATCTGAATTCGAGAAGATCCAAGGGTGCAACTTTTTCCAAGGACCGGATACGTCTGGATTGACTTTCAATAGGATTGAACCCG
This sequence comes from Pinus albicaulis, assembly GCA_034641835.2. NCBI lineage: Eukaryota > Viridiplantae > Streptophyta > Pinopsida > Pinales > Pinaceae > Pinus > Pinus albicaulis. Next base: position 1,077,473,068 of record CM076580.1, on the reverse strand, counting down.
ATGTTGTGAAGTTGGATATAGTAAGACCCAGATACCGCGAGGCCTATATAACTTTTTAATCGCACACAAATGGAAAAAACACAACAACTTGCAGAAGCAAAACATTTACCAATTTGAACTTGGTCTTTGAATGTCTCTTCTTAGCAAACATTTGTGATTATTATCTTTCCACCCTGCATTTTACGAGCAAGTTGCAGAGTTTACAGAGATACAGAAGTGTCAAAGTAGTGTATACAGTCAACAACCAAAATATAGAGCAGTCACTGGTGTATGAATGTGAAACGTAGAAACGAAAAGGTGAGTTTTAAGCTATGTCTGGTATCTTTTCTACTCTCCGTCTTATGGCTTGTTTTTAGTGGGTGTCTATCTCTGTGGGACGCTATACTTCTGGGTGGCAACTTAGTTTCCAGCTTCCAGAACTTTGGGGCCCTCGTTGTCTTTCTTGCCTGCTCGGCCCGGGGTGAAATAGCTATAGGGGTGGTGTACTCGTAGGGTCTTCTCTGCGTTTTTCCTGACACCATTCCGGGTGGGCTTTCTAAACGACGAGCCTGGAATACAACCAGCAAATTCTTCATATCCTAATCCTCGTGCTTCTCGCCATATACCTTCTTTGCACCATTATCTGCACTCACAGAAGGACCTACATCGGGTGGCCTCGTGTCGGATAGCTCAAGATCCACCTCCTTGTTCGTTTGGGATTGACAGGGATTCGAACCCAACAAACAGGCCGGTGCAATCGAAAATCTGTATGTTATGGGAAAAATGGTTAGCTTATTTCATCATATCAAGGCCATGCAAACGTTTTAGTTTTCATTGTTGCAATAGATGGTGGTAGTGCATCGGCTGTGGCTGCTGATGCTGCCATCTCTGAAGCTCACCCTCCCAACGTTGCATGCCTCTCACTGAACTTTCCGTCCACTTTTTCCGTTCATGCTTGCCGCGGCCACCCTACTTTCCGACACCTACCCATTAATTTTCAAAATTCTCAACAACCCTTGTCAGCACTGACCTTCGATATCCTCCAAGCTTTATGTAACCCTGGTTGACATTCCATTTCTCACCGTACCCCTCACAACATTCCATATGGGCAATAGTTTGGCAAGCCTTATTTCGGAGGCTATCAGCAATAAATACATTTAGGCATATACTACTCACCGTTGGATGGTGTATTTGCTTTAATCTTACGGTGAGTAGTATATACTCACTAGATAACTTGGGAAACAATGCTGGCCCAATAGTTCCTCTAGATTGTCTTGCTACCCTATCACCACTGCCGATCCATCTCTCACCGTACCTCTCACGACATTCGATATGAGAAATCGTTCTTGTAGGTTGTCTTGTTGCCCTATTCCCTCTGCATGCAATCTAACACATACCTCTTTTGGCCCATATTATATTCGCCTAAGACACTTTTCCAAGGTCCTAAATTCTCTCGGGCGGAGCTTGCATTTACTAGGGCCACCTGATCAAAGTTACAATTGTCCTATTTCTCCGATTTTGTCTATCCCTTCCTGATTTGATCTTCTAACACGGTCAGCTGGTTGGTGGGGGTTGTTGCAACTCTTAATATCGACAACGGTCCTACTACCACGTCAGCTTTGAAGGGATCATGGACCCATTTATGACTGACACATCTGCTCATGAGGCTTTCATCCAAGCCACCGTGGCTGCTGAGCGGGCGCATGACGTGGGTCAAATCGGGCAGCGGTTCCCTATACCCTCCAGCAGTGACTCTCTTCCTGCATTTTACCTCTATCCGTCCCACAGCACTCAAAATCACCGTTTCAATTCCTCTCAGGATGGCTCTGGAAGACAAGGCAAGAACAAGCGCGAGTCCAAGAAAATCATCTCCCCGTCACAGGACACCAATTTACTTAGTTTTTCTTACGAGGAGCTCTGGGGGAGGGTGACCAGCCTCCAACATCGCGCTCTCGGCAGACATTGGCTTTTTGGGGACATGACAGAACTAGAAATGCAAGCCTGGGTAAAGAAAGCTTGGAGCCCTCTCGTTGGCTACCCTCTGAAGGTCAATAAGTTAATGAAAAATTGGTTTTGCATTCATTTTCTCTATGAGGAGGAGGTTGCTTTAATTCTCAACAAGACGTGGGTACGCGGTCGGAGCTTTCTACAGCTACACGAATGGTACTTGGGCTTCAATGCTATCTTGGAGACTCCTAGGAATAACCTTGTTTGGGCTAAACTCCCCGGCTTGCCCGTCCAATTCTGGACGAAGCCTGCTCTCACGGCAATTGGGATTTCAATTCGGCGGACCAAATACATTGACCCGAGCTATATGGGTGTGTGGGACAAACGCATAACATGGCTGCTGGTTGAAGTATGTTTCTCTGGAGGGCTTCCTTGGACAATTGATCTGGAGTTGGCGGGCTCTCAGCATTGATACCGTATAGACTTTTTGGGTCTTCCTTTTCAGTGCATGCTCTGCCATCATACTGGCCACTTGCTAGGGAGGTGCCCCCGTGCCCGGCGATGCGCAAAAAATCCTCGTTCCTCAAAGGTGGTGAATGACGCATATGGTGTCGATCAGGGGGAGAAAATCTTGCCGAAAAATGGGGGTAAGTTGGACTCTTCGCTCTCCTCCAAATTTTGTTACCACTCACATGTTAAAGATTTTTATGCTCAACGATTTCCTTCAGACCCTCTGATAGCCCTCCCACCTTCGCTCTCTATTGATAATCCCGTGATTGGTCAAGGTCCCCTCTCCCCTACCCTATAGGTTTGTCCCTTATCGACCTCAATGGAGAACCCTGTTGCGGCCCCCTCTCTCCACCGCACCCCTTTTTCTTCCCTTGTTCCCTCTTCTCACTCCCGCACCCTGCCCTCCCTCGAGACTGCATCCCCTCCCATTGTTCCTGATCTGGCAGCTATTGATGATGCGACCTCTAATCAGCCCACTAGCTCCCCGTCAAATTCCCCTCAAAACTCAATCGGGAGTGATAAACACATTCTGCTACTTAACCCACACTTGGGCCTGGCCACGTGCACTATACATGAAGGCCGCAATGACTCCCCTCCCCCCTCCATCCCCCTGCTTCCACCGGAAATATTACAGTTAGAAAAGAGGGCAAGAATGGCAGCAGACATTTCAGAGGGAAACCAAAATTCAAATCCCTGCTCCTGGATAACCCAAATAGTTTAAGGGATATCCCCATTATTGCTTCCTTCGACGACCCGACACTTAGAGCTAGCATGCCCTCCCCCTGTGCTTCATGAATCTGGTCTTATCTCTAAACATCCATGGTCTTGGGGATAACTCCAAGTACCTTTGCATAAAAAACCTTTTCACTATTCATTCGTCGTCCATTGTTATCCATCAAGAAACAATGTGCTTGGCTTCCAAAGCCATCCCTAACTTCCTGTCCCTCCGGCCGAGGTGGCACATTGCTGGGGTCGACTCGATGGGGCTTTTAGGGGGCTTAATAGTCATGTGGAATCCACTTTTTGCAAAGTTTCATGCCTTTCGCTTCTTTGCCGAAATCCTTTTGTCGGGTTGAATCCGGGGTTTCTCTGGAGTCTGAACATTTCCACATTATCAACTGTTATACTCCTTGTCGTGATCATTCCTCTTTCTGGGTCTGAATCACCTCTTATGAGATTCTTAACATCCGTAATTTTATTTTTGCTGGAGATCTAAATGTTTCCCTATCTAGTGCGGAGTGATGGGGTTCCCATAGTCGTTGTGACCCACTTGCTGAAAGATTGTCCCGTTTTTTTTTCAGAGCATCATCTGGTCGATATTGCACCTTGCCCCCTATCTCCGACTTGGACAAATCACCGAACTGGAGATTCTTACATGGGCAAAAGGCTTGACCACTTCCTCGTACACGAAATTGTATTGGAACTAATGGACAAACTCAAATCTTTCGTCATTATGGATTTGGCATCTGATCATAGGCCAATTTCCCTCACATGGCGCGCGGAAGTTGTCCCAAAGGGCCTCCCTTTACAATTTAATCGGGTCTGGCTGGAAGACCCAGACTATCAGGAGCTGGTTCGAAATACTTGGTTGATGAAAGGGGTCCCTCAGGATATTTCAGTATCCTCCTCTTTCACTCAGAATATGAGGATTTTAAAAAACCACTCACGAGAATGGGAGAAGCAGAAGAAACTGAGGAACATAGTCAATCGCATTGAGGCAATACACTCCTCCATGACATTCTGCAGCCCCTCCCCTCACACCATGGCGCTATTGGCTTCCCTTGAGGAGAGAAAAATTCGGATTCTCCAAATACAGGAGATCACTTGGAAGCTCAAAAGTCGGGTTGATTGGTTGCGCGAAGGGGACCACAATACTAAATTTTTTCACCACTTCGCCAATGGTAGTAAAAAGCAGAACCTGATTTGGAAAATAAACTCAAAGGGGGGTGAGCCAGTCTACTCCCAATCCGATATCTCCAAAGAAGCCATAGCATATTTTTCTGATCTATCTAGACAAGTTCTGGGCAGTGGAGTAGTCACCCCTATATGTTTAATGAGGAATCTAATGTTGCATTGAACAAGCTAGTCACAAAGGATGAAATTATGGAGGTCCTGAAATCCTTTGCCAAGGACAAAAGTCCTGCCCCGAATGAATTTCCTGTTGAGATATACATTCACTTCTTTGATTTAATGGTGGATCATTTGCTTATGGTGGTGGAGGAATCAAAGAGTCGGGGCTAGATCCTGGGGGACATCAACTCAACTTTTCTCACACTCATCCCAAAATCCTCTCACCCTGCTGATTTCTCGGATTTCCAGCCCATTTCATTATGCAATGTTTTTTATAAGGTCATCTCCAAACTTATCACCCGCCGCATTACTGCCTCCCTCTCCTTGCACATATCCTGTGAACAGACGGGTTTTCTCCCTGACAAGCTTATCCATGTTGTTTTGGCCATAGCACAAGAAGTTTTTCACTCAACCCATCTTAAAAATCTGCATGTTGCCATTATGAAGATCGATTTGTTTAAAGCCTACGACTGCATTGATTGGTATTTTATCTGCCTTGTCCTGTACAAAATTGGCCTCTCCCTGCCTAATTCCCAATGGATCATGTCATTCATCTCCCCTGTCTAGTTTGCAGTGTTGATCAATGGTATTCTAAATAATTTCTTTCGAGCTAGTTGTGGCCTCCGCCAAGGCTGCTCCCTCTCGCCATTAATCTTTATATTGGTCATGGATGGTCTGATCTTGCACATCAAGGAGGCCCATCAGCATGAACTGTTCGATGGCATCTTAATGGCCCCTGGTATTTCTGTTACCCACTCCTTTTTCATGGATGACGTCTTAGTTTTCGATATCATCACCCATGCATAGTGGGTTGCTCTACATTGTATATTCCTCTGTTTTGGCATGGCCTCGGGTCTGGTTATCAGCAACGGAAAATCTATTTTGATATTAGCCTCCCGGAACTATGTGGATCTAGATATCATTGCTGGACTCTTTCAGGTAAACATTGCCCCCATCACTGGTGGTTTAAAATATCTTGGTTTCCAGCTCAAACCATGTGGATACAAAAACAAGGATTGGTCTTGGCTTCTGGAAAAATACAGAAAGAGATTAAATATTTGGTCACACAAATGGCTCTCCCTTGGTGGACGCTTCATCCTTGCACAGGTTGTCCTCCAACAGCTGCTTGTTTATTGGGCACATCTCTTTCACATCCCTTTGGTCAGGTGCAAAGGGTTCCCAAAAATTTTCCTTATGCAATATGGAGTTGATTATGCGCCCTAAAAGGTTGGGGAGTTGGGGTATTTTGAACATATCTCTTTTCTCTCGGACCCTCCTTATCAAATCATTCTGTAGAGTTGTTTCAGGCACAGGTATTGGCCTTGCCTATTTCGGGCAAAATATAACATTCGTCAAGAACTAGTTTTCCTTTTTGAGGCCCAGTCTTTCCCTCCTCGTTGGGGTTCTATCATCTGGAGGAGCTTCGAGAAGGTCTTTTCCTGTTTTGTCAACTACCTTGTCTGGGATTTTGGTAATGGACAGCATATCTACCTGGCCACTGAAAGGGTACTGGAGCTCCTATCAAACTTTTCACTTGACCCCCGCTTGCAACATGTGTTGGCACTTAAGGGTCTCTTCTTGATTTCACAATTCATCTCCCATTGGAATCAAAGCTGCCCTATATGGTAAACTGCTCAACCGCTGAATTTGCAGGGCGTGGCAGCTGAGGATTGGGAGGCAGCGGTTCCACTTCTTAGAGTTGGGGGTTTATGTCTTCATCAGGCGGGTGATAGAATCACATCGCATGGTAAACTGCATCGGTCCTCACCTGTGATCAAGGATATTTACGAAAGCTCTTTGGGTCTTTCCATCCCTCGGGAAGAGTCCCTCTTCTACTTGAAATTCTGGAATCGCAACATATCTATCAAGATAATTCTTTTTCTCTGCCTGGCAATGAGGAACCGGGTTCTAACTTGGTACAACTTGGTGAAGAAGGGCTTCAATGGCCTGGGCTTCTGTGTCTTCTGCAAATTGGAGTCAGAATCTGTTCAACACATCTTTTTCATATGCCCTTTTGTATTGGAAATCTAGTCTCGTTTCACACATTGCCTACAGATCCATCACTAGAGACCTCTCACATTCCCGCTGTCCATTGAAGCCTGGGGATCCCTGGCCTCAAGTGCTCGATCTTTACCTTTCTTTCTCTGTTGGGAGGTGTGGCTCACCAGAAACATGTAGATTTTTTAGGATCATCAAATTTCACAGCATATCATATATTTGGCTATTCTTAAGTGGATCGAATCATCCCCCTCAGTGTCACAAGGGGCTCGAGATCTCTCTGTTCGTCTTCATCCGCATGAAGTCTCCATCCTGGTGGGTTATTTCGACCGGGCACAACAGCAGGGCCAATGTGGGTGTGGTGCGTGGATTAACCTTGGGCATTGTGAGTTTCACTGCATCTGCTGGAATGGTGGACTTTGGCTCTAACATGCGGGCTGAGTTCCTTGCCCTTTGGAGCCTTCTCTAGGTGGCATACAACTTGCAAGTGGGAAATCTCCATATCTATGGGGATGCTAAGACTGTGATTGATGAGATCACCGGTCACTCCCGCTTCCAACCTCCTACCCTTCTCCCCTGGTTTCGCAGGATCTAGTACCTTCGTGGTCGCCTTCTTGACCCACCCATCCAGCATATTTTTCGCAAGGCTAATACGAAGGCAGATACTCTCTAAGCAGTTGTTGCTTCTTCTTTTTAGGTGTGTTCGTGTTCAACATTTCAGGGGTGCTCATCTAGTCTCCTCTACTCTGCGTCCGCTCCCCTAGGAGCGCTCTCTTTGTTTTGATGTCTTTCTGATATCTTTCTCTGTATATGGATGATGTCCTCGCTGCTTGTTTTATTACAACTTGTTGGACTCTGTTCATGATCTTGCCGAGTCTTTTTCTGAGCCTTTGTGGTCGCTCTGTTCTTTTTGTTTTGACCACACATGTATCTCTCTTTTTGATATCATATTTTACTTTCCTGTCATATGCTATATTATGGTTCGAATCCAGCACCCTTGCTGCGATATCGTCCATCTATATACAGTTTGTTTACCTATAATACAACCAACCAGTGTTTTTTTCTCTCCGAAAAATCGCACACAAATAAAACTTTAAAATAATACTTTTTACCTCGATCTTCAGGCTCCGCTGGGCTACATCACAAAGTTTGGATCTGGATGATCGAAGATCCATATGTACCACTTTTCCGTTATGCCGAATGCATTTGGAACCAAATATGTTCGGAGTTTGATCTATGTGTATATCCCAGATATGGGTACTACACCAGATGCCAATTCGTCTGAACTTTATTTACTAGTTCAATGGTATGGGTATTATTTCCTTGTTCACACTTAGTATCCATCAGATGGCGGAATATTTCAATTAATATTCTTCGCAACAGAAATATCCATGACTCTTTTTAGAGATGGACTTTTTGTATAACTGGAATTCAGTCCCAATATGCAACTTACACCATTCTCCTGATTCCACCAATTGATGAAGGCTATTGCGCCAGGGTTTTAGAATTTATATGCCACTGGTTAAAGAAGCTAGCACTTCGGTCCAAGATTAAATCCACGAATTCAAACAATATCTAGCTTCTCACTCTCTCTTCCCACACAACTCTGAATTTATTCTATATGTTAACCTAATTAAAAATTGTTTGGTCTATCTTCTCCCTCGTCTACACACACACTTACTCTTCTACGCTAGTTGTCTTCTCTAAATCTGAAATTCGAGCTATTGGACATTGCCCGCCTGATGTTATTAACAGATCTTCAAGGCATCACTCTTTTACTTCCTGGCAGGGTGTTCACCATGTCAACACCAGATTCATGCATTTCCCTCGTGCTAAGGCTCGCATGGACTGGATATGGAGTAAGAGTACAAACACGCATATGCAAACAGACATTCATGAAAATAACACATTATATTACTTCAAACTAGAGATATTTACAGAGGGTTTACATGGACCTTTTTTTTGGAACTCACAAAGCTATTTTAGTTCTATTTCTCTTTTTTTTAATCTATTATTATTGTTACTATAAATTTATTAATGCATACATACTCTTTTCTACTCTGATTTTGAACCTAAGACATCTTAAGAAGAAACACATGCTCTTAACCACTATGCCCACTCAAATTGTATAGATTCCTATTGGTCAATAAATATTGGAACAAAAAAAGACAAATAAGAATTATATCCAACAAACTAAAACTACCTAACACCTCAATTAGACACTATTTATTTTTTCAAAGCCCCACTTGGCCATAATACCAGCTAGCCATAACAACCTAATAGCATAACAGCCCATATTCTTTCTAGAATTAGGACACATGTATCTACATCAAAACCCACAATTTCTAATTTATACAAATAACATTTGAGGAAAATTTATTTCCCCTTAGAAATTTCATGGCCCCTTTTGGGTCTAGGAAAAAATCAATTACCTACAAGTTGATGCTCCTGCATCACTTTCACCATTGTGTAAGGTTTAATTCTTGTGGGAAATTTTCCTTGATCCATGGGATTACCTTGGAGTAGTGGTTGAATGAATAATTGCACCTAGAGATATTATATTAAATGGTCTTGTAAATCATGAAAATATACAAGCAAATACAATTCTTATGTTTCCTTCAACTTTTTTAGCCAATTGGATTTTGACAGTAGCAGTAAAAAAGAGAATTGTTATTCTCCCCACTTGGGTCCAGATTTCACTTGTGATATGTTCACTTTTACGAAGCTAAGAGTTTATTGGTGTTAGAAAGATATCAACAATGTCATTCTCACTTATGTGTTGGAGGGTGGAAATATAAAAATATGAAATTTTCCTCCAAACATATATATAAAAATCAAATAAAAATATTAATTTATATTACTAATTAATAATATAAATATATGTGTTTTTGTTTCTCAACCTAAAAACTTTTTTTATTTTTTTTATTTTTGTAAATTTGGCATTGGTGATGTTACATCATGGTCATGTCCAAGAATAAAATAGGTGTAAGGCGATGAATTGAACCGGTGGCTTCATATCTAGGAGTGTCCTAAAAACTCACCTAATCAGTGTGTATCCAAAACCTCATAGACTAAAAAATATTTTATTATAACTATTTTTCAATTATAAATATAAATATAAGTAAAAACAACTTTTTTTTTAAATAGTAAAATAAATTAAAAACAATAATTTTTTTTTTTGATATCAAATAATATAATTTTTCTAACATTATACAATTCAATATAATTTATTTAAGGGAAACATTTTCATATATTAATTTTTTTTAATTTATTTTAAATTTAAAATATATAAAAATAAATCAAAAATTTTATTTTTATGTAAAAACCTTATTGATATTTTAAAATAATTATAAAATATTAAAAAAATAATAATAAGAAATTATATAAGTTTTTAATTTATATGAGTGTGTTTTTTTTCCTTAATTTCAAATATTTTATTAACAATATTTTCCATTTTTTATTATTTTAAAATTATATGGAAAAATAAGTTAATAGTAAATATTTTTTTATTGAAACCAAGGTGAATGAAAAAACTATTTTACCTTCATGGATTATTTTTCTAGGTATACTTGGATTTCTTCTTACATTTGAAAAAAATATAGTTTTTGAGAAATCCAAATACCTAAAAAAAGGTGATGTGATTGACCTATGAAATGTTTGAGGTCTAATTATGAATAAAATGTATGAGTATTGTTTTTGAGGAATATTTATTTCAAATTTTATTTTATGGTAAAAAAGTATACTTTACACTCAATGAGATCATGTTGTTTAGAGGAAGATATAGTCTTGATTGTGATGGGTAAGATATATGCTTCAAACAAATGGAATACCACTTACGTTTTAGGAAACAATTGTTTCATATGCAAACTATATTCTAAACAAGGTCTCAACCAAGGTAATGTGGAACATCATTCCTCTTGAGAAATGGAATGGAAGGAAATCGTCGTTTTCTTTAATACTTTTGGATGCATAGTGTGGCCTCATATTGTGAATGACAAGCAAAATAGGTTGGACTCCAAGACTCAATGTTGCATCAGGGTCAATAATGATAAAAAATAAAAATAAATCTTAATCATTATGTAACTCAAATAAGCAAGAAGTGATTAGTTGATCAGATGTATCTTTGATGAGTGTTTTTCAAGTGATGCGATGTTGACTCCTTCTAGTGCTTTAGATTGTGATTTAATGGAAATATTGCATAATTTTAATCAACCAATATATACTCTATGATAAATAGTTCAATTTCTAAATCAACCAACTGAATTCTAGTTAAATTTATATTATTAGACTACAAATCAATTTTTGTATTATGAACCCAATGACATCATGGTTGAGTCTATTCATATTGAATGTGTTGCATGAACACCTTATGTTGGAGAATTCATTATCGCAAGTGGATAACTAAGAGCATTGAAGTTGTTGGTGATGATGTAGTTTATGTGACTAATTGGAGGAAGACTCGGGGACAAAAATGTTGAACCCTTAGTTAAACTGAGAGGGGGGGGTGAATCAGTTTAACACATTCATGGACTTTTAAAACTTTTTCATTAACACTTGTTTACACCTTCATTTCATGTTCAACTTAACATGTGAGTAATCTTAGAATGTGAGCAGCAAGCATTAATATAATGTAACAATAGACTTAATATGAGAGCAGCAAGTATTAAGAAGATGATATAAACCATATCAACAAATAAACATCATGCACAGAGACACCAGATATAAGTGGAAACCCATAAAGGGAGAAAACCACATCTTATTATTGTTGTGATGCAAAGGAAAGCTCCAACTCCCTCTCACCACTGATTTTCTGTAGGCACCAACCTACAGGAGGCTCCTACCTCAATTCTGCAAGTTACAACTTGCAAGGAAGCTCCAACTCCCATCAATTTTCTGCAAGCACCAACCTACAGGAGGCTCCAACCTCAGTCAGCTACAACTGACATTTTATCAAGCTACAACTTGATGTGGAAGCACCAACTCTCATCTATTTTCTGTAGGCACCAACCTACAGGAGGCTCCTACCTCAGTCAGCTACAACTGACATCTATCAAGCTACAACTTGATAGGGAAGCTCCAACTTCCTTACTCTTTCAAAAGAGAAACACTTGCTGATTTACCTTGGATATCAACTCTGTTCTGTTCCATCTGCTCTGCTGTTCATCTATTCTCATATCTGCCCTGTATCATCTCTGCATCTTCTCAGATTCTCTATCAGCTTCTCCTTCTTCTCTGCTCAGCTCCTCCTTCTTCTCTGCTCAGCTCCTCTTTCTTCTCTGCCTCACTGCTTCATTTCTGCATTCTCTTCACTCACTCTCTAACCTTCTTTATGCATATCAAGTTGATATTATATATAGAGTTCATCACATGACTTTTTACATTCCTCAGGGAATTTGAAGTGAATAGTCCTGACTTTTTGCCTTCTTCCTTCTCATTTCTTTTGTCCAACTCATTTAAAATTATAACAATATGTACAAATTTCCATGTTACAGTGGGATTTTTCTTTTCCTTAGCATACTTGCCAATGCATCACAAACAATAAAAAATTAATTACAACATTTACATTCACATTTTAAATTACACATTTCAATTTCACTCGGCTCCTTTTCTGGATTTTGGCTTTACTGGATTTGTCTTTTATGTTGTTGTTAAGTAACTGATCTGCATACTTCTGTTCATCATGCCTGCAAAATTCCCTATGACTTTTTCAGTTCCTACATTCTTTTTTTACCTATGTTAGGCCCACATTTTCATCCCTGCGTTTATTCACCTGTTCACTGTACTTTTGTGCACCTGTTGCATATATATATATCTTATTTTCCAAGTTTATTCTCAAATAAATATAAATCTAGGCAATGTCTGTTCATTATTAATCTCTGTGCTCACGCTACCTCCTTACACACTCTCTGTCCATATAATATATTTTCAAATCAACCCCCTTCGGACTTTTTGGATCACTGTACATTTTTCTGTAGTTGTCTCTCTCTCTTTCATTGCAGTTGTATAACTGCTGCACATATAATTGTCTTTTAATATAACAGCTAATTTTAAATCTGGGCAAACTTGAATTAATGCGGAAACTTCATTTTTCCATGGTTATAAAACCATACGTATAAATTCATTCATATTTCAATCTTTACAATATTTCATACGGGGCCATATATATCGATACCCACATATTCCAAAGTCTTCAAAGTGAAAATGCCTTTTGAATAGTTTTTACTACAGAACCTTTGGTTTAATCAACTCTCGGCATCTTCAAAACTGTGGTTAAACCATAATCAAAAACCCAACATATAATTTTTCAGATCAGTATTCAAATATTCTAGCCAAGCTATTACATAGAAGTCTCTACATATATTCGCTATTGATTAGGCCTCACGCATATGCAAATACTTTAATAACCTCACCATATCAGTGTATTACATATCTGAGCCCACACATTACATCAACCATTCATATGTGCCTTATCATATAATATATATATACCAATCATATCACAACGCTCTATATTATAAAGTGAACCATGCAACATATATGACCCTTTCTTGAACTTCGAATTCAATGGCATTTAATTGAATGTTCGGGCCCACCTTCAGATAACGTACCTTGGCATTATGTCGCCCTTTTCATCCGACGGCTAATAACATATCGCACAGCCAACACTGATCTGACGGATATCGCTCGGCGAAGATGCACGGATGATAATGCGCAATGGTGCGCAGTGAAAGCGGTTTTGGGGTCCCTCTGTATGCCACGTGTCAGCCGCTCTATGGAATCGCTCCGATTTCTTGAAAACCGCTTGCCCGTCGAAGGTGGTGTGATGAAAACCACCGGTTCGCTCTAAACCGCGTCCACTGTTCCTCCTTCATGGTTTCGCCCCTCTACTCCAGGTTCCGTTGTATAGTTCAACGCCAAATACTTTGTTGCGCTCAGGTTCTGCTTCAATAAACACACAGCTTCGTGCCTCTGCCTATTATGAAATTGGCCACACTGGCCAGATTCCCAATACTCAATCACAGTCCCATTCACTTTCGTTTCTCCATGAAAGCATAATTTTGTTTTAATTGTTCTTCCTCCACGTGATTATGTTAATGTAACTTAGGTTATATATAATTCGAGCTGGTCCATACTCTCAACGGAGATTGGAATGGATAGGCTTCTTCCCTATTTGTGGATGCAAATATACATTAAAGGGCATCTAAACTAACACAGGTCATATATATATGTATTCCAGCAAACATGCTCTGCGATCAGGTGTCCATTCAATTGCATTCTTCAGCAAGCGGGTCAACCCTATCGAATCCACCATACAGAATTATATCCTTTACTGATTTGTTATCTCGTGCTTTTACAGAAATCGAATCTATCAGCGCTTTACTCAGATTTACTCAACCATACTTAACACATATTTCAAAGAGACCAGAATCCTCCAACTTTAGAGGTTTGTCAAGATGTATGAATCAATTAGAACTTTTGGAACAAATTTCCTCTCCACACAGAGATTAGCAGTTCATATTTTCCCATAATGCAATAAATCAGGGATTACAAGAATCGACCCCTTTCTCTCAACCTGCAATGGGTTCACAATTTCGGTTCATTCCAAAATGCATACAACTTTTCCTCTATACATTGAGTCAGGAAATTAAACAAATAGGAATATACACAGTGATTGATTCTTCCTGATTATAAGTCACACTGAGTCACTAATTCATCCAATGATACAGAGTTTCAAACTAACCCTACTACAGTATTCCCATTAATCCTTTGGTTCCAATACACACAATTCCACAGTTCTTCATCAACATATACAAATGAAATCAACTACAAAACCCTCCTGGTCTTGGCCAGATATTCAATTGGCCCTTCAATTAATTACCTTGTCTCTCCCTAGCAGCTCTCTCCTTTTCCATCTCCTGTGCCTCTGTTTCCTCTGAGTTCTCTGCTGCCTTTCCAGATCTCCAATCAACTAACCCTTCTAAAACTACCTTAGCTTCATGTTTGATCCTCTCTTTGCCTTGTTTATGTTTCAAGTGCTCCTCCTTTGTCATTTCTTTTTCCATCAATGACAACATTTCCAACAAAAAATAGCAAGGTAATGTTGCACTCATAACACATGTGCTAAATATAAGTTATCGTCAAACATATGTAGATGCACATGGTATTATGCTTGAATGGGAGATTTTTATCACATGATAGTATAATTTCTCGCTAAGGAATAAGACTTTGGAATCAATTTCCTAAACACAAAGAAGGAATGTGACAAAATGGTTATATAGGACCAAGTTTACTTTGAATATTATTGTTAAGAGACATAAGGCTTGCTTGGTAGTAAACGGTTTTTCTCAACAAGAAGGTATTGACTACACAAAGACATTTTTCTAACCAAAACAATTTTGGTTGGAAGGTACATTAGATGGATGTGAAATATGTAAATATTGCATGCAAATTTAAGAATCTCGTGTATGGCTTGAAACATGCACCTAAGAGATGGTATGAGAAAATTGATAGCTTTTTTCTTCAGCTTGGCTTCAAATGTTGTGTATCAAATCAAACTATTTACATACTGCATATAAATATAATTGTAAATTGGTTTTACTTTATGTGGATGATTTTATTATAAATAAGAATAATGGTGATTCAAATTATGGTCTAAAGACAAACTTGAAGGAAACATTTGAAATGATATACATAGGTTGGTTAGATTTCTTTCGTAACATCTAAGCATGTGGTTGGAGGATGGTAGCTTCTTTTCTCAATCAAAGTATGCTTTAGATGCCTTTAATATATTTAAAATGGAAAACTGTGAGTAATGCTCCCCATCATTTCAATGGGGAGTTAATTTAATGTAGCTTCCTAATTAATGAGAACACTTCAAAGTTCTCATTTTTTAGAGGAGGTATTTAATGGTTGTTTTTACCACTGTTTTAAAAAGTAGTGCTACGAGTAGCACCTATTTTTAGAGGAAGTTGAAATTACAACTGGTTTGAAATCATGGTCTACACAACCAATATAATTGTACGCAAAATCCTTAAAATCAACCCTTACATCAAAAATTGGTGCCCCTAGTAATACCCACTTTATTTTTTGGATTAAAATTACAACTCAATTAAAACTATTACTTTGACAATCAATACCATTGCAACTAAAAATATTAAAATTCATCATTGCTTCAAAAAGTAATGATATTAACATTATAAACTTTTTAAAATAGTAGTAATAACATTACAAATAGAAACTTTAAAAATTAACAACATTGTAAAAAAAAAACTTTTAAAATGAAAAATAATTAAATGTAAACAGAAGAAGAAAAAAAATAGAAAAAGGAAAATCGCATCATTTATAATATATATGGAAAGCAAAAATTTAAATTTTAAAATCATATTTCATTAAATTATGTAAAGAATAAGGGAAAACCAAACTTATATTTCCTATACTGGAAAAAAGAAAAATAAATAAATAAATAATGTTTAACATTAAATTTAAAAATAAATAAATCAAAGGTATTATAAATGAGACATAAATTTTAAGAAAAAATATAAATAGATAAAATTAAAAATAAATATTTTTTTATTTTTATTTTTTTTTAAACACAAATAAAGAGTTAGGATGCTATAAGGGGCTTGATTCCTAAAACCAAAACCACTTTCCCTCTCCTCCCTACTACCCTTTCTCTCTCATTCCTTCGTCCTATTAGAAAATTAACTAGGTTCAGTTTTCAAATCAATTTGTATTTTATGTAAATGAAGAAAATTAATTTTATTTGTTTAAGCATGAGTTTCATGTTCAAGTCTAGGTTAATCATGTTCTTCATACTTCTAGGAATTGTTGAGTCTTTGTCATACATTAAAGTCCTATTTTAACTCTTTGTAACAAAAGAAAAAATATTAATTTATGTGTCATTTTGTCCTCCAACACCAAGTCGGTCATGCCATGATAAGTCAGCTTTGTTGAGGCACCTTTTCGCTCTCCTGAATGACTTTATATAAGGAAGACTTCGTCCTCATTTGAAGGTGAGACAAGGAAGTTTGATTTATGCATAACATGTAGAAATTTATTAATACTGATGTATTACCAAATCCTCCTAATCTCACAATATTTATCTTCTTGCAAAATACAGAATCCTTCCACTAATTAAACTTGCAAAAATTTAAAACCCAATTGCAAACACATGTGAATAAATTCAATCGCACATAACACAGTTGTTTAACGGGAAAGCTTAAAGCTAAAAACCCCAACTATCATATTATTTATATCAATGGAATCATGTAATAATCTCATACAAAGCTTAGTACATCAAGCTCTCAGTACAATCAACAATCATTACACACTGTCATGCAGCAATTTGCATATCTATGCACCAATTTCTTACCTCCTGACAGCCTACCTCCACTGCGCAATCCCTGCTGAAGAAGACCCCTAATGAATTCGAATTGGCCTTGCCTTGACTGCGCAATCCTCATTGGTAACTCCAGTGTGTGTCAAATGCATTGAATGCATCACTATAGTCACAACAGATAGTCCATCTCACCCTTTCACCTATCTCTCCACTGGGTATCCACTGGAACTGACATGCGCTATAGTTAATTGTTGTTTCTGTTCAGTTGTTAGTGAGTTATTATTAACTCTCACTAGTGTATCTTTCAGTTAGACTAGATACAACTAGCTCAACTGAGTTTAACTCACTTAACTGAGTTAAACTAAATTACAACTCCATAAACTACTCTTCCAACTTTTTCATAACTTTGTCACTTCAGTTCTAACTGAGTCCTCTTGCATGAGCCACTAATAAACCCTAAGAATTGTGTAATTCCTTCAGCCCACTGATTTTCCAAATCTATTCACTAAAATAAAGTGCTCCAAGAGAATAAGTTGATGTTTATTGTCGGATTATTATTAAGAGCTAATAATAATCGACATGCATCTATTTTTAGATCGACGATCTATAAATAGACTTTGCCCAATATTCTAAAAACATAATTTCATATATTTTTCCAACTTGACCAACCATCCACAAATAGCATCCTGCAACTTCTGAAATATGATCACCATGTCTAAAAATAGACATAGTCTAAAAATAGACTTACACCTAAAAATAGCCTGCGGGCCCACTTAGTGAAGGTGACTGATTTTCACTAAGCTTCATCATCTTGTTGAATATCAACACTCCCTCTCAACAAGATAGGGATTATATTTCACCTTGATCCTGACTCTATGGGATTCGAATTTTCTCCTGGTGAGTGCCTTCGTTATAATCTCTGCATCCCGATCTTCAGTAGGAATGTACTGAAGCAACATGATCTTCTGCTGCACACAATCTCTAATATGATGATACCGAATATCAATATGTTTAGATCTATCATGAAACATAGGACTAATCGAGAGTTTAATGCAACTCTGATTATCACATTGTATCACTGTAGGATCTAAATGTGAACCGAACAAACCGACCAGGATCTTCCTCATCCAGATAGCCTCACATGCAGCCTGAATTGCTGCCATGTATTCTGCTTCCACTGAACTAAGTGTCACAAATCTTTGTTTCCTATTGTACTAGGAAAATTTCGTAGATTCGATACAGAAAATCCCTTCTAATGTGCTCTTTATGTCTGTTGCACTTCCTGCCCAATCTGCATCCGTGAAGCCATGCAACTTCACCTCATCAGTCTGTCTATACCATAAGCCATACTCAGATGTGCCCCTGAGATACCTCAGGACATGCTTTTCTGCCTTCCAAAAGAGCTTGGTAGGCTTAACCATCGCTTGTGAAAGTTGGTTCACCGCATAGCATATGTCTGGTCTACTAAATACATGAGTGAACCCACCAACTGTTGATAAACAGTGGCATCCACTACCTCTGCTGATGTAGCATCCTCTTACCTCCAATTTCCTGGAAGAGGAGTATCCATGGGCTTGCAGTCCTCCATGTGAAACTTACCAAGTATCTCCCAAGCATACTTTCCTTGAGACAAAAACATTTCACCTTCTCGCTGCCATATTTCCAATCCAAGGAAATAATGAAGGAGGCCCAAATCCTTCATCTCAAACTCCTTTGCAAGATCTGCCTTGCATGAGTGTATAAACTACTCATCACCCGTTAGTATTAAATCATCTACATAAAGAACAATGATTAAAAGCTTACCCTCCACCACAATTTGGTACAAGTTTTCATCTGCCTCACTCTTGGTGAAACCAAGTCCAGTGAAATAGTTGTCGATCTATGTGTACCAAGCACGTGGTGCTTGCTTCAGCCCATACAATGCTCTTTTGAGTCTGCACACATGCGACTCGTTGCTGAAGATCTCAAATCCTTCAGGTTTCTCAATGTACACCTCTTCCTCAATGATCCCATTAAGGAACGTAGTCTTCACATCCATCTGATGAGTGTGCCAACCCATCTGCGCTGAGAGAGCAAGGATGGTCCTTATGGAAGAATATCATGCGACAGGTGCAAAGGTTTCTTCATAATCAATCCCCTCGATCTGTGAGAAGCCCCGGGCAACACATCTTGCCTTATACTTCTTAACGCTCCCATCAGCAGCTTGCTTTACTTTGTAGATCCATTTCGAATCTACCATTGATTTACCCACCGGCCTTAGAAAAATTTCCCAAGCATTGTTTCTGACAATGGATTCATACTACTCCACCATGGCATCTACCCATGTGGGCTTCTGCGCTGCTTCTTCAAAAGAAGATGGCTCTGTCACAATACACTTGCTCATAAGAGCCATGTATCGATCGCCCGTCGGGTATTGTCTTTGTCTACGTTGTGATGTGGACTCTACATTGTGCCACATCAAGCTTCGGTCTCTCGGATTACGTAGTACGCTTTCTACCTGTTTTGATGTTTGGTTCTGCATGAGTGGACTCCTCCACTCCATGAATCTCCTCCTGTGGCTGATCCACATCTAGAGGCTCATCTTTGGGAACAATAAGTTCCTCCTCTGCATGCAAGTGTAGCTCCCTCTCAAGCAACAACTTCCTGGCTTTCACCTCATTGAATTTTATATCCCATCGCACCAAAGTCATGCGACTGTTTGGAAAATACACACGATAATTATGGGGTGTTTCTGTGTACCCCACAAATATCCCAACTTCTGCAGTCGGCTCCAGCTTCTTCCTAACGTCCTTTGTCACATGAAGGTAAATAGATGAGCCAAAAATCTTCAAATGAGAAATATCAGGCTTCTTACCAGTAAAAGCTTCTTCAGGTGTACTCATGCCAAGTACTCTATGAGGACAACGGTTTTGCACATAAACTGCAGTGTTGCATGCTTCCGCCCACAAGTGCATCGGTAGGCCCTAGTCATGCAGCATCGCTCGTGCAGCACCCACGATCGTTCTGTTCTTCCTCTCCGCGACCCCATTCTGCTGTGGGTTATGAGGCGCTATGAGTTCTCTTCGAATTCCTTCTTTGCTACAGAAGTCTTTGAATTCGCTCGAGATGTATTCACCACCATTATCGCTCCGTAGAGCTTTCACTTGCTTCCCTGACTCCTTCTCCACCAATGCCTTGAACTCACAGAACTTTGAGAACGTTTCACTCTTCTTCTGCATGAAGAAGATCCAACATCTATGAGAATAGTCATTGTTGTGGAGGTAAATCCCCTCTGCGGACAGAGGCGATCCCTAGTAGCCCAGACCGGGTCTAGCAACAATCGTTCACACTATAGTGCAGGTTCCTAATTGCAGATAAACCAACTAGCGATGAAGGCTTACCTGGAATCAGACGTTGTCGCTCGTAGAGAAAGTAGCGCTCCCGTTCCTTAGCTCCGGTGGATCACAATCCTCACGATCTTCGTGATCAGACACCTGCACACACCAGAAACAAAACAAACGCAAGCGTAAAATCCAGTATATGCAACTATATGTTAGTTAGAGAAGACATAACTCAACATCATAATCAACGATAGAGTGGAACCATAACCAATAGTCACTTATCATAATCAATCAAAGAAGAATACAACCATATCCCCGTAGCCAAGATTCTCCTTCGGAGGTCGCCGATTTCATCGGCCCTGCACGTCTCGAAAAAACTTGTCGGGGATGAGACAAACCTCTCTCTTCGGATGTCTCGACAGTGATCTCCTTGCTTGGATTTGGCCTTAAGGGAATGAATCAAGGCTCTTGCAGCATAAGGCTCTGCTGGCTCTTGGGAACTTGGAGACTAGCTTGCAAATGAGATGAGCAAGCTTTTATAGATGGAGTAAGGGGAGTTGGGATCCCTATAATCATGGGATTGGCCCTATCCTCAAGGAATCTTCCATGAGAGGTGGCAAACCACTTCCTCTACATGGAGATCCGGAGCGAAACCTCCCAACTCAAATTAGACACCAGTTCCTGGATCAGTTAGGATGAAACTTCCACCATTTATTTAAAAAAAAAACTCTTTAAAATGGCTGGCGCGAGTGCGAGTCTAGGACAGAGCGCTAATTAGCGCGCCCTCTTTGAAGGAATTCCCCCATTGGCACGGGTAATGAACTGGCTACCCGTGCCAATGCAAAAAGGGGTGTTTTTAGGGTTTTTCACAAGGAGTTGTTTTCAAGGCAATGAAAGTACATGTTTAGGGGAATGCCATGAAAGTGTTTTCAAGTTATGTCACTGCTCATAGGTCACGGGATAAGCCCTCCAATTGTGCGAGATGGGGAATTGCAGGGACGGTGACAAATTACTGTGTAATAGATGCCCCCTAAAGCATGAGGCTCGAGAGAGAGAGAGGGGTGAGATGCTTTACGAGAATGTGTCCAGCTAGCTCTTAGCCATCGAAGAACGTAGAAAGTACAGCGTGTCTCAAATAAATGATATATACGTGATATGCCAGGCACGGCCATATATATGAGTATGTAAAAATCCGGTCAGAGGCATGGACGCAGCCATCCAATGAGGATCGATAAATAGACTCAGGTATGGTCGCAGCCATCCAATCAGTGAGTCATGTAAATAATCATAATAATCCACAAAATCACAGCCTGGATTACAACAGACACAATCCAGGGTCTTGCGCTCCATCTCGACCCGAACAAAGTACGAGTTCAAGCATGCGAATATGTGAGCTGAAGTCGAACATGCAAGAACATCGTCTGATTACCAGCCAATGATGAAAGCTGTTAACAGACGCGAGAGGTACCACCATTAATGCCAATGGTCCTCAAGGTACTACAAGTACAATCTACGGCATGTGAACAATGAGCTGACGTCGAACACCCGCAGAATCACTCGATCAGAGGCCAATGATGAAAACCTCACGTCGAATGCGAAGAACCTGCCATTGAGGCATGCAGGCTCTAAGGTACCAGAAGGGAGTCTCTAGATCATCTTCCTGGATAATGAGCTGAAGTCGACAGGAAGTGACCTTGATCGAAGGTGGGCCATAGTGTTTCCCACATCATCGACGCAAGACAGAGGAACATAATGTCTTTGTGAATCAGGATCAGATGAGAATCAGAGGAAGGTTGATACTTGCAGAGGTCAACTTCTCTTGAACATATAAACGGCACGACAGTGAGCTTGGCAGTATTTGACATCAACGGATCAGAGGTCATGGTGACAAGGAAAAGAGAAGATGAGAGGTCAAAAGGGATCACCCAAACCCACGGAGGCAAGTGGAAAACGAGATGAGATGTCCCCAACCCGACACGAATGCAGACAAGTGCCATGTTCAAGAGCGACATACTGCCGACACGACAATGATTGTGGTTCCATTTTCCCCCACCATTTCTGGCGAGTACCCCAATTATTTTGATAACAAGCTTGAAGGGGATAGCATATGCTTGTAATATAAGTTCATCCTTCGGACGAATCCATCCTAGTACATTTAACGAGCCCTAGGAAGGAGCGACTCGAATATCATCATTACGAATGAATCCAATGTCTTTAGGGTTTAACGAGTCTAACAAAGGAAGAAGTCTGTGTCTTTTCATATTTAGAGAGTTTGAAAAGACAACGGAAAAGTAAACTCCAACGGTCCCTTTTCGTAAATAGTTCCTCAAATCCGAAAAGGTAGAAAACTATGTCTGAGAAAACCTCCTAGTCGCAATAGGCTAGGGTATTCCTTTTTCGTAAATAATCTATCCCAGCCCGAAAAAGGGGTAAACGTATACTGGGTAGATGTCGTTTCGGGGCCACTTTAACGAGATCGAAATGACAAGGGCCTCGACAATCTTTTCATGTTTAGAGAGTCAGAAAAGAGCTGAAAGATGACTCCAAAATGACTTTTTTCGTGTATTTACTGAGTCCGAAAAAAGTATAAAATACAACTCGTGTCACCGTTTAAGTTGCGTTAAAACCTGTTGCTACACATAAAGGCAAGTGTAAAATCCATTTTCGACAAAATATATCAAAATATTAATAAAAAATGACTTTTAAAACCTAATTAGATTTCAAAAGTTATAAATAAGTCTCAAATGGTAAAAACAAAATTACTTTTACTATTTACCTCATTGGAGAGCAACAATGGTCCATTTTGTGTGCAAACTTCTGACGGCGAATACGACTGATCCGGGCTACCATTCAGTTCCCTGTTTGTTCCAGGTAATAGGCGTTTCCCTAAGCTCCATTTCAATCCATTTTTTATATGCTTTTATTATGTATTAGACTTCTGGGTGACCCATTTTGAAACTTTAGGGCTCGCTCCATTGGCGCGGGTATCGGGCATGGACCTGCGCCAATGGACATTTCCTCACAAAGAGGTCGTGCCACTGGCGCAATGCATTTTTCCGCTCAAAATTTTGAAAATGTGAGCTATCTATGTGGATTTTCAAATGTTCCAGAGATCTAACAATGTATTTTTGATTGTGTTGATGCAGATATAAAGGAAAAAATGGTTATCGAATGGAAGGAGAGGGAACATGGAGAGGAAGATGAAATGGCTATCGAGAATGAAGCCTGCATGACTGCACTTAAGAACTATGGACTTAAGAAATTCTTCCTCACACCCTGCTTACGAGCTCAGCCAGAGCTGCTACAGTACTTGGTCAGCATATGGGACGAAAATGAGGAAGTTTTTAAACTTCGGGACCAAGTGTTGGAACTTGAGGTTTCTGACGTATATTTCATAACCAGACTGTCGTGCAGAGGTCCGGTGCCCATCCTGACAGGCAGCAGACCATCTGGAGAGAAGATGGAGCAAGTAATGGCGAGAGTGTGCCCAGGGGCACGAACTGGATCGGGAAGCGGGAAGGTGGATATCCACACTATCCGCGATCTAGCACTCAAGGTAGTGCTACACACGATTACACGGGCTGCGGGATCGCAAGCGCCGCATGAGGCGACCAAGGCCCAACTCATATTAGCCTCCGAGTGTATGAGCCCTACATTGTTTGATTGGACTACTGCAGTGACAACAAATATCAAAAGGCAGCTTACAAGGTGCAAGCAAGTCAAACTGAAGTAGTTTGGCTACGGTTCCATTTTGGTATCGTTCATCCTGGAACGACTACCTATCTTTCAGGGCCAAGGGGCCATAGTTGCTGAGCCGATACCAAGAGAGCCAAGGATGGCTCGCTGGGCAGCACTTATGCCCAAGTCAGGAGGAGGCCAACAAATGTCCTGGAGGCCGGAGTTTTTTGGATGGTTACGGCATCAGTTGATCGTGGTCGAGGATTGGCCCTATGCCGGGACCGATTTCACTGGAGACCCAAATCTCCCACTTCCAGAGGGGGATGACTGGGACGAGGAGTTGGGTATGACCTCTCTTTTTTATTTTTGTGTTTTATGATTTTTTTTGGTAATACATGTCCGTTCTAACACCAATTTTGTATGTATGCAGATGTCAACCCAGAGAGACCTGCCAGTATGTCTCCCATTGCACGGAGAACTCAGCCCGCAGTTGACCCTCAGGCAAAGGGTGCCAAGGGAGGAGAGTTGATCCAGAACCTTGAGGGGATTGCCCGGGGGATTCCAGACTATGCCCGGCTGGCAGATGTCCCAATGGCGTATCAGAGACATACAGTGGGAGTGCCTAGTCGCCTCCACCGACTTTTGAGACGCTTAGTGCGCGCGGTAGCATGTTACCACGAGCACCATGCGGATTAGACACCTAGGGCTTCTTTCATGCATATATTTTTTGAGAGACATGTCGTCTCCGGATGTATTAAGACGAACATGTATATTTTTTATTTTATGTGATGCACACTATGTAAACATTTCGACACATATATATATACATACCTATTTCTGGATGGATCTTCTCACATGTGATGATGTTTTATAAATTGCGCAAATGTCTATCTAGAACCAAATTAGCTACTGCATCTGTTAATGTATTCATATGTCTGGGTATGTGTTGATATGTAATATAGTCAAAATTTCTCTCCAGCAGACGAATACGCAAATACGGACGTAAAATGGATGGATTTATTATTGAATAATGCTCGTTAAGCTGTAGTACTACAAGTTGTGAGTCTAGATACACAAGTAATTCATGAATGCCGAGGTCCACAGCATTGGTTAATAATTTCAATACAGCACTATATTCCGCGATATTATTTGTAGCAGGACCCAGACACACACCTTGCAGGTTAACCAACTCACCAGCAGGATCATAGATTACCCAGGCTGCCGAAGATAGATTCCCGGTACTGCGGGAGGCACCATCCGCGAAACCCACAAACGGAGTAATGGACATCTGCACAATCAGGAAGACCCGATCAGCAGAAAGGCGCTTACATTGCACACCACACCACACATGCACACAAATGAATATACACACCTATGTACACAAACCACACTAAAAATGACTTCAAGCGTAGTATTTCTTAAGGTACATCCCATTCCTAGGCTGCGCCAGCGGAACTCCTTCATAATCAATGAGCTCATAAGCCCCATTTTTCAATACTCGTTTTATTATATAGGGCCGATGCCACATGGGTTGGAGCTTTCCTGCCCTGAGTTTGTCGTGCGCTTGGTCGTATAGGAGGACAAGGTCCCCTTCGACAAAGGAACGTGGAGAGACCCGATTGATCAAAGTGTGCTTTGACCCACTATTTATGTGCTTCAAGGACTAAAGCAGCCAAGCGGCGGGTTTCATCCAACCATTCCAAATATAAGAGACGCTCTTTTTCGGGAGAAGTATCGGGAAAAATTTCCACGCCTAGCTTTAAGGAAGGAATTTCGCACTCAACCGAAGAGTTGCTTCTAGACCATACACCAATTGGAATGGTGTGAATCCAGATTGCACTCTTTGTCGATGTCCCAGTATGCCCATAGAGCCGAGAACAATTGGAGGTGCCAATTGGACTCATGAATTCTCAAACTGTTCGTTGAAGCATTGTGACCAAAACCTTGTTCACGGCCTCAACTCAGCCATTTTCTTGGGGGTAATATGGCATTGAGCTATCGTGTCGTAAGCCCAATCTTGATGTCGGCCTCGGCCATCATGTAATCTCGAAAGTGAGTACCATGATCGGTAACAATGGCCTAAGGGACCCCGAAACGTGCAACAATATGGTTGAAGATAAATTGGGCAGCCCTGTCTTACCGCTCGGCGGCTAGTGTAGGCATCGCTTCGGCCCACTTAGTAAAGTAGTCGACGGCGACGATTATATATGCATGCCCCCCCGTGAGTGAGGGTTACACGTCATAAAAATCTACGCCCCATTTTGTAAAAGGGCCGACGATAACGACAGGGATGCGAGAGGTAGGGTTGGCGCGCACATCTTGCGGTGAAAAACACAGCACGCGTGACATTTTCGGGACTGCAACAATACGGTCTTTAAAGATTGACGCCGGTAGTAACCCACATGCGAGAATCTTCTCCGCGGTGGCATATCCGGACATGTGACGCCGCCACAGGGCGCCCACCGTGACATTCATTTAAGACTCTTTCGGCCTCTTCCAAAGTCAAACACCGACAAAGCACCGAATCTACTCCAACCCGGTATAATGTATCTCCTACAATGCGGTAGAGTTGAGAGCCCGATGCCGAATCCGACGTCGAGCATCTTTGGTCGACTCGGAAGCGAAAGGATGACGTCTCGAAGATACACAACAATATCGCCATACCAAGGGTCACGGAGTGCGATAAGGAAGATGGTTTCATCGGTATATGTTCTTCGAGAATGAGATGAGTCTCGGGAGGGAGCAAATAAGATCCGCGAAAACCGGTGATTTGGTCGAATTAGCGGTAGTAAACTCTAGGTCGAACTCCCGAAGGATAACGATCCATTTGGAGTATTTTTCCCCCCCGGTAGATTGTCGAGAAAGAATATATGTCATGGGGTTGCAATCTGAAACCACGGTAACAGACGCAGCGAGGATGTAGTGGCGGAAACGTTGCACGGACTTGTACGATTGCTAAAGCTAGATTCTCGACGTGAGCGTAACGCGCTTTTCCATGTCGAGAAGATTCCGCGACAGATAGTAAAAAACGTGTTCGTTTCCATCACCATCATCCTACACCAAAACCATAGCTATGGTGCTAAACGCGGCAGCAAAATATAGAGTGAAATCACGGTGATAGTTTGGAGGCCGAAGCAACGGATCATTAACAAGTAATGTCTTAAGCTTCTCAAAGTATTATTAAGCAATGTCGTCCCAATGAAAGGGAACGTTCTACTTTAAAAGACGTGTGAATCCTCTCGGCCACTTCCGCGTAGTTCGGTATAAAGCGTCGCAGGAAGTTAGCTTTTCCCACCGCGACTCGCAATTGATATAACGAAGATGGTGATGGGAGATTGACAATGGCCTCGACCTTTAAGGGATCGAGGTGAATCCCGTCCTTGGAGACTATGAACCCCAAAAAGATGGCAAGAATCCACGCAAAAGACGCATTTATGAGGATTGAGCCGGATATTATAACGTCGACGAGCGAAGGAAAATCGGCGGAGGTGTTCTGGTGGTCCTCTCATCGAGCCGAGTGAGCTGGAAAATCGTCCGGATAAGGCTAAACGATATGGCATATGTCATGGAACGCGTAAGACACAGCACGCCTGGAAAGTGGCTCCGAGCATTCTTCAAGCTAAACGGGAGCTTTTTATAAGCAAAAAGTACCCCATGGACGGATGAATGCGATCTTGTGTTGATCTGCGGGTAGAATATTTATTTGATTATGCCGGAAAAGCCGTCCATCGAGGGAATAAATCTCACCCTCCCGACACATTCGTCGATGATTTGATCTATGAAAGGAGTGGGGGTAGTTGTCCTTTGGATAGGCTCGATTAATATCTTGGTAATCGACACAAACTCGATGGTGCCCTCGTTTCTTATCTATAGGGACAATGTTGGAGACCCATTCCGCGAGGGGAATCGGGTAAATGAAGCCCGCGTTCGGGAAGTTTTTCAACTTCTGCTTTAATGGCGGCGCCTTTACGAGGATGCACCGTGCGCGAGCATTGGCACACGGGTTTCGCACCGGGATAGGTAGGAATCTCATGCACTACTATGTCGGGATCAATCCCGAGCATTTCCTCATAGGACCGAGGCGAACACGTCTGCGAATTCTCGAAAAGACCAAGTATAAACTCGTATCTCTCATCGGGAGAACAAGTCACTTCCACGTGTATGTTCTCAACTATCCCCGGTTTAACTGGGAGATGTAGATTGGAATGGTTTGAGTAATGTTGCTTAGGTTTCCCTCCGAAAGCACCTCATGTGTCAATATGGGTGTCTAGAAGAGGTGGGTGAACTCGAGATGCAAACGCTCTAGACAATCCGACATTGCCCCAAGCTAGGCATGAATGAGGAACGATGATGTCCATCTCTCCAAGGCAACTCCTCGAGAGACATTGTTTCAACAATGGCTTCATCGAAGGAAAATCTCTTTAGAGAGGATCGAGTGCGATTCGGCCTCGCCGAGTCGGGGGGATTGAGAATAGATGTCTAAAGCCATGCTTGAAGGAGCATCGTCGAGGAGGGGGAGGATCAAATGCGGCGACGATTTCACCGTAGTTGATCTCTACCGTAGTTAAGGGCATCGATTCTCCAAACTCGGCCCACCGCTCTGGGTGTAGGGATGAGCCATGGGTCGTCGTACCTAGAGATCATGTTAACTTGAGCGGTGTGCGGTGGTGGTGCGGGAAAAATACCCATGAGGATGGGGGTCCTTAAAGAGACCGGGTCCTACACTTTCGGGTGGGGATTTTGGATCCGATCCACGTACTGGAACGTTGTTCTCGGAGGAGGAGGTGAAGAAAGACAACCGATCCACAAGTAACGATTTTACCTCGTGAGGGAACTTTAATAAGTCGAAAGAGGGTGGATGGCACGCATAACATGGCGTGAGTCCAACCGCGGCCGAGAAGTATATTGTAGTTAAGCTTGGCGTCAACTACTTCTACTTCTACGTTGACCCGTCTTCCCCGTAAGGTAATCGCTAAACTCTCGAGAACACCCAGGGGTTTCGATTCACCGACCATCAAATGCCTCTAGGGCATTAGGAGATGATGAGAGGGTCGGAGAGCCAATGGCCTTCCCGTACGAGCGGACGACATGACACGTAGAAGCACCTTCATCCACAACGGCCCTATGGATGTTAAGACCGATTGATCCCGACTTGAATAACAAGAGCGATCTGATGTGGAAGTCGTGATAAAGTTCTCTAAGTCGAAGGTGAGAAGAGATTAGAATTAGTGGGATCGATCCCACCGATTTCGTACAACAAAGCTTTCCGTTGTGAAGGGCAACTCGAAGAACTTCCAAATGCGCATGATGGCGTATGGCGCCCGTGCCGCGTATCCTCAACAATACTATAGTGCCGTAGCGGCATCGGGCATTTGGATTGTAGGAAGATATTCGTGAGAACACCTTTAGAAGGTGGCCTCACAACGGAGTTCGAGAGAGAGGCTTCTCAATCTTCAACGAACCGAAGACGAGTGGGGGAGGTGGACCATCCACAACCGCCTTCGGGTGCCTCAAGCGATTCGTTGTAATCCTTCGAACGCGTAGAAATAGAGATAGGTGCAGCACTATTCATCATAAAGACCCGAGACCCAAATGGTGCAAATGGTGGAGGTTGTTCAACCATCCGGGTCCGTCGAGACGAGAACGGTTCTTTAAGAACGCTGTAGAGTCCCTTTGGAGCCTTTTAGAAGTTGACTAACCTCATATCGTCATGGACAATCCTTGGTGTAATGATCTCCTTCACGGATGAGGGCGGGGATACTTCGTGCTTGCGTTGGGAAACCAGTCCTCATTACGAGGTTTGGAAGATTCCGGCTTTGGAGCGTCGGATTTGGATTTACCTTTGCCCTTCTTCTTTCCTTTGGAGGCTTTTTCCGTAGGATTAGCTCGAACGGTGTTAACCTCCGCAGCTTTTTCCCGAGACTCGGGAGGGGCGGGAGGAGCGTGAATTATTGGACGCAGTTGGACTTCTGCTTCCCATTCGAAGATTTCTTCGACCTCCGAGACACGGAACTAATAACACCATCCACCGCCGGGGTAGGTGTGAGCTAGAGGTTCCGTATGCGTGGAGCATCGATGCAAAATATCATAAAGCGTGTCGACCGAGAGTATACCGTATCCGGATATTGGGCACGCGCTGTGGCTTGTTCCTTCGATCACACACGCTCCAATAGCAATATCTTGGGCTATTTTAACGAAGGAGGTGGTGAACTAATGAGTTAGTATCTCGATCGAGTATATGGAACTTGATCAGGTCTACGACGACATCGCCACTCATGAATGTGATCGTAAATGTGGGTGGCTTTATCCCGCTTCAATGAAGTCGAGATGCGTCCCGCTTCATAGAGAACCTGTGAAATCGAAAGTGAGTTTCGGAAAAAGCCATGGCTAACGTATTGAAATCTTGAAAGATGCCACGGGATAATTCAATATACCACTTAGCGGGCAAAGACCGAGTCAAAGTGCACCTGGAAGAGGCGTTGGATGAATTGAATCATCCACCCAAGAGTTGGACGAACACCAAAGATGGTAAGTCATCACATGAGCTTGGGGGTCCTCCCCGCCTTTACCCTCAAACTTAGGGCAATCACTCGAGCACCTTAGTAGGAACCGGAGGCCAACAAGGATTATGCGAATTGGATCGCTAGTTAATTTCGAAACATCCATAATTCCAAGGTAGCCGAAACGGCAATGGCGGATTGGATCGGCATGCCCGTCTCGGATAAGGACCAGTACTGTACTCACGCCGGTTGAGAATATCCTTGCCCCCCGCGAGGTTCCGTCCCACAGGATTCTCAAACGCGTAGGGGGTAGTAGGTCGTATATCCGACCGATTCGGTTGCCGGTAACCGGCGTACGGGGGCTTGATAACCGCAGTATGGACCCCCGACTATAAGTCGGCCCCCACTGCCAAGTGCACATGTGGATTTGGCACGTGAGCATAGGTGTGGCCGGGTTGTTGAGAGTAATAGTTAGAACCTTGGGGTCACGGCTATAATCCGGTCGATATTGACCATGAGAATAGTAACCGCCCTTAGGTCGAGTGGGTCGTCGATAGGCGGACCACCGCCCGAGCTCGATAATTAGGGCGCAGCGGCTGATTTGGTCGTGGCATTGAATAAGTTAGTCACAGGCGGTAGACAGATGTGCAGTGTCAAGCTTAGCCGAACAGAGCTTACTCGGCTGACGCTGGTGCTACCACCGGTTGAAAAGTTTTGACCCAGATAAACAAAGCTGTGCCGGTAGGCGAGTGTTGTCTCCGCCGCGTGAGCGCACCGGGTTGTACGGATGGGCCGGCTGGCTCGGTGGAGGGACACCAAAGTTGTGCCGGATCGGCGGCTGGCCCGGTGGCGGGATACTCAGTCATGCTGGGATGGGCCGGTTGGCTCGCAACGCAAATGGAGCCAGGTGGTTGCCGATAACCGGTTTGACTCTGCATCAGACCACTCGCATGGTCTCGGCCGATGTGCAACGTTAGGGCCAAGAGGATACTACGGTCGCAAGGGGGTGAGAGGGTTGGACTTGCCCCTCCCAAGACCGTGTACCGGCCTGTGTTGGTACCCTGCTGGACTCCGTGAGTCCTTGAGGTTGCCCGTGTGGGACTCCGGGTGAGAGGTCGCATGAGTTGACCGCAAGGGCTAGCAACATCGTCCTTGCGACCGTACAATGGCCCTTTGCCAGCCCGCAGGCAGCCCCGTATGAGCCGTCCCTCGCGGGTCACAAGGATAGCCGGTGTTGGCCCGAAGGTTGGCCTTGGAAAGGTTGTCCTCGTGGGTTGTAAGGATGTCCAACCCGGTTATGACGCAAACCCCCGAGCATGAAGTTGAGCCTCGTGAGTAGGTAAACGTAAAGGGTTCCCATGCTCATCGTACCGATATGGAAAGATGCACACCGGGCGTACCATCCCGTGCATAATGCGAAAAAATACGAGCGGTTGGGATCTTGAGAGGAATTTCCGACCTCTGGGTTCGACCGCTGCAGATACAATCGATACTCCTCCGGGAGAGATGTTCTCCGGCATGACCGTATGCTATGTAGATGTCTTCGGGGAGCGATGTGGTCCTTATGGACCGGGTAGTAACGGCGGGTGCGTACGTGCCCACACAAACAAGGCATGGAGGGCATGGTATACACTCGAGGGGATGATGTAACGGGTGTCCGGTGGAGACATCCCCAATGAAGGAACAACCGGCCCTGTAGAAGGAGCTGATACCCCCATAGCAGGCAACAGCAGCAATAATCCGACCCAAGGATCTATACCCGCAGTAATGAGGGACCAGTGATGACATAACAAATGGTTCAGTGTTGTCTCCTTGATCCGGATTTATGCGAACGCAATGTAATAAACATATAAACATAAATACAGAGAGATGCAATGGAAATAACACTTCATTTCATTAATATCAAAGAACCGAAATTTGCTTACGGTACAAAATGGAAATAAAACTAGCTAGGCACTCGGTAGCTATTCTCCGAGAAGAGATGTGATGTTACTGTGCCTCCGAACTAAGTTACAATGAGGCTCGAGGGCCCTATTTATCATTTAGAAACAATGGGAAATCCTAAACAACGAAAACCCCTAACCCTAGGAGATGAAGCGCCAAAACTATGGGCCCCGTGTTGGGTAAATTGGTGTTTCAACTTCCCCAGAGCGTAACTTTGGCATACGATCTCCGGCTTTGACGCGTACCATACCTCGTTAGAAAGATCTATCTCGAGGAATACAATTAGAATGAGCAACATCGGTCCATGGACCCATGTTGCTCTCATTTTCCCAAAAACGTCGCTAGGCCTCAAAACGGCTCCGTAAGTTTAGGACCGAAAAACTCGCTAAAAAATAGTAAATCGTGCCGAAACCGAAAAACTCGAAATAGACACGTGGAGCCCTCAGTGGAATAGGCGGGTGACCACCAATATCCACCGGATCATTCCTCCCCTTTAGGAAGCAATGGTCCCCATTGCGTTAAGTTCCTCCATGAGATGAGGAAATTTCTCGCCGAACTTGGTCCCTCGGGTGAACCACTTTCTCTTGATGCAGTGAGTTGGCCGCCTTGACAACCCGATATAGTTGGATCTTCTGTCGGCGAGTGTTCTTGATTTGCATGTCCATGATGCAACTGTGGTGGCTCGTTCCATGCATCCGGATTTAACTTAGTTGGTGTGAGTTGTTATGCAATGTCCGAGGTGTCCAGAGAGGTGGGAAGCAAGGACGAAGACGATCCATCACTGAAGATCGGGTGCGACCAAGGAATGGTGGAACACCGAGCTCGAATGCATTGTTCCCCTACTGGGACTGGTGATGGTGTACGGCCCGTATCGAAGCGTGCGTAAGCTGCGGTGCAAATCTGTGAGGCACTCCTTCGCAAATGTAGCCATACTTTGTCACCCACTCCGGAAGTTGTGTGGCACCCTGCGTGTTGATCATGGCGTTGCTTGTACTTGGCATTGGCTCCGTCCAACATATCATGAACTTCCGTTGGCGGATGTGTTGAATGCGCTCGATGAAGCCATCGGCTTTGTCAACTTCGCATCGGACATGAGCCGAATTGGTCCCTGTAGTACCGCAAATGGCATGGCTACGCTCAATGGGACATAGTGGTCGGAATCCCAATCCCATCCCGAAAGGGGCTATGACTAATTGAATTGTGGAGAGCCCGATCATAACTATGTTGTACATAAGGGGAGGCCCTCGTCCCATGTGCGTGGATGTTTTGAATTGTACATGCGTGCACGTGTACAATCATTCGTTAACGACCTCTGCACTCGGCCATCCGTTTGGGGATGGAAAGTCGTGGACTTGGTGAGCTTGGTATCCAACACTCCACCGCAGGTCGACAAAAATGTGCCGAGGAACCCGCTATCCCGATCCGATATGACAGACCGTGGGGATACCAAAGTGCACCCACACTCGTTCAAACAAGAGTTTAGCAAAGGTAGCCTATTTCGCCGTGATATTCTTCTTGTGCCGCCACAATGGCCATCTTCGAGAATCAGTCGACTGACCACAAAAACACAGTCATTTCCCTCGCTTAGTAGAAGGCAGTTCGACATGTAATCCATGGAGATGGATTCCCTAAGGTCGACTAGGGGTAGGTAGAGGAGTATATAGGCCCTCGCTTCTTGATGGTCGGTTTGGCAATGCACAACCAAGTGCGTGATCCGATGTGCTTCTCGACATCCTTTCAAAGGTTCGGCCAATAGAAATACTCGCAGGATTGCCACCGTCTCGACCCCCGAAATGCCCGCGACTCGACCGTAGTGTGCTTCCCATATCATCTTGGCACGCTCGCTTGAAGGAACACAAAGGTGTCCCATGTGACATAAAAGTGCATCTTGGAGGTGAAAATTTGGAACTTGCGTACCCCCCAAGAGTGCCTTGTAAGTTTGGCCGATCTCGGGGTCACTCTCATAGAAAAGCTGGCCAACAAGAAGTCTCGTGCCCACAAGAGTTGAGCATCGTGGTGAGCGCCACGATTGGTGGTCGAGCCGAGGCAATCCGCAACATGATTGGTACTACCCTTCTTATACTTGATGTTCAAATGAAACCGTTGCGCATATGTAGCACCACTTCGATGGCGATTATCTCCGCAACTTCCCTTGTGTCCGCGTGATGAACTGCACAGGGCCTCGTGGTCTCTGTGGATGATTTTTTTCCTTCCCCAAAATGTAATGCTTCCACTTGTCGACAAGCTTGCACAATGGAGCACATTTCTTTTGTCATATGTGGGGTACTTGTGAACCGTATGTCGACAATGTCTCACCGTGAAATGCCACCGGATGTCCCTCGTTGAGTAAGAACCGCCCAACAGCATAGTCGAGGCATCCGTCCCTCGATCTCAAATGGTTGTTGCAGTGTCCGGTAAAGTGAGGATCAGGCGGCAAACGAGAGGCGGTTTTTTCAGTTATGTGAACGCCTTTCTATTGAGTTTCCGACCAAAAAAATTTTTGCTCTCGCTCCTCCTCTCGTGACTTGACTCAAGGGCCAAGTGACATGAGAGAATCCCAACACGAACCTCCGATAGAAATTAGCAAGACCCGCAAAAGCCGCAAGTCTCGCTATAGTGGTTGGGGGTCGGCCAATCCCGAATGACTTGGATCTTTAGCGGATCCACATGCACCCCCTTTTCATCAATAATGTATCCCGTATATTGAACTCCGGGTCATGCCAAAAGTGCACTTCTCCAAATTGGCACACAACTTGTGTTGTCGTTCAATGTTTGGAGGACTTGTCTGATGTGGTGAAGGTGCTCTTCCCAAGTCCGTCGAAGATCGAATATCATCCAGTACACCACTACAAATGAGTTGGTGAATGGCCGCAAGATGTCATCCATCATTCTCATGAAGGTGGCGGGAGCATCCGTCAACCCGAAAGGCATGACCAGCCATTCGAAAAGGCATTCCTTGGCTTTTGGAGGCGCTCTTCCACACATCGGAGGGTTCAATTGCTACCGGTGATACCCGGACTTCAGTGTCGATCTTGCTGAAATATTTTGCACCTTTTGAGTTGGTCCGAAGGTCATCTAATCCGTGGGATTGGGTACCTATTCCGGGACGATGATCTTGTTCAACGCCCGAGAGTCAACACGTAGTCTCCACGTCCCCATCCTTATTCTCGTACCAACACACCCGTGCTCCCGTCGGGCGATGAACTTGGGTCCGATGTGACCTTTCTGCAATGCCGCCTCCCGAATCCGCTCTTGATTTCATCATTCTCAGTAAATCGCAGCGACGATAGATCGGTCCATTAGGTAGCGCAGCAGACCCTGGGGGTCGCATCAATCCCGGGTGCTTCGACTCGACAAAGCAAGTGCAGAAAACCCCTATGGGTGAGGTGAATATGTCCCCGCACTCGATCCACAACCTTATCCATTTGTTGTTGTTGTGCGTAGGAGCCTCGTCTGGAGGTCGTGGCCACGCTCTTCTTCTTGCCCTCGGGGGGCGGATCATCGAGAAAACGAATTTCCCTGGTTTGGGAAATGAGCTTATCGCATTGTTTTACAAGAACTAAAAGAGATAGCGGCAGGAGGTGGTACCTGCGGTATCCTATACAACTTATTTCCCCAAAGTAACAATAACAAGCACGAGGCCGAGACTCATACACGACATGACACTTCCACAAGTATGGTTGTCCTAATAATACATCGAAACATCAATAGGAGCAACGTCACATAATACCTCATCCGTGAAGGGTTTGATGCTATAGGGAAGGCGAGCACTCGCCGGGCCGACGCGGAGATCTCGTCCTTGGTGAAGCCACCCAATGGTGTATGGATGTGGGTGAGCCGTGGTCGGCTAAAGCCCAACCGCTTCACGGCGTCCGCCGAAATGAGGTTCTTTTTGGCTCCCATTGTCGACAATGAATTGTACCGGAGCCCTTTACCCACTTTTGGGAGTGGAAGAGACGTTCCTCCTCCCTATGGGATCTTCCGGTTCCTCCTTTTGGATCTTTGCGGTGTCAACGAGTGGCGTTGGGCTCCGCATCAATAATATGTTTCCCTTTTTTTCATTCGCCTCTTTCGGGTTCGATTCGGAGTCGCAGCATGCATCCCGACTCGTAAGCCCTCATCTCGGCCACTACCGATCGCTTGGCCCGACACTCACTTGTGTTGTGAGTGGAGCTCTTATGGAACTCACACCACTTTCCCGTGTCCTTCTTTGGCTTTGCGATGCTCGTTCTTTTTCTTGTGGCTTCGATGAGTTGTCTTTAGCCGCCATGCCTTGGCTTGGTCCTTTGTTCTCGCGGTTTGGAAGCACCTTTCCCTTGCTTTTGATTCGCGGATCCAAAGTCTCGCTATCACGCTTGAATTTACGCTCAATCTTGGTTTGCATACCGGTATGCCGTACCAAGCGAGGAGATGTCGAGGAACTCCATTTCCTCTCGAATGTATTTGTGCGTACAGCACTGCGATACTTTAGCACCAAATGTTTCTCTCGAATCTTTGATACCCAACTTTGTGCGCGGGGGTATGGAAATGTATTCGTCGACTCATGCACATCTTGATCCCTTTGTCGTCGCAGCCGTGGTCCATTGTATGTACTTGTCCTCATAGCTCCCCACGGATAGCATCTTGTTCCTCGACGGCGTCTCGGGAAAGAATTCCAAGTTGGTACGGCCGAGAACGAGAGAGGGTTCCGTCCGGTCCTTGTTCTCACGATGAGGTTTCCCACCGACTCCTGAACATGGGGGGTAGCTTTCGAGGAGTGCAAAAATAATCTTCTCCCGATCGAAAAGTCATGAACAGAAATATCCTTC
Source organism: Pinus albicaulis (assembly GCA_034641835.2). NCBI lineage: Eukaryota > Viridiplantae > Streptophyta > Pinopsida > Pinales > Pinaceae > Pinus > Pinus albicaulis. The sequence continues at coordinate 1,077,435,975 of CM076580.1, read as the reverse complement.
TAACGAGATTCAACCATCTATCTACGACATCCGCGTCTATTTGACCCTCAAATATGGGAATGTCAAAAATTTACTTGTACCTTAAAAGGAGTCGCGCCTCCGCAGTGGGTCACGGATGCGTGCGCGCGCCGCGTGGGTAGCCGTTGAAGGATCCGAGCAAAGTTATCCATCATCACGTCCCTTTGTCTTTCGAGGGCCTCCTCGAGCAATATTTTGATAGGATCTCCTGCTCCCTCATCTTTCTTTTCGTCCCCCATGGGCGTCCGTCGAGGTTTGACAGGGTCGATCTTGCAAAGGTTCCACCGCGATCGAGCCCTCAGCTCCTTATACCCCCGACCTCGTTGGGGACATGCAAAGAAGGATCGAGAAAAAAGGCATCGCTCTGGTACCACCGATCCGGATTTATGCAGAACGCAATGAATAAACATATAAACATAAATACGTAGATGCGGGAGAAATAACACTACATTTCATTAACATCAAAGAACCCGAAATTTGCTTACAGTACGAAATGGAAATAAAACTAGCTAGGCGGCGGTAGCTATCTCTCGAGAAGAGATGTGGCGGCTACGAGCCTCCGAACGCGAGTTACAATGAGGCTCGAGGGCCTATTTATCATTTAGAAACAATGGGAAATCCTGAAACAGCCAAAACTCTCAACCCTAGGAGATGAAGCGCCAAAACTATGGGCCCCGTTTGGGTAAATTGGTGTTTCAACTTCCTGGGGGCGTAACTTTGGCATACGATCTCCGTTTGATGCGTACCATACCCTCGTTAGAAAGATCTATCCGAGGACTACAAATTTGGAATAGCAACATCGGTCCATGGACCCATGTTGCTCTCCGTTTTCCCAAAAAACGTCGTTTAGGGCCTCAAAATGACTCCCGGAAGTTTAGGACCCGAAAATCGCTAAAAAAATAGTAAACGTGTCGAACCGAAAAACTCGAACAGACAATGGTGGAGCCCCAAGTGGAATAGGCGGGTGACCACCAATATCCACCGGGATCACTCCTGGAAATAACCTCCCGAGGAAACAACCGGTAATATTCACTGGGACGTGGGGATTTCCTCGCTAGATTCACTCATGTTTGAGCCCTCGCCGCTAGATCTCGTAACGCACGGTGAGGACTAGGAGGAATAATAGCGGCTATAAAAGGCGAACCCGATGTAAGAAGGGGAAATCTTCCCCCTACTCCCAATCCAAACCAAGGGTCGGAAAAGGGCCAATTGAACTCAACTGGTCCTCCAAAGGGCTGCTCAGACAGAACCGGTCCCCCGTCGGGAAACTCGGAAACGATGGGCTGCTGAGGTTCGGTAGAGGATTGAGAAGCCTCTGATGAATCGTCCATATATGGACTACCAGTAGACGAAACAGAAGGTTCCGCCACTGTGACAACAATGACAAAAGATCAAGCACAACACACACGGGCTGAAAAAGAGTCAAGACACACAATCAAACGGCCAACAAGAAAAATCTAACAGGGCGTGTGATCGCGGGTGATTTATTTTACCACATTGAAACTTAGAAACTTCACCGTTTCATGTTTTAAGAGTCAAGAAACGGATAAAAGGTGACTCTATCTCTTTCAGTTTTGAAGCAAGCGTGAAAGGACAAGCGCTTGGTGATCCTTTCAAATTTAAAGAGTCAGAAAAGATCAAATGACTACTCGGGAATACTAGGCAAAGGGTGTACCAAATAACCGTGAACTGCAATATACACCTTGGTTTCAAAATGAAAGAGAAATCAACCAAGGACTTAACGTACGTGCAGGCAATCTCCCCGAATGCTGTGTCCGGTGTATCATGGATATAGGGCGGCAGACTCGGCTTCCTATGGATAAAGGATAGAAACCTAGTGGGGTCTCCCTTTATATACTCGACGGTATGGGGAGCACAAGTCCGTACTAGTGCTGTCTAAAGCCAAGAGGCGAACGACAGCTACTAGATTTAAAGACGCCAGAACACGTCTCTAGCCTAGACCACTAAATGTTGCGTTAATGTTTCAATGTTGCCTTAGTGTAAATTGAGTAAATTTTAATGTTTATCTTCAATTACGTTTCAGTTTTCAGGCCCTAGCGAGTGTGATGTCACAAAATCTCCTAAATGCACACTATATGCCACAGTATATCATTTCATTCAATGAAAGCTAATTATGAGAGAGTTGAGAGCTTTTCACACAAACAAAATGATCAGAAAACAACCAACAAAGTCTCTAATGCAGCTAATGTAAACCAAAAACTTTTCTCTCAACGTCACTAATCAGTAATAACACCAAAAAGATTTTAATTTGCACTAACTAATCAAAAGCAAAAGAGATTTTTTTATATTTTCAATGTTTAATAGCAATAAGCACTAAACAAAATGAAAACTAATGAAGAGCAATTTGAGATGTGCTAGTAAAAGAGAAAAGATACACAAATCCACTCAATGAAAACACGCAATCAGATCTCAAATTGACAAAACAGTCCCTCAAAACCAAAATAATCCCAAAGACTCAAATGGACCATGTAATCTAGGCCCAAAGCAAGACAAAAGCGAAATTCGAATGAAGAAGAGAACCAACACTCAAATGACGCAATAAAATGATAAACAACTGCTAAACAAATGTAAAGAAGCAATCACAAGGTTGACTGAACAAATAGATACCAAAAACTCCCAAGGGAGGCTCGACACACAAGAGCACCTAGATGCCCTAGGGCTAGAATGTGAAATCGATGGAAAACGGAAAACAACCAAAGGATGAAGGTCACAGCCAGTCAAACAAGGCTCCAGAACACTCAAGCAGTTGAAAAAACAAAACCAAACACACTGATCCAGCCCAGGAAGGTCAAAACAGGGCAAACCCTAGCACCTCACAGGATTGGCGCGACTGTGAGGCTGAAACTTGCGCCAGAAAGGAATTGGCGCGGGTAATACACAAGCAACCTGCGCCAATGGGTGCGACTGTCAAGTTGTAAAGCGCGCCAGTCAAGTTTGCTAAGGAAAAAATAAAAATAGACAATCCAACAAGTAGACCAGTGATGATCAAGCTAACCAAAAGCCAAAATCACAAAAGAGCCAGCCAAAAGAGCCGATCAAGCAAGCAGAATCGAGAAACAACCGAAAAGACAAGACAATACTCCAAGTGTTCAGTTCATAAACTAAACCAGAGATTGACTGAAGCAGTTTTGATCTACTTCGCTAATGCAGAGCAATAACGTTTCGAAGGCTATCTGGCTAACTTCAGGCTCCGTCTGTAGCTTATAAAACAAACAACAACAAGCTAGACATCCCCAGCGGAGTCACCAATTTGTTGTGGAGGTAAATCCCCTCTACGGACAGAGGCGATCCCTACTAGCCCAGACCGGGTCTAGCAACAATCGTTCACGCTATAGTGCAGGTTCCTAATTGCAAATAAACCAACTAGCGATGAAGGCTTACCTGGAATCCAACGTTGTCGCTTGTAGAGAAAGTAGCGCTCCCGTTCCTTAGCTCTGGCAGATCACAATCCTCACGATCTCCGTGATCGGACACCTACACACGCAAGAAACAAAACAAACGCAAGCGTAAAATCCAGTATATGCAACTATATGTCAGTCAGAGAAGACATAACTCAACATCATAATCAACAACAAGAGTGGAACCATAACCAATAGTCACTTATCATTAATCAATCAAAGAAGAATACAACCATAGCCCTGACGCTGAATTCTCCTTCGGAGGGTCGCCAGCGGAACACGTCTCGAAAAAGCTTGTCGGGGATGGGACAAACCTCTCTCTTCGGATGTCTCGACAATGATCTCCTTGCTTGGATTTGGCCTTAAGGGAATGAATCAAGGCTCTTGCAGCATAAGGCTCTGATGGCTCTTGGGAACTTGGAGACTAGCTTGCAAATGAGATGAGCAAGCTTTTATAGATGGAGGAAGGGGATTTGGGATCCCTATAATCATGGGATTGGCCCTATCCTCAAGGAAGCTTCCATGAGAGGTGGCAAACCACTTCCTCTACATGGAGATCCGGAGCCAAACCTCCCAACTCAAATTAGATACCAATTCCTGGATCAGTTAGGACGAAACTTCCGCCATTTATTTTTAAAAACACTCCTTAAAATGGCTGGCGCGAGTGCGACTCTGGGACAGAGCGCCAATTGGCGCGCCCTCTTTGAAGGATTTCCCCCATTGGCACGGGTACTGAACTGGCTACCCGCGCCAATGCAAAAAGGGGTGTTTTTAGGGTTTTTCACAAGGATTTGTCTTCAGGGAAATGAAAGTACATGTTTAGGGGAATGCCATGAAAGTGTTTTCAAGTTATGTCACTACTCACAGGTCACGGAATGAGCCCTCCAATTGTGCGGGATGGGGAATTTCAAGAGAGACAAATTACTATGTAACGATCATCAACAAATATAACATAATACCTATGTTTTGTTGTTGAAGCAACCGAGAAAGGTCCACACACGTCTTTGTGAATTCTCTCCAGGATCACCGAAGCACGGTTCTCCTTCTCACGAAAGGTGGTCTTCACAAAATTACCCATAGTACATCCCTTGCACTGATCTAACTGCGAAAGAGTACCCTTGGGAAGTCCAGTATAAATATGCTGCAAAATATTCAAGGTGCCATGATGAAGATGGCCCAATCTCCTGTGCCATAATTCGCCCTCATCCCGGCTCACCACTTCTTCTGCTTTGCCCATCATTGCAGCGCAGACATCTACCTCCAGCTTGTAGAGATTCTTAACTCAAACCCCTATCCTCTTGGTTTGACCCATTGTTTTATGTCGCAGGAAATATTTTCCATCGCTGAAAACAATGTCATAACCTCCGTCTTCCAACATGCGACTGAGACCAAGTTCTTCTTTAGACCTGGAACATGCATAACATCTTTCAACAGAAATGGTTTACCTGACTCCCTCTCAAAGGTAATGGTTCCAATTTCGGTCGCACTGTATCTTCCATCGTCTCCCATCTCTATATGCATTTGGAGATCCTTCTCCTCCAAGTCACTAAACAACTCCTATGGAAAGACGCACCACTATCAAGATACCACATCGATCCCATTGAGCTTGAAACCAAGCATGCGATCAAAGAGAAATCAAGTTCAAATTGCGAGGCTAAGGCCTCTCTAGTTGTAGCTCTAGCAGCCTTCTTGTTCTTCCTTTTCTGTGGGCAGTTAGTGGCGAGATGCCCATGTTCGTGACAGTGAAAACACTTCACTTTGGACAAATCCAGCTTCTTGCCTTTAGCCTCGAATTTTGAAGGGAATTTCTTCCCCTTCCCTTTCCTTGATTTGGCAGCCAAAGCGCAATTCTCTTCATCATCATTCTTCGATGAAGAGCCATCCCTGGTACTTCGCCTTATCTCCTCCTGCACAAGATCCGACCAAAGTCGCTCCCAACTAGACAGTTTATCCCGTCCATTGATAGAGTCTTCGTAGCTATGCCAACTCTTCGGAAGCCCAAGGAGAGCCAAGCTCACCAAGTCATCATCATCAATAGTAATTCCCACACTTCCCAGTTCATCCCTCCAGTGGACAAATTTCATGAGATATTTTGGAATACTGTCGCCCTTCTCCATTTTTATTTTTTTGAGCTTATCTTTCAACGCCAACTTCCTCTGGTCGCTGCTGATTTGGAAAATATCTGTCAAAGCCTTCCAAATTGAAAATGGAGTGGCTTTCCCATGAAGGCTTGACACAATATGGTCCTTCACACCTTTCAACATAATTCTTCTCGTCTTTCCTACCTTCTTTTGCCATGCGTCAAGTCCTGCAGCATCGCTAGAAGCAGGCTTAGGAACATCGCTTTCGATGAACTCCTTCAACCCATTATCTTCAAGCGTCACCTCCATCATATCCTTCTAGGCTATGTAATTCGAGATGCATTCAAGGGAATACTCCAATCGCAACCCATTGAAATACATTTCAATGAATACTCAATTGTCGCACCAAGAATTTTCTGCAGCAAATTCGAATTGTCCACCAGCACAAACTCAGCAATTTTTCACAATTGCAATCTCTAGTAATCAAAAATGCTCTGATACCATGTAGAAATTTATTAATACTGATGTATTACCAAATCCTCCCAATCTCACAATATTTATCTTCTTTCAAAATACAGAATCCTTCCACTAATTAAACTTGCAGAAATTTAAAACTCAATTGCAAACACATGTGAATAAATTCAATCGCACATAACACAGTTGTTTAACAGGAAAGCTTAAAGATAAAAACCCCAACTATCATATTATATATATCAGTGGAATCATGTAATAATCTCATACAAATATTAGTACATCAAGCTCTCAGTACAATCAACAATCATTACACATTGTCATGCAGCAATTTGCATATCTATGCACCAATTTCTTGCCTCCTAACAGCCTACCTCCACTGCGCAATCCCTGCTGAAGAAGACCCCTGAATGAATTCGAATTGGCCTTGCCTTGACTACGCAATCCTCATTGGAAACTCCAATGTGTGTCAGATGCATTGAATGCATCACTATAGTCACAACGGATAGTCCATCACCACCCTTTCACCTATCTCTCCTTGGGTCTCCTTTAGGCCCGACATACTGCTTGTAGTTAGCTGTTTTTTATGTTCGGTTGTTAGTGAGTTATTAGTTAATGAATTAATTAACTAATTACTTCACTTAAATCTCCTCACTAACGTATCTATCAGTTAGACTAAGATACAACTAGCTCCGTAGTTTAACTCACTTAGCTAAGTTAAACTAAATAACAACTCCATAAACTATTCTTTCAACTCTATCACTTAAATTTTCCACTTTAGTTCCTATTGTGTCCTCATGCATGAGCCACCGATAAACCCTGGAATTTCATAATTCCTTCGGCCCACTTGATTTTCCAAATCTGTTCAACGAAATAAAGTGCTCCAAGAATAAGTTGATGTTTATTGTCGAATTATTATTAAGAGCTAATAATAATCGACATGCATCTATTTTTAGATCGACGGTCTATAAATAGACTTCGCCCAATATTCTAAAAATATAATTTCATCTATTTTCCACATTTTACCAACCATCTACAAATAGCATCCTGCAACTTATAGAATATGCTCACCGTGTCTAAAAATAGACATGCACCTAAAAATAGCCTGCGGGCCCCACTTAGTGAAGGTGCTTACTTTTCACTAAGCTCATCATCTTGTTGAATCTCAACATAACATAAGAAGGAAGTCAGATTAAAGGCTAAGGGAAAAAGAGAAACTCAAGGAAGAAAAAGAAGACGTATATTTATGAATTGTTTTTATTACATGTGCGAGTATGCTAGGGTTTTCGTGTGAGTTATAGAGTTGACGATTGTGGGTCTGAATTATAGACTTGAAGCATAGGGCTGAAAATTTTAGTTGAAGTAGAATTTGTAATTTTTGACCATCATTGACTTGGGGAAAGCGTTGACTTGATTGAATAATACTTTTGGAGAGTTGACTTGGTGATTGGAGGAGGTTTTGTCTTTGGGTCTTAGTTGTCTTATTTTGATCTGATTCTATAAGAGGATTGTTCGATTTTTCCCCAACTATGGAGTTTTTCCCTAGTGTGGAGCCTATATCTTGTGTTATTTATGTCTTTGTGATCTTCGTGTTTTGGTAATTTCTTGATGAAGAAGTAAAATTAAATAATAAAAAACTAGCAAATATCACAAGCAATTATCAAAGGAGGAGAATCAACATTAATCTATAACTACCTTGATTTTCCAACATGGTATCAGAGCTAAGGTTGGTAAATAAGGTCGAAGATCACAGCTTTTCGGCACTTTGAAAAGGAATAAAGATCATTATTCTACTATAAGAAGGGTTTGAAGTTTGCAAGAAGAAACAAGCTATGAAACTAGTAGACAGTATAAAATTTCTTGTTCTAGGAATAACAAGTAATCTGAGTTTCCTCTGAGATACTTATGATAAAAATCTGAAAAATGCTCTACAAAAGCAATACAAATCTGATAGATGAGTTTTGGAGGACAACTATATGAGTTCTCTTGTGATGCGAATTGATGCAACTATAATTTGAAACCTACTCCTTCGAGAAGTATGATCTGAGTTAAGATGCTACAAGTCATCATCAAGGCATGTCATAGTATACTAGCCACAGTATGTAATGTTGATGATGATGTGAGCTATGTTTCTATTATATGGTTAATGTAACTCTATTATTTACAGTCATAATAAGAGTATGTTACAGTAGTACATAATCCAAGGTTACGGACTATTACAATGTGTGATCCGAGTGACTTCAAGTATATATATAATTTTGGTGCATTTGGATCGAATTCTGGATTATGTAATATATATATATATATAGTAAGGATGCTATAATGACATGTGATGACTACATGTGGATTGGTATGCACTAAGGATCGTTTAATTATGGTGTCAATCTTACTTTATATACAATATGAAGGCTCATTCTATGATGGCTTACTTTGATGGCACAACGGATAGTTTAGCATTACTTACTCCCATGGGTCATATTGGATTGTGGACAAATAGTGGTTCAATGATTACCCTTGTGGCACATATATACATTCTTTTCTCACTCTATGATGAATATCTATCAACATGATAAGATCAAACAAAAGAGTATGCGACTATGGGTTTCATGAACTGTGGAATCCTATACAATTGATATTGAAGGATTGCAGCATGACCAATAAACTATGACAGAGACATTATTTTAAACAAATCTTCTTGGTTGTGATCTAGTTATGGTTCGAGTTTCGTAGTTGATCATTTGCATAGCAATGATCTAAGTTACCATAATATCTGAAGGTATTTTGTTTCGAATTTGAAGTTTCTCCAAGGTTCGGTGATACGAATTCTCTTTAAGACTCTCAAGAAGACCAAAGAAGATGTAAGAAGTTGAAATGTAGTCCATGTGAATATTGAAATTAAAGGTTCATGATCTAATCCATTCTAATGCAATTTATCTATAAGAATTTCGTCAAAAAGGATCCAGTTCTCAAGGAGTAATTTGGGTTTTGAAATATAGTCATGCTCATGGAGGAATTGTTCTTACAATAAAACAACCAAGAGAAAGGGGCCATCTTGATCAATTATTCCTATAAATATGTAGTCTTTATGGAATTCGAATAGGCCTAGTAGTGTTACTAGAAGAAGAAATTCACGGGTGCATATTTATCAAGTGAAAGTTGAGCGAAAGAAGGAAAATTTCCTCATATCCAAACCAGTTTGGAGGCCTTGCAGTATGCTTTCAAGGAGAAACTAATGTAAAGTGGCGTGCTTTATGGTTTTGTTCTGCAATAATGAGGGAAAAAGTATAAAACCATATTTAGGGTAGGTTCCTATCATGTACAGACCCTAAAGTTTTTTATTTAGTTTTACATAAAAAGGAAAGGTTGAGCTCCTTGGATAAGGTATTATCTCTGCAACAAGATCATCGATCTATAAATAGAGAGCGTGAGGGTTTGTATGGATACAAGATTCAAGGGATGGCCGCATTTTGGACCAGAAGGATGAGCAAAATAAGGGATGTTGTGGATTGTCATGAAGAGGAAATAAAAATGAGGTTTCCTCAAGATATGAATAACAGTGGTTTGTACCATTTCCAAGGGTTCCTTCCATGGTATGTAGACCTTAATGGTTATATGCCTTATACACGTTATTATTAGTGCTCAAGAATGAAGAGAATTCAACCTACATTTTTTAGAGGAGAGAAAGATCTTCAAAGAATGAGTCAATGGGAAGCCAAGATGGACTTGTACACTGAAGGTAAAAAAGCATACTAATGGAGAATATTGGAAATTTTCTCATAGGTAATGAGTAGCGATATTATGAGAAGCTCGAATTAATAAAAGTATTAACTGTAAAAGGGAATATCCTTTAACCCTAGATCTATGGTTTGAGGGTCAAACCACTAGTGTGAGGGGAGAATTATTTGATGAAGTTGTGTTGACTGATAAAGTTTGATACAAAATATTAGCGAAGTTATTTTCAATATTGACTGAACAATGGATTGGCTAACCTTGTATAGTGATAATTAATCAATTTAAGGAACTATGTGATGAACTACCTTCAGGACAAGAAGCAGTACTCGAAGCAGTGTACTGCAGGAAGTAGTTTTGAACACAGTTCGATATGTAGTAGGTGAAGACTTCAAGTACAGGATAATACATTATTAGGAGGTAGATTTGGAGCCCTAGTTCAATAAGTTTCAAGATGATAAAACTCAGTGATAAGAGGGTTGGTTGAGGAGCCTACAATTATAACAAGTAGCTGATGTAAGGGAGGTATGAGTACTTCTGACACAAGTTAAGGATTTTTTATGCACTCTCCCTATTTGAGAGGAAGTGAGATTGGATTTCTCCTCTCAGGTTGAGAGGGAGTAAGGTTGGACATTGGTTCTCCATGTGTCATGTACTAGGACAGGACTAACCACCGCAAGTCTAGTGCATGCATCATGGATAGGGAGAATGATGGATTAAATAAGCATGGTTCTCCTTTTTTTAGGTACTGTGACAGATTAGAATTAATATCCTAAGTCAAGTACATGGACATGGATAAGGAGAATGGTGGATTGGATAAGCATATTGGACATACATTCTTGAGTCGTGTACTGTGATGGATTAGGATGGAGATCCTAAGTGAAGTACATGGACTTGGATAAAGAATGGTTTGATGGACATACATTTCCTTGATGGAAATGATCTAGTGAAGGACATACTCTAGTATCCTATGTGGATTATGTACCTCGGTGAGGCGGTTTGGTGTCCCATGGAATGCCTCCCATCACTGTGCTCTAATATTGTGAGAGATAGAGTGTACCTTTCAAGGCCTTGGTAATGTGACAATGTTGGGTATGATGATATTATCATCTTTGATTCTTATCAATCTGGATCCTTCTTATGAGAATATTTCAAATTGAGATAGACATATTGAGCCATTATGAATACCTCCCTAGTTAAGAGGGAGTGTTGGAAAAGTAACTAGGTTTGGTCTCCATATCAATTTGTATTTTATATAAATGAAGAAAAAGAATTTTATATTTTCAAGCATGGGTTTCATGCTCAAGTCTAGGTTAAGAATTTTATTCATGCTTCTAGGAATTGTTGAGTCTTTTTCATATATTAAAGTCTCATTTGGACTCTTTGTAATAAAAGAAAAATATTAATTTTTGTGTCATTTTTTCCTCCAATGCCAAGTCGGCCCTGCCATGATAAGTCGACTTTGTTGAGGAAACGTTTTGCTCTCATGAATGACTATATATAATGAATACTTCATCCTCGTTTCAAGGTATGGTAAGGAATTTTGATATGTGCATAAGATAAGAAGGAAATTACAGTGAAGGATAAGGGAAGAAGAGAAACTTAAGGAAGAACAAGAACACATGGATTTATGAACTATTTTGCTTACACGTGTGAGTATGTTATGGTTTTTGTGTGAGTTGCAGAGCTAATGATTACAGGTCCGAATTTCAGATTTAAAACAAAGGGTCGAGACTTTGACTTGAAGCAGAATTTGTAATTTTTTACCATCATTGACTTGGGGAAAGCATTGACTTTCAGGAAGAATACTTTTGGAGGGTTGACTTGGTGATTGGAGGAGGTTTGGTCTTTGGGTCTTGGAGGTCTCATTTTGATTTGATTCTCTAAGAAGTGATTTTTCGGGTTTTCCCCAATTTTGGTGTTTTTCCCTGGCTTGGAGCCTATATCTTTTTTTCTTTATGTCTTTGTGATATTCATGTTTTGGTAATTGCTTGATGAAGAAGTAAAAAAAAATAATAAAAAACCAACAAATATCACAAGTAATTCTCAAACGAGAATCAAAATTAATCAGCAAATACCTTGATTTTCCAACACCTCCCCCAACCCCCTCCTCCCTACCACCCTTTCTCTCTCATCCATTCCCCCCGCCCCCCACCCATTATTAGCGACCTCCACCAAAGAGTGGAAAGTTGTATCCATTGTCACTATCCACTGCACAATCTCATGTTCTCAACCTTCCACATATCTAAATAAATTCCATAGTAGCAGTAATAACCTTTTTACATAAGCAGTAATCATTATTTCTAGATATTTCTAACGTATATTTACCTTTCTTAGGCATACATTTATTGGGTACATAACCTACCTACCTATGTAGGGATATTATTATTTCTCGAGAAGTAGTCATTATTTCTCAACATTTTAGCATCTATTTTCATTTATTTTATACACTTCCTAAGTTCATAACTTGCTAGGTAAATCTTCCTAATAAATATTCCACATCACATCACTCTTTGGTGTGGACATTACTTGTAGGGAAAGTGAGTCAAAAGGTATAGGAGAGTTAGGGAAGAGTGAAAAAGGGAGGCACAAGGGTGAGGTAAAGGTGTTGGGTGGAGTGGAAACCAAGTTGGAAAAGAAATATGCATGGGGTGTGTAAGGATGATTCTAAGAATCATTCTCCCAACCCATAAACAAATTTCATTTTTATTATTTATTTATTTCACTATTTATTTTTAATTCTTTTATTTTAAAAAAATGAATTTATTTATATTATATATTTTTAACTTTTATGTTTCGTTTTATACCTTTGTTCTTTTTTCTTATCTTACTCTTTTCCTATCTTTCTTTCTAATTGGAAAGAAGTGTGGAGGTGGCATCTCCCTTTTTTATTTCATTTTTTTAATGGTATCTTAAAAATTATATTATTCTAAATTTTAAATGTTATTTTTTTTAATATGTATATTCTTATTTTTGAGTTTTTTCCTTTACATTTTGTTTTTCTATTTTCCTTTTTAATTTATTTTTCCATTTTAAAATTATCTTTTCTTTTTTAATGATTTTTTTTACAATAAGCTTATTTTTTATGGTTTCTATCCACAACGGTACTAGTTATTAGGCCATGGTTTCAAACAACTTATAATTTTAACCCTATGAAGTAACAAATTCCACCATTTTTGTGTTGGAACCTAATATTAAGTTGGTTCATCACACCTCTAAAGCTTTTGGAAACAATTAGTCAAAGGTTCAAAACACTAGATAATCTGTCAATTGAATATTGTGTAGAACATTCAATTGAGTCGTTGTCACATTGGTCAAGTAGTCAACTAGATGACATTGGTCAATTAGTAGGACCACCAATTGAATGGTTGAAAGAATCGACCAAATCATCGATTCAAATTGGAAAAAAAACTAACCAGCATGAAGATAACTTATGAGATAGTGTGGATTTACCTAAAATAATTGTAATGGTTGAGCTTTGTTATTGGACCAAATCCTCCTCTGAAATTTAAGGAGATTGATTAGAGTTGGTATCTATAAATAGAGGACCCTATGGGTGAAATATTTGTTTCATTGCATTGCATTGAATTGGTGTATACACTTCACCGCTATGATGTAACATTCATTATACATTTTGAAGTTATGATCAAATGCACTATGCTTTAATGATATAACAATGTCTCTAGACACCACCCATCATATTGGAGCATTATTTTCTCTTTTGTTTAATTTCTTATTATATTATGTTATTCATTCTCTGCCCTTGGTTCCATGACATTAGAGCATGTCCTAACATGGTATTATGGATTAGGATTTGACCTAGCTTTGTTAATTGCAAATAATGCATAATAGGATCTTTTCATGATTAACTCTAGGGTTATTGATTTTCTAGGTGGAACCATTTTTGAGAAGGATTAGATCTATTAGAATCAAGGAAAATTTTAAAGATGAAAATTTATCTTGAAGTTTAGAAGCCTTGGTAAATCTTACTAGTAATATGCAACCTATAAAATGTATGGTGTCATTTTGTAAAAATATTCAAATTTCTAATGATTTTATAAAGCCTTATTTAAAATTTTGAAGCATTTACGGTAATGTCATTTTATCCTTATAATATTTTGGTGAATTATTTTTAGAAAAAATGGAGATTAGCAAATAATTTTTTTGGAAAAATCATGGAAAATTAGTCCATTTGTGAATATTAGCCCCTAAAATTTTCCCTGATTAGAATTCATTTTTCCCCTAAACATGGCTTCAAAGATTGATCTTATTATTTTGAATGGAAAAAATTATGATGTTTGGGAGCCACATACTGGGAAACCCTAGTTTTGAAGAGCAAAGGGAACTAGAAATATGCAAAGATCAATGTTCCATATCCATCGGATGATTAAATAAGTTTTATCATTGATGAAAAGAAGAATGAATTTGTTGGGGTCATCACAACCTAATTGCTTAAAAAAATTATTTTCATACAAGTTGAATTGAATACCCTCATGAATTTTGAAAGAAGTTGAGGTTGTTGTTTGAAAAATTCAATGAAAGTCTCGTCATGTAGTTAGAAGAAGAATTAATGTCTCTTGATCCTCATTCCTTTGAAAGAATTAAGGAATATCTAGATTGTATCAAAGAGATATAATTAGAATTAATTGAACACACGAAGTGTATTTAGAGGAAAGAACAACTCGATACATAACGAAATTCGAACTTGATAGGAGTATCTCAATCAAAAACATCAAAAACATGATGGGGCTTAATCAACCAAAAAGAATTATAAGAAGAATACATGTACCTATTGTGGGAAGGTTGTACATGTGGAGAAAACATATTTAATAAGACAAGTGACTTGGAGTAGAAATCTAAATCGCTTGAAACTAGATGATTGACTAGTTGATATGTTAACAAATTTACTCTTTGTTGGAACTCAAGCGTTGCATGCTCATACTGCACAAAATGAATGGGTTGTCTATTCTAGTTTTACTAATCATCTGGCAAAGGATGGTTCTTTGTTTTCTTCTCCGGATAAAGTCGATGAGAAAAATATTTCCTTGACCAATGACTTTGCTCTTGACACTGTTGGTCATGGTGATGTACCTTGCCAACATGGAAAATCCTTGAATGTCTATCATGTTCCTAGTTTGAGCACAAATCTATTGTTATTTTTAAAATTGACACACACTAGAAAAATTATTGAATTTTAGCTTAATTGGTTCCTTGTTAAATATTTGAAGAAAGATCGTTTGGTTGCCACCAAAGGTATTCTTGAATCGAATGATGTACTATATAATTTTAGTGACATGTCTTGACCCAATACTGAACCGACTGCTCTTATGGGACAGATAATTGAACGGAATCAACTATGACATGAATGACTTTGACATTTAAACTTTCATAACATCAATTTTATGGCAATGAAAAATATGGTTGCTAGCCTACCAAATATTCTTCCATGTAATGGAGTTTGCAAGGGATGTGTGTTGGGTAAGCATCACCATGCACCTTTTGAATCTGGGGAATCATGGCATGCGCGAAAACAATTGGAGGTTATTTACATTGATCTTTTTTGCATAATTAAGCTTTTATTGGGCAATGTCGGGTGTATTCTGACATTTAATAATGATTTCTTAATATTTACTTGAGTATATTTCTTGAGGAATAAGAGCCATGTCTTTGAAATATTTAAGGAATTTTATATATTTGTTGAAAAGAAATAGAGACACTATTAAATTCTCGGTACCAGATAATGGTGTAGAATACATGAATCAATCATTTCAAGATTACTTTAATCAATTATCTCCCATCAGATATTGGTTCCTCATAATACTTACCATAATGGTGTGGTAGAATAAAATAATCACATTATAGTCAAAATAGCTTGATGCATTTTGCAAGCAAAGGAATTACCAACGAAGTTTTGGGCTAAAGCAGTTTACTAGGCCAACTATCTTTTGAATCTTGTTAGTAACTAGATATTTCAATTATATGATTCTAGTTGAATTTTGGTATGGTAGGAAACCCTTTGTCAGTCACCTAAAACATTTTGGATGCATCATTGAGGTATATATTCCTAAAAAATGGATAAATAAATTGGATGCAAAGTGCCATGATTTCTTCATGTTGGGTTATTATGATGAGTCAAAAAATATCGATTGTTTGACCCTATCAAGTAGCAAATTATTATAAGGATAAATATCATCTTTCATGATAATTTTATTGCCGTTAATTTGTTGAAATATTCTTCCAAGACATTGGACAATGATCCTTTTGGCATTATTGAAGAATCTGGTTCGACTATACCTTTCTTTCATACCTTAACCGCTCTTTCGACTATTATTCCTAACTTCAATGTTAATCAGACATATTCAACTAAAATAATACTTTCTACTAAATTTTTTGAAGCTAATGATTGTTCCCTGCCACCGTCTTTACCTAGGTGGGATGCTAAAACTATTGAAGTCATTGGATCATATGCCAATGATTTTCCCAATTAGTCGGATGAATCACAGTCACAAGCAGCATGTTAATCTTTCATTGATGGCTCATGTTCGTGAAACTTGTGATCTAGAATCATTTCCAAATGCACAAGGACAAGCTAAATTGGAATTGGCTATGCAGGTTGAGGTTGATTCTCTTTTGAAGAATCACACATGGACTTTAGTTCCTCAATTTCAAGGAAAGAACATTTTCAAGTGTCGATGGGTTTATAAGACCAAATTCACATCCAAAGTTGTTATTGAGAATCATAAGGCTTTTTTGGTCACAAAAGGCTTATCACAACAAGAAGGAATTGAATACACTAAAACCTTTTCCCATGTTGAAAATATGAACTTTGTTCAACTTATTCTTTCCCTTGCTACTCATTTTGTATCGCAAATTTATAAAATGGATGTTAAAAGTGCCTTCCTTCATGGAGAATGATCTAAAGAAATCTACATGGAGAAACCACGTGGTTATGTGAAAATTTTTTATTTTGTTTATCAACTGTAAAAGTGTTGAATTATTTGAAGCAAGCTCCTCGAGGTTGGTATGATAAGATTGACCACTTCTTTTTCAATATTGGTTTCAAACTCTATGAATCTCACTATATTTTTTATGTATTAGATCTCAATGGTGATACTTTGGTCAATGTTTCCTATGTGGATGTTTTACTTATCATCAGTACTAATACAAATGCAGTCCTTAGATTGAAAAATTATTTTTTTATGTATTTCTCATTTTTTTTAACGTTTTAATGATATAATGATTTCTAGACACACCCATCATCTTGAAGTACTATTTTCTCTTCTGTTTAATTTATGATTAGATTTTTTGTATCAGTTCTTTGCCCTTTGTTCCTTGACATCAAAGAATGTTCCAACATTTTTATTCGAGAGTCAATTTTAATATTTTTATTTACAGTTGTATTAGTTTTCAAGTCAACAGTTGTAATTGAATTGTAATATTAACCTCAAAAAGAAAATGTGTGCTACCAAGTACATCAAATTTCAATTCAGGGATCGATTTTAAGGTATTTTTCCACAATGGTATCATCTATCAAGAACATGGTTTCAAACAAGTTTTAATTTTAACGCACTCCCTCCCCCTCCCAAAAAAAGGGTGCTACCTATAGTACCTCTTTTCAATTCAAGGGTTGATTTTCATGCTTTTGAGCCAAATATATAGGCTTTTAGAGAAAGAATTATTGTTTCAAGGTCACAATTCCCATCGAGTCAATAACTATGTTAGTTGAATGAGGAATGCAATTCTTTGAAAATTAATGCTACTATATACATGCAATTTGTTAGTATGTTATTTATTTGATTCATAATACTCTGATATTAGATTTGTCGTTAGTTTTCCTCTAGGTTAATGAAGGATATGAAGCTAAGCCATCTAAAGGCCACAAAGAAAATTGTTCAGTATATAAGGAACATACCTACTTAGTATTAAGCATTACATTATTATTCAAATCAATTGCTCATCTATACAAACTCTAATTGGGTTGGTGATTGGAATAATCAGAAATTGGCTTTTGGGTGTTTTTCATCTTGGGTCTAGTCTAATTGTTTGGTTTTGTAAAAAGTAGTTGATTGTTTCGTTATTCATTATGAATCTTAGTTCAAAGCATTAAAAAACGGAACTATGGAAATTTGGACTTTTAATTTGATGGGAGAACATGGGTATCCTCATATATACTCAATTATGATGTATTGTGATAATCAAAGTGCAATACAAGTGGCTTATAACCCTATTACACACATCAAGATGAAACATGTCAACATTCAAGCACAGTATCTCCAATAGTGGGTATAGGATAATATGATAACTCTTACTTATTGGAAGACATATTATATCATTGATATCTTTAAGAAGCCATCAACATAAGAAAAAATTATTTGATTTCAATGTTTGCTTGTGCTTTAGAAAGTTTTCATTATGGGGGGCTCTTAGAGAATGCCACCTCCTAATGCTCTAAGAAATTGTGTTGAAGGCTAGATGGTGGTACTTGAGTTTAAACCCAACATTTGGATGTCAAACAATGGGTTAGCTAAGAAGTAAACTAGTTGACTGGAGAGTTTGATAGTCAAACAAGACCTTTAGAGTGGCCACAACTAGGTCCATTGTGAAACATGGATTTCCTAACCACTTTGGCATTGATTTGGCTTATCAAATTTGATCATATCAACCTTGTCCTAATTAAATTAGTTAAGCACTCAAATATATAAATAAAATATCTATGAATTGATCTAATCTGATGAAATTTATGTGAATAATGTTATTTTGTGTGTTATATCATAACAATAGTTTTAAATACCATTAACCCTTCTTAAATCTATAATTTTTACAATTTCAATGTTTATGACTTTTTAACAAATATAAATAAGTAATAAAAAGAAAAATATATATCTTAAATATACATGCAAGCTTAAAATTAGTTTAAAAAGAAAAAAATCCTACTGAAATCCTAAACACATGCAAAAGGATATAGAATATAAAAAGTAACAATTTCTTTTCAAATACTAAAATCCCAAACACATGCAAATCAAATGGATATTAAGAAACAAATGTCTTTCACATAAACTTACATACATGCAATAAACTTACATACATGCAAATATATATAGAGTGTTAAAAAATCTCTTTCAAGTTTACTTAAAAAATAGATATAGAGTGCAAAAAAATTGTTTCAAATTTACTTTAAAAAAACATAATATAAAACAAACAAAAAATTAAAAATTACCATGTTATCTCTTCCTAAAGTCCTTCCAAGCTTTCAACCCTTTTTTGGGAATCTTTTCAAAACTTCTACGAGTAAAGGGCCTTTTCTCATGATGGGTTGTTCCAAATGTCTCTTCTTAAAACCCTTCCATTTTCTTGGAGTTATTCTAGGTATCTTTGTCAATAGTTACCCATAAATCACCTTCTAAAAAGCATTTTCTTACTATGGGATTTTCTGAATCTCTTCAGTCTTCTATTAGGGATCTTTATCAAAAGTTCTACATGCAAATTATTTTTCGAAGGCCTTACCTAATGATTGGATTTTTCAACTCTCTTTTTACAATTGGCTTTCTTAACTCTTTTTAGACACCATTTCTTTTTTATATATAATTGTTTTTTTTTCCATTATTTTGAAAGTTTATATTTCTATTAATTTTCCTAAAGAAAATTTCAAACAAAAGTATTAGAGAATCTTGTATATCAATTTTCTCCTAATTGGTTTTAATCATCTTAATATTATATCTAATATTAAATTTCTACTTTTTTATTTCTTCTCTAGGAAAAAATTATACTCTTATGTAATGAATCTCATTAACCACATCTAACTTTTTTTTTTTTTTATCTTTTAAAAATAAAGTGAACATAACTACTACTTTATGTATCTCTCTATTATACCATTGTAGTTTTTGTCACAAAATATTGCTCTACAATCTTTCACGGTAATTAATATTTAAAAGATTAGGATGCTCTATACTCACTATTTGAGCATAGGTATTTTCTCATAGTATTATGCTTTGTTTGATCTGTGCCAAGAGGTTCACAACATTTGATATATTAGGTTTAACCCTTTTTTATATCTTGATGATACCTTTAAATTACATGTATTTCCTATTAATTCATTTCTACCCTTTTTGTTCGTACTATAGTGTAAAAAATGTTTGGTATATTGTTTTCATATACTCTCAGATTATGTATAAGAATCAAACCCAAGTTCATAAATCTGCCTATTGTTCATCAGCGTGTTTGTTTGTGACTACTTTGGATCAATGAACTTTGATTTATTTTTTTTCATTGTTTAAAATATATGTAAATATATAAGCACTCTTGTATTTAAATATCTTGACTTGTGTTATGATAAAACAATGGTTCTCGTTATACTCTTTGTCATCATATAAAATCATGTAATTAACATTTACCACACATATGACTATATATTACCATTATTGGAGCTTCGATACACATTAGAGATTTAAAAGGGTTCATATTATATTTCATGTAAACATTGTATTCACACTCCATGTGGCATATTGTTATCGAAGGTTTTTTCTAGATTATTCGATGAACATGGTCTGCATGTCTCTTTCCGCGTGTTATCATGTGGTGACGAAAAAAGGGTCTGGTCAAACCCTAAAATCAATGGTTAGAAATTCTTCTTTCTATATCTATGGCGAGTGTTGATTAGGGTTTTTCCATTGTCTCAAAAGTCTATTCGAACCATCGACTTGTCCATTTTCTCATTCATTCATTTTCAAACTGAGCTTTGACACTTTGTAACTAGGCTACCCTAGCATAGCGTCTTGACATTGTTGTATCTGAATATTCTTAGCTTTGCAAGTCTCTTTCATCAATTTCTAAGAATCTCTTTTTAAAACCTTTCCATTCTCTTGGAGTTATTCTAGGTATCTTTGTCAATAGTTACCCATATATCACTTTCTAAGAATCTTTGAGGGTTTTTTTTAAGAAAAATTCTATTATCACTTTCGCAGTTTGACTTGGCTCAAAACTTCGAGTTTCTTTGTTCTCGACTCTTTTAATTATTTTGGGAGGAAATCTTACTCTGGATCAAGTGAATGAATCCCTAATTATAATAAAAAAAAATCTTCTTTGGTTTCCTTTTCAAAGTTATTACTATGTCTAGGGTTTTTAGGATGTAAACCTTAACCTTTCAAGGTCTATTTTGTAATGTTTCTTTATTTAAATTTCTTCGAACCTAAATAAAGGTATCAGTTGTGCATACCCTAATATATGAAGAATTTTTAATTTTCTTAATGGAAACCCAATCTAACACAGGTTCTCCTTTGAGTTGGACTACCACGGTTGTCATTACAAAGTTATCATTTAACAAGCTTATAGCAGCCTTATTAAGTTCTTTCATTCAGTGTTTTTAACCATTCATGAGTATTAATATATTTTAAATACTCTTGTTCCTTTTTAATTTTAGTAGTAAAACAATTACAAGGTTTTAAAATCTCTATCATGTCCTTCAATTGACGTATCCATGAAGATTTTTTATAGTTTTCATTTTCTTTTGAAGAAATCATGATTATAACTTTGAAATTCTTCTCATGTATGATTGTGTGTATTATAAGGTTTGTGACAGAACCTTCAGCACACAAGAATATTCTCCAAGTATACACCTAAAATATTACTCTTCCTTTATTCCATATATGTGTGTGTGTGTGTGTGTGTGTGTGTGTCTCTCTCTCTCTCTTACTGTCCTAGTGTGTATTTGCGGGTAACCATATATTATAGTTAATTTCAAAAGTTTTCCTTTGGGACTAAAGATGGGAGTCTTCCTTTTGCTTATAGATAATTCGACCTCTTTCATCTAGATCAATTGAAATTGAACCCTTGGACTATCTCTCTGCGTGAGCATAACTGTGTTCAAGACAAAAAAAAAAATCCAGGGTTTTCTATTTCTAATTTTCAATTCATAAACTAATATTTTAGTTTTCACTTCTTTTCTGGAAAGTTATGAATTACAGACTCATAAGCCTAAATACATGTATATAAGGGTACTTTAAACCTAGAACTATTTCAGTTCTAATCCATTTTGACCCATATTGCAAATAATGCAAATTTCTCCATTTGAGACTAAATTGTTTAAGCCTTTTTTATCATTGATATAATAGATGTATTTTTGTTATTTTTTCTATTGTAACTGTCTATAAAATGTATTCTATTTCTTTACTATATATATATAAACTTAAAGTGTAGGCTAATATTTATTCCTTTTGTTAATGGATACATTATAAATATTTAGGATTCTTGTGTATGTGCGCCTGTGCATGTGCACTTATGTTAATTCAGGTTCCTTCATCCTGAAATTAATTATATTTATATAGATAGCATTTCAATAAGTCATGTATTAATTCTAACTTATGGATGCCTATGCATCTTATGTATTATGTTACTTCCTGATATAAAGAAGTCTATGACAGTAACTAAATATTCCTATTTTTCTTGAAAATTTCACAGTAACATGTATTTATAGATATCTTCTAATACAAAATTAATTCATTGGTTCACTTTCTTCCTTTGCATATTCTACTGTAAAATTACCAATAATCTAATATCATGAAATCTTTTCAAACCCATAATTACTTCTTGTAAATTCTCAATTCTCTACTACTAAATTTAACATTCTATTTTTAAATCTTAACTTGAACATAAATCCAAACATAAAATAACAGTTCCCTTTTTCCAAAAATACAAAGTTTTTTTTTTTTTTTTTAACAAGAACGGGTATGGATTTCTATTAGAGTTTGGCCAAAATGCCTTTCACCGGTTACATTAGGTTGGGCATAGCCCTTAAACTTTCTTCCACTAACTGATCATAGGCCCCAAAATTTGGGAATCCACAGATTTTACTCGAGACTATCGAGTCTATCTCCGTTATTTTCCCTATCTTAAATAGACATACAAACGGTTTCAGTAAAATGTAGAAAAACATAGCAAAATTTATGGTATGGAATCCCACTCCTCACTTCCTTCTGACAAGAGGAAGCCTGCAGGAAGTGGAACTGCCCTGTTGGCTTCCAAATCAGCATCTTTATTATTTTCCCTCAGAACATGAAGAAAGGATGCAGTTCGGAAAGATTTCACCAGAATTCTGATTCTTGAAATCACTCTTGCCAATCTGATATCTGCTGGAGAGGAATCCTCCACTAAGACTTTGATAATGGACTGAGAGTCTCCAATGACACTGACATCTGAAATACCAATAGCCTTTGCTTGCTTGAGACCTTGCAGAAGTTCCAAGGCCTCAGCTTGCATGCTAGTAGACTGCCCTAACCCCCAAGCGAACTTTTTCACAATTATGTCCTCTTTATTTTTTATAATTCCTCCTGCCCCGGCCAATCCGGGGTTGCCTTTCGCTGCCCCATCGAAAAACAAGGAGTATCTGGATTGCCTGAGGAGCAGATCTGATAGATCATTCTCCTTTCCTCTGAATTGCCACTCTTTTATGTCCTTGTGCTGCCTTATATCACTAGAGAATTGGAGATCCAACGAGGCACCCCATTCTAAGTCTTGCTGGCTTAGATTCAAATCCGGCAAATGTTCCCCCAAACTTTCTTTCCATAGACTTTTTATTTTAATGATGATGAACTGCAAATTTAAGCTTTCATCTCTGAAAACTCTTCTATTACGCTCAAGCCAAATTTTCCAGCAAGCAAATTTCGGCAAGGACAGCCATGCAGCTTTAAAATTTTCATTCTTTGGGAGCGTTTCTGGATAGATATTTCGCCAGTTTGCAAATAGATCTGTGATAGACATGGGTAAGATGAATTCAGTTTTCCAATAGCTCAATAGGCCTTGCCAGATTTCTCTTGAAAATTTGCAGTCTAATATGATGTGTTGGGCGTTCTCTTCACTGTCACAGCATAAATGGCATCGAGAGGGACCTTGGAACCCTTTCTTCTTCAATCTGTCAGCTGTTAAAATCCCTCTGTGACATAACATCCAACAAAATGAGTCAACCTTTGGCATGGATTTGAAATTCCAGAGCCCTTTCCAAACAGCAGGATCAGGAGGGACGTTAGGACGATCTTGAAGGCTTTTATATCCCTGCGCAACTGTGTACAGCCCTGGGGCGGCTCCCCAACCGCGGGCATCCTTCTTTCCCACGCGCAGAGGCGCCTTACCATTTAGCAGAGACAGGAGGAGATCACGAGCGGGAGTCAGCTCTGGAGGAATGGGAGGAAGTCTCCAACGCAGCCAATTGCTGCCTGCCCACTGGGAGATGTCCGAAAGAGTTATGTAACCTGCGTTGTTCAGCCACAAACGAAGCGCTTGCAGAGAGCAATGAGACAATAAAGGAGGATGCATCATGATGCAATCGTCCCATATCCTAATTTCTTTGTCGTTGCCTGGAATCCAATACGCTTTGTCTTTGATTAGAGGGGCTGCTTTGTGGCAGAGTTTGATCAGATGCGAGCCTGTAGTGGGCAGAGAGGTGTCCAGGCATCTCTTCCTCTTCCCCCTGAAATATTTCCTCCATAGAGCTCTTTGCGCCCAACCTGGGTGTGGTCCAATGATCCTCCAGAAGATCTTGGCTCCCATGGCAATGTTTTGGAGGCTGAGGTCTTTGAAGTTGAGGCCTCCTTCAATCTGAGGCGTGCAAATTTTCTCCCAACTTACCAAAGGGATTTTCCTATCATTGTGATTGCCCCCTTTCCAGAAGAACTTACGAATGAAGGCTTCCATTTTTTTGATGATGCCTGAAGGTGCAAGAAAAACAGAGAATTGAAAAATGGGGAGGCTACTGAGAACGGATTTGATGAGGACAGATTTGCCGGCAAGGTTTAACCAAGAGAATCCCCAAGCTTGGATTTTGGCCTTAAATTTGTCCAACAGAGGAATCCAGTCTCTGCTGTAAGCCAATTTACGGAAGATGGGAAGGCCCAAATAAGTAAAAGAGGACCAAGAAAGGGAGGCAGAAAATCCAATGATTCTGAAGATGGCAGAGAGGGTGGAAGTAGAGATATTCCAGCAAAAAGCTTTACACTTACCTTTGTTTAAACAGCTGCCTGTAGCTTCACTGTAGTCGTCCAAGACCTCCTTAAAACTTAAAGCAGATCTAGCAGAGGCAGCCCCTAACAAGAGGGTATCATCCGCAAACAGGGTGTGATTTACATTTTTAACCCCTCTGGCTATATTGAGCCCCAATATCTCTTGGTCAACCAATTTCTGATCAAGGAAGAAACTCAGGACAGAAACATGAAGGACGAAGAGAAGCGGAGAGAGGGGGCAACCCTGCCTAAGCCCTCTTGAAGCTTTAAAAAATCCAGCTGCTCTCCCATTCACCAAGGGGGCGATCCAAGGATCGACAATACAAGCACGGATCCAATTTAAAAATCCCATTCCAAAGCCAAATTTTTTCAAAACTTTCCAAAGAAAGCTAAGTTTGACCCGATCAAAGGCATTTGCTAAATCAAGTTTAATTACCATACCTTTCTCATTGCGAAGATGGCTTGAGTGAATCGCCTCTTGCACGAGAATGAAATTGTCAGCAAGCTGTCTCCCCTGAACAAATCCGCCTTGATTCTCCGGGATAATGACTGGGAGGATACCTTTCATCCTGTTGGAAATTACCTTTGCGATTAATTTATATCCAATGTTACAAAGAGAGATGGGCCGGAACCGATTAAATTCTTTAGCACCCTTTTCCTTGGGAATGAGGGCGAGAAAAGCTAAATTGGTGCTGCCCCCTATTTTTTGGCAATTTTGGGATTTCAAAATCATTTTGTAGAGGTCTTTCTCCACAATCTGCCAGCAGGTTTGAAGGAATCTTGCAGTGAAGCCATCCAGGCCTGGGGCTTTGTCCGGCTCCATGTCGGAGAGAGCATCTTTTATTTCTTGTATAGAGATCTTCGCTTCCAGCTGTTGATTCATTAAAGGAGAGATCCTAGGGGGAACCGCCTCCAAAAATTTAGAGTTTGGGTCAGTCACACCCTCTTCTCTGTACAGGTTTTGAAAGTGATTGAATGTTGCTCTCTTTATGCTCTCAAAGTCTTTGTGAGTCGAGTTAGCATCCTTGATTTCTGCAATAGAGTTGAAGCTCTTTCTGGCTTGAGCTTGTTTGTGGAAGAAGGCAGTATTTCTGTCTCCCTCTTTAAGCCATAAACTCCTAGATTTTTGCCTCCAATGCTCTTCCTCCGAGAGGCAAGCTTTATGGAAGCTTTGCTGAAGCTCGGCTTCCTTATCCAATACTTCTTTAGTGATTTCAACATCTTCGCTTTGGGCTTGATGCTGGGCAAGAAAGTCTTGGGCCTGCCTTCTCTCTTTTGAAGGGGAGGGAAGAGATTTGGCCCAAGATTTAAGAACAGCTTTCAGTCTTCTAAGTTTTTCCTCCCAAATGAAGAAAGGTGAACCTTTCACTGGCGTTTTCCAACTGTCCCAAACCAGATTCAGAAACTCAGGTTCCTTGACCCAAAGAGGATTGAACCTGAAGGGAATGGGGCCAAGATCATTGTGTCCCAACATCTCAAGCATAATGGGCTTATGATCAGAAACACTGCATGGGAGTATATGCAATCTAAATTCTAAGCCCAGCAAAAGGAAGGAACTCTACACCAAACATCTGTCAAGTCTAGCAGCAATGTGGCCAGGACCTATTCTTTTATTGGACCAAGTGTACTTACCATTTTCTGGGGGGATATCTAGCAGATCCCAGTCCTGCATGAGATCTTCCACCCACTCCCTTACAGGGTCCTTATGATTGTGCCTCCTCGCTTTTCCTCCATGTGCAAGGTAAGATTTAGATCACATGCAACAATGATGTTTTCCAAGTTTTCTGACTCCGACAGATGCCTGATGGAGTCCCAACACTCCCTTTTCTCCCCTATATTTGTTGGAACATAGACATTGAAAAGACTAAGTGCCTCCCTCGAGTCTAAAGGTTGGAGCTTCAAAAACAGCCAATGGGTGTTGTGCAGCTCGGTGACCAGCCTATACTTGAGAGGATTCCAAAGAGAGCCCAGTCCCCCAGAGGCTCCCCGTGCTGAAACTGCTTGACCGCTACTTCCTTTCCAGAATTTTTTACTGATTTGGAGAAACTCATTGTCCTCCATATTGGTCTCCTGAATCAGAAGAATGTCTGGGGCTTCTCTTCTTATAAGGCTTCTCGTTGCTTCTTCTTTCACTTTGCTCCCCATTCCTCTGCAATTCCAGGAGACAATCTTCATCATTTATTTTTATGGTGAGGGGCTCCCTTGGAGCCTTGCACTTGATTTTTGATCATCTTCGTATTTTTGCCAAGGAGTTTCTCCAGAGTGGGCTGACTACCCTGAAGCTTATCTTTATAAGTTTCTTGGTCTCTCTTTTCTCTAGCAGATTTGCAGCCCCTTGCAGATCTTCTGACCGATGTCTACGTCTCTCCTATTTCTCCATCCTCCTCAGACTCCTCCGAGTCATGCTCCTCCTTGGAGGCTTCTGTTTTCTTATCCTTATTTCTTGCCGTGGCACTTTCTTCAGGACTTGTTCCTGTTGAAGTCATTTTCTCTGAGGATTTATCCTGCCTAGCTTCTTCCCAAGGAGTCTCTTCTGTAGAGCTTAAGAACTCATACCTATTTCCTTGGCTTTTTGGCGGAGGATCATTCTGGGTGGAGGCAGGCTGGGAGCCTTGAGCCCCAGTCTTATTGTGAGATGTCTTTGACCTCTTGACTTGGTTCCAACCATCTTCCTTTCCTTTCTCTACTTCCCCTTTGTTCGGGCACCCTCTTGCAAAATGGCCATAGACGTGACATTTACGACATTTGAAAGGGAGCTGCTCGTAGTCCAGCACTTGCACATGCGTCCAACTACCAACCTTTATTTTGATGGCCTCCGGAAGTCCCACCTCTAAGTCCACCTCGACACAGATTCGGGCGCAATCATACTGATCTTTGTTGTTTTCTCTATCAATGAACTTTCCCAAAGCATCTCCAATGTGCTTGAGGGAATCCCAGTTCCAGCAGTGCACAGGAAGATTAGGGAGCCGAACCCAGACAGGAACTGTCGTTGGGACATCCACGACCGAATCGAAGTCAGGGGTCCATTTATTGAGGTAGAGGCCCTGAGGTCCCATGAAATAGGGCCCATTCCTGAAGATCAAATCTTTGTCCTCCTTTGTGTTGAACTCGAACAGGAAGTAGCCTCTACCCAGAAAATATGAGGTGACTTTGTTCTTGATCAGCGGAATCCAATTCTTAACGACCCAATTTTCTGTCGATTTTGGCGAGGGCCAAAGGCCCGTGAATTGACCCACCAGGGCTCGATCTGCCAGGGACAAAGCGACCTGGATCGGACCCTCGGGAGGGAGGTTAACCTCAGGAACATCGTCGAGCTTTTTGACGAACTTAGAGGCTTCGGACTTCTTCTTTTTGGGCAACAAAGCTAGTAGAGAGGAGAAGGCAGCTTCAGCATCCGGGGGCAGAGCATGCGAGGGCCCGAGGGACGAGTCTAGGGCCTCCATGGCTGAGAAGAAAAAATCAGCAATAACACACCTGATCCGCGCCGAGCAAGAACTGGAGGCGAGGCATCACAAGCCCGAGATGAAGAATAATCTCCAAGGCCGAGGAGGTAATCCAAGCAGAACTAACGAGGGTGGAAGCGGCGCTGCGAGACCCTGAAGCAGGATCAGGAGGGAAAAGAAGGATCCGAACAGATCCGAGAGACCCAGAGGTCAGGAGGACCAGGGTCAGAGGCGAAGACGGCCAAGAGGGCAGAGCCCAGACTCAGGCTGCGCAGAGCAGGTCACAGCAGGCAGCAGATGTTTCGTTAAAATACAAAGTTAAGAACACCGACTTGAGATGATAAATTTGGAATCTGAGAATTATTATTGAAGATAACCAATTCCACCCAACCTTTGACCTTTTCTTCAATGAGGTCCCCCCAAGCACTTAGACTAGAAGTTTTTCTTTCTATCTCACAGTTTTTTTTGTTCTTCCATGCCAAAAACTCTCTTCTTAGCAAGAAGACAAAAGGATTACCCCTTACCAATCAATTGGTAGTTGGTAACTATCGCCACCTCACCCAATAGGTGGCAGGCAGTTACTAGCTCATTCATGAGCTCTACTTTCTACTCTCAAAGACAGTCTCTTGCCTTGTAGGAAAGTTATGGATCAATCATAAATAATCATAAATAATCTAATGATTCAGATTAGATGCCTAGGACTTAATGAATGGGTAATCAATATCCAACATTAACTTGTAGTCTTATATCTTTCAACCAAGTGTAGCTTCACACATTAATTTCTCAAACTCCTTTTTATTTCAATAACAACATAATAATTACAAATTCACATTTAATATTTATCAGTCATACTGATAAATTAGTTTTTCAAAATAAATTCTCAAAATAAAACAACACCCACACTTAACCATATACAAATTTACATAATAAAATCCAAGTCAAAGGATATCACATTTTGTTACTTCAATATAAAGTTTCCTTAAAACCCCTCTATATCTTGTTTTTCAACATATTACAACACTGAACTCCTTTTATGTTGAGATTTTACAATCAACTTTTTCTTTTTTTCTTTTTGAATAGAATCTTTCATAAATATCTTTTGTTCTCTTCAACTAACTCCAAGTTGTCACTCAAGTATTCACTATACATTATTTGCCAACCTACCTTTGCATTGAACAATCAAGTCCAAGTTATGACATGATCATTTATTCGCTTCACAAATTGACCATGTAATTAATTGCATGTATAGATACCCTATGGACAGTTCCTAGTCTACTAAAACAAGTTAAGCATCATCAAGTCAGTTGGATTTAGCAAGGGTGGTTGGGAGAAATGTTGTTATCCTTCCCACCCGAGTTCAATTCCCACACGTAACATGTAATCTCTCATAATGGCTTCGAGCTTTGTCGTCTACAAAATCCTTCGAGGACCGGCACATGTATATTTCTCATATCAAATATAAAGATATTTCTCATGGAGGAAAAAGAGGTTAAACATCATGAACCAAAAATTGTCTCAACAAAAATAGATCAATGGATAAACACGCAATGTATCTGAAGACTTCAATGACCAAGATGACCTTAATCACCGTTGAAAACCGACAAAATCTTAATGAAAATCAAAATAAAGATGTTGAAATGACTCGTTAACAAAAAAACCCGTTATTTTTAGAATCTACGCTTCTGTGATCCATATAAAATAGTAAAAACCCATTTTCATAATCAAAATAACTTAGAACAATACCTAGAAAAATATAAAGAATTTGAAAACCCTTACAAGAAGATTGTGATGACATGACCTTTTAAGTCCATGTTGAGAAATCGATGAACTTTAATCAAAAATGTGCCACCATTATCATGGCTAAGCATTAAAAAAATAAAAATAATAAACCTTTTAACTTAAAAAAATTAAACCTTTTAACTTAAAAACATACTTATTGCAAGTTTTTCTAATGAGGTTCCCTCATGCCTATATCTCACCATTATGAGTCTTTATCTTTTAATAATTTTGATCATAACTCTTTTACGTTGGTTTTTAAAGTCACTACAATCATATGAACACCTGATATTTACCACATTTTTAAAATGAAATTTCATTGTTGTTATATTCACCATATTCTAAAGTCACCTGACTATTTTCCCTAACTAATCTTTATTATATTATTTAACCAATAACTCTAAATTTACTATCCCATTTGGTTGCTATTATCTTCTTCATATTCTTAAACTACACCATTTGTATCGTCTTATCTTCATCATATATTTCTAACATCTCTGTTGAGGCATTGAGTAGCAATACCACATTATCATGCTTCAACGTGGTATTCAAAATCAATTCTTAGAATTTATTAGTGAATCCATTTCTTTTTCTACCTACCACCTACCATACCTACCATAAGTTCATCTTTTGTCCATCCACACTTTCAACAAGTGAGCATCTTTCACTTTAACAAACTTATTCTTCTTATTTGCTTAAAAGAAATATCATTTTCTTAAAAAAGTTGACTTCAACAAATCACACAAGTTACCATTTCCCACTTCATTCTTCAAAGCATTAATTTGGTTCATTTGTAAAAAATAAGATTCCAATGTTGATTTCTACAAATAGAAAGTTTGGTTCTAGTTTGGTTCAATAAATTTACTAGACTAATAATATAAACTTTGAAACCGGAATTGATCTCAGTACCAGCTTATTTGATGTAGCAAAAAATCATCTAATTTTGAAAAGTGTTGATTCATAATACACTATTTTTTTAGGTAGCAAAAAATCGTTTGATTTTGAAAAATGTTGATTCGAAATACACCTTTTTTTTAGGTAGCAAAAAATCATCTGATTTTGAAAAGTGTTGATTCAGAATACACCTTTTTTTTATTTTTAGCATATTTTTTACACTTTAAATTTTCTCATGTATGATGTATGAACATTTTTTTTTAAATGTTAGCAATTTTTCATGCTAATTTTGAAAGTGTTGATGCAACATCAGCCCCTTTTTTTAGAGGGCTTATTTTTTACAGTTTAAATTTTATAATATATAAAGTGTGGAAATTTTTTTTAAATGTTGAAGATTTTCATGCAGATTTTGAAAACTATCAACATTTTTAAGGCATATTTTTGACACTTTAAATTTTCTTATGTCCTAAGTATACATAATTTTTTTTTTGTTAAATGTTGATTATTTAACCATTTTTTAAGTGGTCTTATTCCTCTTCATGTTTTTCGTCCTAATGTATTTGGTTTTTAAAGGTTTCCAAATTTTTGTTTTTTGTTTTCCTCTGCAATATTTTTTTATAGTGATATATGTTTTTTTCCAATGTTTAAGAAAATTAATAAAATTAAAATTTTGAGGTTAGGATTTCTTGTATGTTTATAAATCGTTAATTAATATTTTAATACACATAAAATAATTGTCACTAAAAATTAATAATTTTAAAAACTCGACAAAAAATATAGATTTTGCATATAGATATAATTAAAAAAATATGTATTTTAAGACATTTTTACTAAAATAACACGTTAAATAAATAAAAATTATGGAAATTTTGAATAATTGTTTTTGAAAAAATAATGAAGTTTATAAATTTTATATAAAAAAGACGACATTTCAAAAATAAAAATTCTAGAAAAATCATTTAGATAACATTTTAATTATTAAAAATAATAATAATAAAAATAAACCATACCATTTATAAAATAATAAAAATCATAAACATAAAAAAATACAAATAAATACATTAAAAATAAATAAATAAAACAATTTAAAAACATAAACAAAACATATATAATTTAAAAAAATAAAGCATATATATATATATATATATATATATATATATATATATATATATATATAATTAATAACAAAAATACGTTGAAAAAATTAAATTAAATTAAATATAAATAAATAAAACAATTTAAAAACATATATAATTTAAAAAAATAAAGTATATATATATATATATATATATATATATATATATATATATATATAACGAATTATTGGATCCTTTGAGTTGTTGGTTGCCCGAGGGGCCGTCGATCGTGGGCAGGCGGAGCTGTAGCAGGTTGTCTGCCCACAATAGGTGGCCCCTCGAGCCACCAACAGGCTCAAAGTCGATTCTCAGATCGACTTAGGCCCCAAGCCAATTCTGAGAATCGGCGTTGAGTCCATTGGTGGCCTCTTCGTTGATGGCTCAAATGGCCACTCGATGTGGGCGGGTGGAGTTGGGGCGAGCAGCCCACTACAACTCTGCTCGCCCACGACAGGCGGTCCCTCGGGCCACCAACGGCTCAAGGGATGCAATAATTCATTTTTATTATTATTATTTTTATTTTTTTAATTATATATATATATAATCGGCTTTGAGCCCACTCGTGGCCCGAGGGGCCGCCTAACATGGGCAGAGCTATTGCAACTTCGCTCGCCCATGGCAGGTAGCCCCTCAGGCCACCAACGAGCTCAAAGAATCGACTTTGAGTCGCTGGTGGCCCAAGGGGCCACCTATCGTGGCCCACAACAGGCAGCCCCTCGGGCCACGAGTGGGCTCAAAGCCACCTGTCGTGGGTGGGCAGAGCTGCAGCAGCTCAGCTCTGCCCGCCCACAGTAGGCAGCCCCTTGGGGCACTAGCGTCTCAATGTATCGACCCTACGGTAGGCGGCTCCTCGAGCCACGAGTGGGCTCAAAGCTGATTCTCATAATCGACTTTGAGCTCGTTGGTGGCCTGAGGGGCTGCCTATCGTGGGCGGGCGGCCCGCTGTAGCTCCGTCCGCCCACGACAGGTGACTCCTCGAGCCACCAACGGCTCAAGGGATGCAATAATTCATTTTTTTTATTATTTTTTTATTTATTATTATTATTA
This sequence comes from Pinus albicaulis, assembly GCA_034641835.2. NCBI lineage: Eukaryota > Viridiplantae > Streptophyta > Pinopsida > Pinales > Pinaceae > Pinus > Pinus albicaulis. Next base: position 1,077,402,974 of record CM076580.1, on the reverse strand, counting down.
TTATTATTATGTGTGTGTGTGTGTGTGTGTGTGTTATTTTTTTAAATTATGTGTGTGTGTGTGTGTGTGTGTGTGTTTTTAAATTGTTTATTTTCAGAATCGGCTGAACCGTTGGTGTCTTCTTTGAGACATTAGTGGCTCGAGGGGCCCCCTGCAGTGAGCAAGCAAAGTTGCAGCAGCTCTGCCCACCCACAACAGGCCGCCCCTCGGGCCACTAATGGCTCAAATCCGATTGTGAGAATCTGATCCGATTCTCATAATCGGATTTGAGTCGTTGGTGGTCGTCTGTCGTGGGTGGGCGAAGTTGCAACAGCTCCCATGGGAGGCGAACCCTCGGGCCACCAACTGCTCAAATCCGATTCTGAGAATAGAATTTGAGTCGTCAGTGGCCCGAGGGGCTGCCTGTCGTGGGCGGGTGGAGTTGTTGCAGCTCTGCCCGCCCATGGCAGGCGGCCCCTAGGGCCACCAATAGGCTCAAAACCGATTATGAGAATTGTCTTGGCCCCCAAGCTTGAGCCCGTTAGTGGCCCAAGAAACTGAATTTGTATATTTTTTTAAATTATAATTATTAATATTTTTAATCAATTTTAATTAGTTTTAGTTAATTTTTTTATTTTTTAATAGTTTTTGTTTGTTATTTTAGTTTTTTTATATCCTAAATTTTTTATTTTTTATTTTTTTAATGTTTTCTTTTAATTTTTTTCTTATTTACTTAAATATTTTTTATAATTTGTTTTTTTTTTAATGTTTTCTATTTTTAGTTTTTTAATGTTTTTTTTTTGGTTAATGGATTTATTTTAATGTTGTTTTGCTTGTTTTTTTTAATTATTCAATAAAGTATATTTTTTTAATTAATTATTTTTTTATATTATTTTTTAATTTTTAATTTTTTTTGTGTTTTTATTTTTTATATGTTTATTTTGTGTTTTTTTGACATTTTTATGTTTGATTTTTTTTTGTTTTAGCTTTTTACATATTTTTATATATTTGATTTTTTTTGGTCATTTTTTTATTTTATGTTTTTTTGTTTTGCCTTTTTATATATTGTTATATATTTGATTTTTTTTGTTTTTATTTTTTATTTTTTGTTTTTTACTAATATATATTTTTATTTACTTTTTATTGTTATTTTTAGTTTTCTTTTTCTTTTTCTTTTTTTTCTTTTTTTTTTTTTAGGTTTGTCCGGAGTCATGATATTTTATCTTTTTTGTCGTTATTTCAAAATATTGAAAATCTATCTAGAAGAAAAAATTTGTATTCCAACATCAACACTTTTTTTTTCACTGTGTTTTTTGCACCAAAAAAAAATTGTTTTGACTGCCATGTTTAAAACATGTTGAAAATTTACCCAAAAAAAAAAGTTGGTATTCCAGCATCAACACTTTTCGTTTGTTGTTTTTCTATGTTTTTGAGGGTTTTTTACTAGAGTTCCGTTTTCAGTTTTATAGTTCCCATTTTATAGTTTACATTGTTGACTCATTTGTGAAAAATAAAACTCCAATGTTGCTTTCTACAAATAAAAAAAATTGATAAAATGTTAAAATTGTAAATAGTCATCCTTTGTCACTATTTTATGTACCAAAGTCCTATTATCATGTCATGTCATAAAATTAATTAATAAAATGTTAAAATTATAAATAATTATCCTTTGTCACCATTTTCTATACCAAAATCCTATTGCCATATTGGACGTCCCAATATGTTCTAATTGAGCCGAAAGGCTCATTCTACAATCCAATATGAGGGAGATGTTAAGTATGTCACGTCCTCAAAAAATAATAAAAATAATTTAAACAATTAAAAATCTATTAACACAACAATTAAGAGTTGATATTATAATTTTATACAACTTTATAGAAATAAAATATATATATAGAACTTAAAGAAAGTGTTTGAATATCCATATTAACTAATATATTTCAACATGAATTTTCTCTCTCTACAGAAAGTGTGTATATATATGTGTGTGTGTGTTAACCTTAGCTTGAAAGGAAAAATTAATTGAAGGTAATGTAGAGTAGTTACTTTTTAATAAGAGGAAAATGTGTGACTAATTCAATTTTTAATATAAAATATTAATAATGATAAAATATAAAATTATACAATTTAAACAATGAAAAATTACCACATAAAACTATATTAATCACAAATTTACGAAGCAGTAAAATGTATTAATTGACATGTAATTTTTTTAAAAAGTTTGATATTGGATCTCTCAAGGCCCTTGGTAGATATGTGGTTAAACTGCATCTATATTGTTTCTACGTCCCAGTGTGAAGGCTACATTAAGTATGTTCATTCCTCGTAAAATAAAAATAAAATATTCTCTAAATAGAAAAACAATGTTGGCTATAATAAAAATGAAAAAAAAAATATATGCTATGCATTTTTAATTAGTTGTCCATATGACCTAATATCATGTAGAGTAATTATAAGTAAAAAAAATATGTGAGTAAGATGTTTAAACCTTATGTTTTTAAAAAATATTTTAATAAGTGATATCAACTTTATATAAATCTATATATAGGAAAAAATGTTAAAAGAAAATATTTTAATGTATGATAGAATCAAATTTCCAATGTGAGTTATGAATAAAATAATTTAATATGAATTAATATAAAATGTTTCAATACACATGTTATGTAATCTCTATAACAATCAAAAGTGAAATTTAAACAATAACAAATTTTTGTATTCTACAATAAGTTTGCAACAAAAAGAATTTGATCCCTTCATGTTAGATCCATGTTTTAGATAGATCTATGCTGGTATTTAATTGGAGTTCATGTAACCCACCTAATACTAATTAAGTTAATATTTTGTATTAACCCACTAAGTAATAAATAGGTAAGTATTTTTTATCAGATATTGGCCAGGTTGTATGTCTTAATGTTTAATTAAAGCTTCAACAACTCACACACGTATAGGTTAATATATTATATCCCAATTCCTATAGGCATATTTTTAATCCCAACGTGTTCTTATACATAAGTCTATAGGCATGGTATAAGTCCTAATGTGTTTATACACATGTTATAAGTCTTGATGTATTCTTATACAATGTTTAATCGGGGCTCGTGAAGGCCGTTAGGTTACTAAATAGGTTGGTTACGTGTTAACTTATTTAGAATTAAACATACCACTCTCTATTGTCCAAATTGTGTTAACTTTCTAAACCCATACCACTCTTTTAACTTATCTTAAGTAAACACATATTAACCACTCTTTTAATTTATTTTAAGTAAACATGTATTAACCACTCTTTTCATTCTTTTAACTTATCTTAAATAAACACACATTTGAAGTTTTCTTTTGATCGATAATAACCACTATTTTAACTTATCTTAAGTAAACAGTAAACATGCATTTGAAGTTCCAGTCAATAATAACCACTCTCACAATAACTCATAATTAAGTTATTATTTAAATCTCATATTAGAGGAATGGCCGCAATTATCCAAGCTACTATCCGAGCTAAATACTCATAATTAAGTTATCATTTAAATCTCATATTTGAGAAATGGCCGCAATTATCCAAGCTACTATCCAAGCTAAATATGGCACCTACTTTTAATCTATATCAGTTATTCAATAATTTTATAGTCACACCTAATAATGTCCATCAATAAATAAATATCTAGTTGTTTTTAGTGACTTTTTAGAAGCTTTTCTGGTGCATTTTTCTGGTCTAATTTTTCTAAAATCCGGTAGAAATTCATTAAAATCACAAGCTTGATGGGTAAGCCCTACACAGTCGAAGTGCCCTAGAGTTTTTCAGGGTACTAAATATATATATACAATCAAAAATCCATTTTAAATAACACAAATCAAAATTTCACCTCAAAAATTTTAGCCAGATTCCAACACCTAAAACTCCAAAAAATCCATTAAAGACAACTCCAATAAATATTTCTCTTCATTAAAATTTCACATCATCTTCATTCTTTAAATTTATTTTAGATCCTAATTTTATTTTTTTTCCAAAATTCCATCATCTTCATTCTCTAAATTTATTTTAGATCCTAATTTTTTTTTCAAAATTCTCTCCTTATTTGTAATAATTTTTTTTATTAACACTCTCCTTATTTATAATAAGAATTTTATTTTTATGAGGCTGTTTTTAATATGAATTTTATTTAACAAAATCCTGTTAGTTTCTTAAATAAGAATTTTATCGAATTTTATCTTTATGAGGCTGTTTGTAATATGAATTTTATTTAACAAAATCAAGTTAGTTTGTTGATTCCTGTGACAGTTTTAAGGACTATGTTCTCTTGCAACCATAAATCCTTGGGACAGTCCTTGCCCGTAGGATCTACTAATAATCTTTCCACTAAAACCAATATACCAAGAAAACATAATTCTGTCATGTCGGAAATGACAAAAACCTTTCCATTGTTTAGTGTATATATATATATATATATATATATATATATATATATATATATATAGCTGGGCTTATTAATTTGCAATTAAAATGGTGATTAGAATCACCTAAATCAATTTACAGAGTCCCTAAAAATAATCGTAAAGAAGATACATTAAGAAACTGAGATTAACCTCTCAAGCTTCCCACCCAGATGGGAAGGTAACCCAAGCTCTCAGATCTGATGACACATCCTCTGCCCGTACCCCACTCTTAACTCTGCCACTTACAATACCCTCTTCACCCTCTTCACTCTTAACTCTGCGACTTACAATACCCTGTTCACCCTCTTCTGCATGAGTATTTAACTTGTCCGCAAAGAATTCTTCTCAACAGCCCTTTTTATTGAACTTTAAAGTTGGTCAATGTAAACTCAGTGTCATACGTTGTGACTTTAAAAAATAAAGTCCTTCAAATTTCTCAAAAAATTAACCACTGGAATAAACCAAATTGTGTTTTAATATAAACTAACAACGATGATAATGCATATGGCTTGCAAGAATCATAAAAATTAAAACAATTTCCCAAAAATAAATAATAAAGAGAACAAAAGAGCACCATATAAAGAGAAACAATAACACTATATTCAACATCTGGAAACACAAAATAGAAAAAAAATTATGTACAGTATAATTCTACCAAAGTATCTTCTCCTTGCTGTCTACTAGGTCCAGACTCCAGAAACAAGAGTATTTTGGCTTATCATATACCATTTTTGAAACATATAAAGTGAAAGAAATGTCTCAAGAATGAACCCATGTGCAACCTTAAAGCTGATATAAACTCAATAATGCTCCCTGTGTACTTAATCATCAACAGGATCCGGTGGGATGTCCTCAGGTTTCCTTTTAACCACAATAACAGGGCAATTGACATGCTTTGAACAATATTCACTCACAGTTCCCACAAACACCCTGCAAGCAACAAGAAGACAACTCATTTTTTCAGTCATGTGACACCAAGTACCATTTATAAAAAAGATAACTATTACACTGTTAATAAAATATTAACCAGGAAACAGGCCAACGAGCGGCCGTTGCATTTTGTAGTAAATCCAACAAAATCAGGAGAATTTTGCATAGGCAAAGAGTAAAGGAAAATTCACCCATGCTATCACAGATTTGTAAAGTCATTGAACTGCTTGCTTTTACAACGGAAGAGTAAAGAAAACCATAGCTTCATAGAAACACAAATATGAGAAAAACATTTGGTCGTCCTTGTCAAGAAAAGGAACTATGCAACATCATATGTTTTACATGTATAATCTACTAAACTGAGAGCAGGGGGTAGGAAAGATCATAAATATTTCCACGTTTTCCGAGCAATTTCCTCCCATTATTATGTCAGTGATAATCTTTTACTGAATCCAAAGCTTATAATCACAGTGTATTCAGCATTAGTCAGTTCTCTAGTAAACTTTTTTGTTCCAGGTGTAAACACAAAAATAACAATTCAAGATAATGTGGATTCTTACAAATAAGAGTTCAAGATAATGTGGATTCTTAAAATATTATTGTTGCACTAAAAGTAGCAACGTGCTCTACAGCTCAGTATGAGGGGGCATCACAAGGAGACCACTTCAAATTAAATAATTCTATATATATATATATATATATATATGAGCAGAGATCCATCTTAAATCTGGTTTTGGTACTAGTACTGATGGGTTTTAACTTTTTTTATCAAGTACCAAGGGATCAATTTTTTTCAATTTTTTTAAGCGTCATATTTTTTATCATTTAATATGAATGTCATTTTTAATATGAATGTCATTTTTACTGGAATTAAAGGATTAAAAAATTTATACCTTAAAGAAATTCAATTCCTCTCCGTGCTGGATAGACAGAGAGACTTGCTATGATCAGAGAAAAGTTACACCCAAAATAACGCCATAAATTTGCAACCAAAAAGACAAATAATGACAGCTTGCAAATTCTAGAAAGAATAGCATTCTAGATCATAACATCTATGATCTTCCCTTAATATTGATGTACATTGTACTGGTTCACTGGGTCCTTGACCATGGGATTCAAGGACCCCAGACCCTAAATTCTTTTGAAATATTGGTAAACCATTATTTTGATCTGCAAATAGATCATTTCCAAACATAAAAGCAGCTTTAATCTACCATAATTTATTATCAACTAGCTGAAGCTCAAAATACAGAACAGAACCGTCACCAAGCACGCATGACATCTCCCATGCAATTCTAAGTACATATTTCAATTTGAAAATATATACGAAATGCAACATCGCTGAAAGGGAAAAGACACAATCCTTCATATCGTGCACTTTTCAATATCGACAACTACAAGCCTTCTCTTAGGTATCTATTAGGCTCCATAGCCCAATTATTGGAAAGTCATTTGCAATGTGCACAAATCCAGTATCCCCTATAGCTACTACCATTGTCTCGTCATTCTTCTAACACCTTCAGGATTCAAGGTAGAGAATGTCCTTTTTGTGAATGGTATGAGAGTTCTCATAGTACCAAAGACACATATCTTACTACAACCACTACCTAGAGTGTATTAGGACTTGGGAGTTGTTACAACTCATAGTGTATGAGGTTCCGCATTGTGATTTTCATCACATCAATGGATATTTGTTGCTAGTTCCTTGAAGCATCGGACTGACTCAACGGGTTAGACAATAATAATATTAGTAGGTAGATGTTTCATGATTGTTGGAATTTCTTAGTGATTTTTACTAGGTGATGTTGTATTATTGATTTCTCACTAGGAGGGTTGTGGTGGGGACATACTTGATGATTGGATGGATTATCATTTCTATTGTCCCCTTCTCTTAAGATGTTGATGTGGTAAGATGATGGACATGTTGTGCCCTTCTCTTAGGATGATGATGTGGTAAGAAGATGGATATGTTGTTGTAGTGCACTTTGGCTTGGTGGAATTTTCCTTGGTGATATGACTTGACATTGAAACATTTGCTAGGACAAAAACCAAGTAGAACATGATTGATGATGCTAGGACCCTTGTGGATGTACTTCCTAAGTTGGAGTTAGATGGTGGGGTACTACATATATCTTTGATAATCAAGCCTTTTTCAAAGATTCGAAGGTATTTATCAAATTATAGCCCTTTGGTGGTGCGCCCCAAGTTCAAACATAGGCAGAGTGCACCCCACTTCATTAGCAAGTATGAAAATACTGATTTAATCAGTCAATGACTATTAGAAGGTTGGACTATGATTTTATTTCAACATTAACCTTTGTACACATGTTGAGGTTGATTTAATTATTTGACGATTAATTTAAACAATTTATTTACCTTGGAGATTAATGGCTTGAGCACCATACTTCACGTGGTAGTTGTGCAAACTTGGAAGTGTTATTTGGAGGTTATTTGAGGCTTTATTATGGAGTTATTCTATCATGGGCATAATTTCCAAGGCATTCATGATTATTTTATTGATGCAGAGGTTGAGACATTCTCCTAGTGTGCATTTTCTCTCTTGTGCACACAGTTTGATGTGATTTGTTGATGGTATAGGGAAACAACACATGGTTTTGGCATGATATTGATGAGACCTAACCACTTTTGGCACTCCCTAGGGCGCACTTAACATGGAGATATTTTATTATTTGTTGGGTGGTTAAGATAGTTACATGGCACAATTTTCTAGGGAGAAACTCTCCTAGGTGCTCTCTCATCTTTATTGCATGGATATTTCAACTAAACTTGTCATGTTGCAACTTCCATTTAACAGCATGGATATTTCAACTAAACTTGTCATGTTGTGACTTCCATTTAACAGTGCCCCACCTCTTTGACTTAGTATACCAATTAATTTATTTAAGATGGTTATGGAGGGCCTCCATTGAACAATGCCCCCACCTCCTTGACTTAGTATACCTACTACTTTATTTGAGGTGGTTATGGAGGGCTTTTATTGGGAGCTGTGTGGCATACTTGGAGAGCCACAAATGTGATTTTCATGCTCTTGCTTGGTCTTCTTACTATATTTGTAGCATATTCTTGGAGAGCACACTTGTGGAGATAGTTCTTGCTATTCATAGAGGTATATATTTATTATTTTATGGAGTTTCAGAAAGGTCCCTTATCTCCTTGGAGAAGGGATAAGGGTGAAACCATAATTCACCCTTATCTTTTTGGATTTGTCTTCTAGGAGATGGTCCACTTGCTATTTTGGGGTTGGACTACATTTCTAATGGAATGCTCTATCTACTTGGTATCTTGCACATTCATCCATGGAGTTGGTCATCTTGGGATTCACAAATATAGGTTGGTTGCATGCATCTTGTGGATTTTTTTGCTATTTTTGGAAGAGGTTGATATGGAGCACTCTCCGAAGATGATTATTATACATTTTATTCTTTTATGCATCTTGGAAGGTGCACTTAGTGAGTTCTTCTAGGCAGATCGTGGAGCACATCCTCCTATGTGTAAAATTATTTTATTATATTTTGCATGCAAGCATTCTGAGAGGGCACATTCCATGCGGCCACTTGGCATTTCACTTGTATGGTGCCTATTTTTAGTGGTATGCCCCCTCTCATGAAAATTATTTTGTTCTTTCACTACTATTTTTGAATGAGGGTGAGCTGTCTTGGAGAGGCCAGTGTCCACATGCCTTGATTTGGGCAAACATGGATTGAGGAGAGATCTAAATACTCCAATATTTTATTATTTGTTTGACTTGCCATGGCGTTAGTTATAAGGATAATAATATTTCATTGTATGAGAGGAGACTCTATAAAGGGGAGCTCTCTATTCCTTATAATGATTGTTAAGACTTTGGGGATTGAAGAGCTCTACCCTTGGACATTATTTGTACGCCCTATGCTTTGAGCTTGGAGGGAGGATTAGAGATATAATATCATTTTTCTTTCTTCATGGACTTGATTTCCACATGACTTTGGGGATTGAAGAGCTCTACCCATGGACATTATTTGTACGTCATATGCTTTGAGCTTGGATGGAGGATTAGAGATATAATATCATTTTTATTTCCTGATGGACTTAATTTCCACATGCTTACTTTTGCATTAGAAAACTCTTTGCTATGTAGCATGTTATGTTTTTCTTGTAATGGATCACACTACATTAACAGAACTCATTTTAATAACAATTCTTTAATTATGGCACCCTTATTTTGATAACAATGCTTGATTAGAGATATAATATCATTTTTATTTCTTCATGGACTTGATTTCCACATGACTTTGGGGATTGAAGAGCTCTACCCTTGGACATTATTTGTACGTCATATGCTTTGAGCTTGGACGGAGGATTAGAGATATAATATCATTTTTATTTCTTGATGGACTTTATTTCCACATGCTTACTTTTGCATTAGAAAACCCTTTGCTATGTAGCATGTTATGGTTTTCTTGTAATGAATTACGCTACATTAATAGAACTTATTTTGATAACAATGCTTTAATTATGGCACCCTTAGCCTTCCAAGGTAATTTTCTTCTACAAGTGAGATCAAATCATGAAAATTCAATAAAAATATTTTCACTTCGATGCCTTATGTTCTTGACACATGGCTATAACAATTGGAAAGATAAACTTATTTACTAGCATACTAACAGTTTACTAATATATCGAAGAAAATTTCTCCAATTACCACATTATAGGTAAACCCCATGAACATAAAAATGATTTGTTTCCGACCAAAGCTAGCTATAAAAAACTATCAATACGAGGAGTGGTCCCTTACTGAAACAGAAAACTTGAATGGGGACAGAAATGGGACTGCATGATTATGCAAAGTTTCTTTAACAAAATAGATTGTTAAGGGCAAGATTAAGTAATATGTTTTGAAAGAAAAACAGATAGAAAAAAGGGGAATTATTTTAACATTCACGATTGACTAAAAGCAGTCAGCGTGACCACATAGTTACTTCAATCATAAGCCACTATAGTAGCGTAGATGATATCCCTAAGCTAAAAAGCAGCAAACGAAACATCTACTAATATGTAATACAACTTGGTAGCCAAAATAATGGAGACCACCAAAAGACCTGCCCATCTCTGACAACGACTCCAAAATCCAAAATCTTCTAGGACTTGTTTAAGAACTCCATCTAGAGAGTACTATCATGCCATGGGGCTCTACCACTCAAGAATGCTTCATGGAAAGACAAGTTAAGATGTGGTTCTTCAAGAATGCTTCATGGAAAGACAAGTTAAGAGGTGGTTCTTCTTCCATCTAATATCAATGTGTCTTCTACAAAAATGAAAAGCTTATTATTGAGATCACAAATTCTAGTTACAAAGAATGTAGCTCAATTAGATCTCAAAACAAGTCTACCAAGATATCACATTTGTTTTGCATTAGTTCTAATCAATAAGCAACGTTTAGTGGATATTTAAATATGCTCAAGTCAAGGCGCTCTACAGCCCAGAGTAGGGCACATGTGTAGATGTAATGTAAGTAGACATTTGAAATGCCGTCTAATTATAATCAATATATTTGTATAATTATTTGTTTGTACCGTATAGAGCACATGTGTAGATGTAATGTAAGAAATGTAATGTAAAGAAATGAAAATATTTATCGCACTTACGCTCGATCCATGAAAAATCAATCTGAATTATTGCCATGTATAAACCATAGCTAGGAAACTGGAACCGGTGACCGGACCGGTGGACTGGACCTAATGAACCGGGTTTCGAACCGGAACCGGTCTAACCGGTAGCGGTCAGATCTCAATGAACCGGTTTTAAAAAAAATACATTAAATAATTATTTTTTAATAAAAAAAACTATTTTTAAGATTTGCAATCATGATTCCAAGCCAATAGAGACAAAATATGCAAAGTTTGCTCATTTATATACCATGCAAAGGTGAATATATCAAAATGGCACCGAGTGCAATACATATCATCGAAAAAATACATAAGCAATGAGGCTCCAAATGGCCCATAAAGTCCAAAAACAATGCTACAAGCTACGAGGCCATTGGCCTAATTCAAGACTACACATGAATGATGATCAATCATCAAATTCATCACTGCTACTAAACACAGGATCAACATCGACTGCTACATAGACATCATCTGGATCAGAGTCTGAGGATGCCTCAGCCTCAGGCTCATCTGCAACCTCAGTACCCCTGCCACCAATAACAATAGAAGTGGACCTAATGGAAGCACGAGTTACTCGAGGTGCATGACTAGTGTCGTCCATTGGTTGTTTGCCTTTGCTTGATGCAGCTACCAATCCTAGGTCTGCGTCTGATGGCGCCACCAAATCTGCTTCAAATTCACCCCCCACTACTGCTGCATCAAAATCAAAATCAACCTCAAACAATGGATCTTCAGTCTCCTCCACCCATTCTAATGTTGGATCAATATCATCCAACACAATGGGATCTAGATCAGGTGTTTTGCTCATCAGTTGATTCCGCCTCAAGCAAAGGTTGTATTGCACAAACACAAGATCATTTAACCGTTTATGTTCCAAACGGTTTCTCTTCTTTGTGTGTATGCGCTCAAAAACAGACCAATTGCGCTCACAACCTGAAGCACTGCAAGTTTGGCTGAGGATTCTAATTGCAAACTTTTGCAATTGAGGACATTGGCCGCCAAATGACTCCCACCAATGTGCTACAAATAAAAAGACATTCATTAGTAACATAGTTCATTTCATTACTTATTTACAAACAATTTAACTTGAAAAGAAAAACAAATTGGAATTGCTTACCTGGTTGATCCACATCTCTTGCCATTTTTGCCAAGTTCTTTCCAAAGGTACCAACTGCCATACTGAAATGAGTAAGTTGTTTATGTGTTTCCAAAAGGTCTGCACGGTTAGGGACCATGCGCTCCAAGCAATCAATCAATCCAGATCTGACCTCCCCATCCTGCTGATCTCCTAGCCGAGCTCTATAATGATACTTTGGGTTCAAAAAATACCCAGCTGCATGTATAGGACGATGGAGTTGATTGTTCCATATGTTATCAATGATCTCCCATATCCGGCCATATTTAGCTAACCTGTCCCTGTAAGCTGCCCGTATCTGCTCCTTGGCCTGATCCATAGCCTCATAAATGTATCCCATTGCCATATTTTCCCCATCCACCATCCTTAGCACCTTAACAAGGGGCTCAGTAATTTTTACCAGCTCTGAAGACCTTTTCCAAAAATTAATGTCAAAGACTTTCTTTTTGGTGTCTTTTCCATCTTGTCTACGAGCCCACCGGGATTCAGTCCAATCATCAGAAGAAAACATTTTTTGCAGGTTTTTCTGTTGAGAATTGAGACATTGCAACGTGAGGAAGTGAGTTGCAAATCTCGTAATGGTAGGCCTAACAAGCTCTTGCCCCCAGTGTTTTTCCTCATTAGGCTCAATACCCATGAGTGGTTCTAAATGTATTTTGTAATGCACTTGCCATGCTCTACAGTGTTTTTTACCCATTCCACTTTGCCTATGTCCTCAAGCATGAGGTCTATGCAATGTGCAACACATGGAGTCCAAAATATGGTATTATACTTGGACTCAAGCATCTTTCCAACAAGAACATAGTTTGAGGCATTATCTGTGATGACCTGCACAACATTCTGCTCTCCCACTTCCTGAATAATCTCATCCAAAAGCTCAAATAGAAGGGTTGCATCCTTCACCTTATCAGATGCATCAACTGATCTCAAAAACATTGTTCCTCGAGGGCAAGCAACAAGGAAGTTAATGATAGTGCGGTTCTTTCCATCAGTCCATCCATCTGACATGATGGAACATATTGTTTTGAGCCATGACTCTTTATATTTAGCCAAATACTCATCAATATTACAAATCTCTTGTTGCAAAAGAGCTCCCTTAAGTCATGCGCATTAGGGCCTTTGAAGCCCTTTCCTGCAACAAAAACAGAGTCCCACATAGCTTGGTAATAAGGTGAGCGAGCAACATTTGGGATATCTGAATCATACCACCATCTAGCAATGTACTGATAAGAAGCTTCTTTGCATTGTTTTTTCCAATGTTGATCCAAAGTGGGTTGACGACTTGGAGTTGGCTGGGACATGGAGGCAGTGGCTGTGGGATTAGCAGTGGATGAGAAATAACTCATGAGGTTGGGTTTGATCTTTTGCCAACAGGAGGAACATAGTGAAAGGGGTTATTGGTGGAAGGGATAGAAGTGGAGTCTTGAATATCATACTCATCATTTTCATACCCACTCTCTCTCAACATTTCTACTATTTCCCTCTTCCTTGCAATTTCATCTTGGATGGCCTTCTCCCTAGCCTTAGTCTCCTCAAAATTTTCAAGCTTGGCAAGGTATTCTGCCCTAACCGGACCTAACACTGCTTTAGGTGCATCACATGGCGTTACATTGCCTCTTATCCCAACCAAGTGATGTTTCAATCTAAGAATACCCCCACCTCCAATACATTTTTGACAAAGTTTGCATACCATCTTTCCCTCAACCACATCACAATGGGCCCATGCAATGTCCTTGGCTTTTGGAGGCATCTTGACTTGAAATAATTGAAATTTGGAAATAAATCTGCCATTTAAAAAAAATTGCAGCTAAGATAAATGGACAACTAAGGCTAAATTTACGAAACAAAATGCACATTCAAACATACAAAATTTGATAGCATAGGACTAGAGATTTGAGAGCAATAAAATAGCTAAACACATGAGAAAATAAATACATGAATAGCAATGAAATGATGGATTTTTCAAGTGAAAATTCTTACCTGGCAATGCAAACTAGCTTCCTTAGCGTCCTCTTGAAGATGCCAACGCTATTGACAGCTCCAAACTATCTCCAAGATAGCTCCAACTCCAACTCCAAGCCTCCAAGATCACTGCTCCGGCAAACACTCAACACTCTCCAAGCTCTCAATCAAACTCACAAACAACAAGTGAGTTGGTGTGAGACAAAGGAGAGGCTACCCTCTTTATAAAAGATTGGGGAGGGTGTTTTTGGAGGGAAACAACCCTCCCCTTATCTCCACATATGCCCTAAGGTTGTGTTGTTGGCCGCCGGTGGGTCCGCGCAAGGAAGGGACACCTAACCGGCCGGTTAGGTACGAAACCGACCGGTTTATGCATTAACCGGCCGGTTCCGTACCCATCCGAGTTTCCCGCTAAGTCCGGCGAACCGACCAATTCGTGTGAGACACCCCTCAAAACCGGCCGCAAGGGCGGCTGTGACCGACGCCGATCCGACCTACTTGCTTGCGTGATCACACGGCTCAAACCTATCAGCTTTAATAACTATGATAAACACAATATAAATTCAAAATATAAAGAGGTTTACAAACACTCAAAAAAAAGATACGGTAAATAAATAAAAATATAAATAAACCGTAGGTATGGTAAATAAATAAACCTCTTTTTTATACTTTATGGAGAAGAAGGCGTAAATAAACAAAAATATAAATAAACTAGAGGTATGGTAAATAAATAAAACTTCTTTTTTATATTTACTCCATAAACCTCTTTATATTTACAAAAACTCAAAAAAGAGGTTTTATTTAGGTGAGCTCAGCACCAATATCATGGGACCTCTCAACACCGGATTCTTGCCTACCCCATCGTGTCCCAAATCCGACTAATCGGACACAATACGTGGGGATTCGAATCCACCTGCCCGGATTCGATTGTGTCCGTACAGGACACGACGATCCCAATTGTGTCATGTATGGACAAAATCGAATCCCGATCTGCTGGATTCGAACTGCGCGAAAAAGCATCCGAGGGGTTTTAAATGCCGATTTTTCTCCTTTGTTTGTCACAATTGTTAGTGTGTGAGTTGAGCAAGGAGCAAGGAGTAGCAAGGAGCAAGGGAGTGTTTTCAAGGAGATTCAAGCAACTGGTGAGTGCATTGTCTCTCTATTTTTTTGCATTTGGTTTGCATGTGCATATGTTTTACAAATTTGGTCATTTTTGTTTATTTTTTATAGTATTCATGGCTCAATCCAAGGCAACAAGGCAGGGGCAAAAAAGGGGAAGAATGTCCCCATTGGAGATGCCCCTCCTATCCCTATTTCATTAGGATATGCAAGTATTCCATCTATTGGAAGTGGGGCTGCAACAATAACTTCAAATGTTCAGGGAAAACAAACTCAAGGACAAGACCCCAAATATCCATTGTGGAAATATGTGACAAGAGAGTCAGGGCCAGGTAGCAAGGTGAGGGGAGAAGGAAATGTTGCTTGAAAATGCAGTTTTTTCCACACCTATTTCATGAGCACATATTATCGTGTGAAAGCTCATTTGTTGGCTTTGCCAAGTTGTGGCACTTCACCTTGTACACGTGTCATTAGCAAAGAGGAAGGAAATGGAGAGAGAGGCATTTGTTGGTGCATACAGGATATTCTTGTCAACAGATGAGACAAGAATTGCGCACCTTTACATTGTTTGGTTCACACCTTGAACCCAAAATACTACAGCCATGAGTGGCTGAATGGTGGACCTTCCCGCAGATTCCCTCCTCACATGGATGCTGAAATCTCACAGGGGAGGAAAGATGCATTAAGGAGGATTTTTCAGGATAGGGCATCCCTTGATGAGGTGGAGGTACCTTTGTAGAGTTTTCCACTGGCACTAGGCGATTTGTAGGCTATGATGTGATTGATGTATCATGTATCTTTGTAAAACTTACATCTAGATGAAGATCTATGTTCGAATCAATGAATTTGTATGAATTTGTGTAAGAAATATCTAATTTTTAATATATATATATATATATATATATATAACATGTCCGAACGTGTCCTGTTCCGGGGGGTCACCGTGTCCATGTCCGACACTCAAATCCGCGTGTCCATCGTGTCTCGTGTCCCTGTGTCAGGTGACTTAGCATGGGACAAATGATTATTAATACCATGGGTCAAATACCATGGTAAATAATTAAAAATAATAATAAACCAGAGGTATCATAAATAATTAAAACCTCTTTTTATATTTACTCCATAAACCTCTTTATATTTACGAACACTCAAAAAAGTGGTTTTATTTAGGTGAAGTCTATGGGCCATATACCATGGGCCAAATTATTATTTTTTTTGTCTGTCAAGTTGTGTGTGATCCTCCAGGCTTGACCTGTGGCTTGAGGAGCCGCGACCTGGGGACATCTAAGCCTTCAAAGTCACCCAGGGATTGCACTCGGTCTGGGCCTTACCAACCCTTTAGCGGACTAGATATTTTTAGAATGTCTCCTCCCCCTAGCACAGGGCACAACCACCCCCCGTGAGGTTTGATCCCGGGTCGCCTTGCTGACAAGGCCCATCCTCAACCGATTGTGCTAGTGAGACTTGACATGGGCCAAATTATTATTAATGCCATGCAAAAAAAAACATTATTAACCCTAATATTAATATTAAAAGCTTAATACTAATATTAAGACAAGGGAGAGATGGAGAGATAAATCGAAGGAAAGGGGAGAAGAGGAATGAAGAGAGAGAGAGGGAGAGGAGTGAGAGAGGTAGGCAAGGGTAAGAGGAGAAGGAGGGAGACATAAAGACGGAGGGGGGAGAGAGAGAAGGAGAGAGGGAGGGAGATAGCGAGAGGATTAGAGGGAAGAGAAAGAGAGAGAGGGGGGTAGGAGAGAAAGGGAGAGAGACGCAAGACGAGAGAGAGGAGGAGAGAGGGAGGGAGAGATAGAGAGATGGAACTGGAGGGGGAGAGAGGAAGGGAAGAAGAAATACATAGAGAGTGAGAAGTGGGGAAAGAGAGAGAGTGTGTATGTTTAGGGGTGAGATAAAGAGACAAAGAAGGAGAAATGGGGGGAGAGAAGGAGAAATGGAGAGATATAGTAACATAGTTGGAGAGAGAGAGTGTGATGGGGGAAGAGAGAGGATTGGAGGGCAAAGAGAGAGAGAGAGAGAGGATTGGGTGGCAAAGAGAGAGAGAGAGAGAAAGACAAAGGGAGATAGAGATATAGATGGAAGGTGAGGAAAGGGAAGAAGAGAGGAGATGGAGAGAGGGAGGGAGGGACAGAGCGATTGATAGAAATGGAGTGAGAGAGTGTGTGTGTTTGGGGAGGTGAGATAGAGAGACAAAGAAGGAGAGATAGAGGGAGATAGATATAGATGGAGGGGGGAGAGAGTGAAGAATATTTCAGAGATAGAGGGAGATGTAGATATAGATGGAGGGAGGAGAGAGGAAAGAATATTTCTTGCACTAGATGGCATTAATTTCAATGTAGATGTTGATTTCTAATTATATTTTATTGCTTGCACTAGATGCATTGATTTCAATGTAGATAATTTCTAATCTTATTTGATTGTTTGTGTTAAATGAATTGATTTCAGTGTAGATGGTGATTTCTAATCTTATTTGATTGCTTGCACTAGATGCATTGATTTCGGTGTAGTTGATGGTTTCTAATCCTATTTTCTTACTTGCACTAGATGCATTGGTTTGAGTGTAGATGTTGATTTCTAATTATATTTGATTGCTTGCACTAAATGCATTTATTTCAGTATAGATGATTTATAATCCTATTTGATTGCTTGCACTAAAAGCATTGATTTCAGTGTAGATGGTGATTTCTAATCCTATTTGATTGTTTGCACTAGATGCATTGATTTGAGTGTAGATGTTGGTTTCTAATCTTATTTGCTACTTGCACTAGATGCATTTATTTCAATGTAGATGTTGTTTTCTAATCTTATTTGATTGCTTGCATTAGATGCATTGATTTCAATGTAGATGTTGATTTTTTATTTGATGTAATTGAATGTATGATGATACATTAATTTAAAGTGTTTGGATTAATAGTGTGCATTGATTTCAGTGTAAGCACAAAAAATTATTGACAATGTACATTGATTTTTGTGTTATAGTAATTCAACCTATTAATATTGGAGAGCAAGAGAGACAAGGTATGATGTTTACTACAACATCTCGAGCTAAAGATTTAAATGGTTTACAATTTCAACTGTCATTTTCATATAATCGATATGAAAAGATGGCAAAACTAACAAAGGTGATAATAAGAATAGTAGAGGAAAATAGTTTGAGATTGATCACAATGAAGACTATTTGTAATTGTCTAAATTCTTATTATTCACATTTTCTATCATTCAACACTATTACATTGTCACTTTGCATTCAAATTTTTTATTTCATGATTTTATTATGATTAGAGTTATTAACAATATTTATCATCTCAACAAATTGAGGTAACTAGGCAAATTTAAAATTAAAATGACCAGATAAATTTCAAACATATTTAGCATATTTAAAATGATTATATTAATATTAGATGTATTTACATATTATTGATAAAATTAATCATATGTTCCATAGATTTTCCTTGGCCGCACATGACTGAAACCAACCTAGATCTATCAAGCGCCAATAGGGGTCAAATCTCTCGAGGTGCAAACTTTTCCTCAAGTTTTGCACTAAAAAAAGAGGTTTTCACCTCGAGAGATTTGATCCCTCTCGGTGCTTGATAGATCTAGAGTTAAGATGGATCTAGGCTGGTTAAAAATTGGTAATTAACCATCCAATCCTCCAATCTCAAGTAATGCATTTGTGAAGAAATAACTCTCCAACAATTTAAGTTATATAACCTCACTCACACATGACGAAGGTAACAATCATTCCTTGGAAAATAACAATATCTCTGCCTTATCTCATAAATAGATTGTATATGTTAAGGTCAAATGTCCTTTGATCCCAATCTCCATGGTCTATGTTAGAAAAACATGCTTTGATACCATGTTAGAAACTGACATTTGACAGCATATTAGATACCAGAGACCATGATTTGATGCCATATTAGAAAAAAGAGAACCCTCATCAATAAAAGTGTAATGTTCCATGAGTATGCACCATTGACATAAAGGAAATCGGAATGCACAAAACAAGAGCACCAAGATTTAAAGTCGTAAGACCACTACAATGTGTAGAGTAAGCATCCATTCGCAGTGATCACTTTATGAATCACTAAACCTTATTACATCAAAGCCTCTAAGACCCCTTGTTACAACAAAATCTAGAACCCCATATGATATAAAGTCCCAAGCATCAAGGAGCTAGTATTAACCAACTCAGGAAGGCCACCTATTGCCACCACAATAACTCTTCCTCTGACATTTGGTTGGAGAAGACTTCCCTAAGGATAAGGATTGCAAAGGCTATAAAGTGGATGCACAAGACGATATATTGAAAAGTTAGCCTAAGCAAAACAAATGGTAGTAGTATAAGTAGAAGGTTAGAAAGAAAGATGAAGGAAAAACCCCAAGACCAAATGCCTAATCAAACCTTGGGCAAATGGGGTCAAGGAAGTATGGATAAAAGAGGCTGAATGTGAAGATGTCAGGCAAAGAGTACTGGTATGCATGCTGCAAATCAGAGGAAATTGGATTATTTTTCAACGGAAACATAGAGAGAGAAAAAACTGCAGTCTTCTCTTTCTATAAAAAGGCAATCAAGCAATTTCTCAGCATTGGGAGGTATTTCTACAGCAGAAAACAGCAAGAAAAGAGTATTGTGGCTAGTTTTGAGACATCCTTTCTTTGATTTTTTTATAATACATATTATGATATTATCTCCTTTGGAGGCATGTTAAGAGAACACAACACCATCCAAGCCATGGATCTAGGTAACAGTGGTGCAAACTCTATGAGAACCTCTTTCAGGGTTCTTACACGAGAGTGAAAGCATATTTTTGCATATTTTTTACATGAAGGTTGTCGGCAAAACTAACAACCACATCAAAGGGTTCCATATGAAAAGGAGATTAGATTTTGGAAGTTAACGGGATCCATACAAAAAGAGGATAAGATGCAGACTCAAATCAAAATTTGAAGAGTTTTGAGAACTAAGTGAATTATGTATCGCTCTTTTGTATTTTGGCATATATGTAACCTAATCTATAAGGCTAATTTTGGACACTGCATAATGTAATAGTATTTTTAAAGAAAATTTTATCTATTTGGTTTTTTAAATTTGTCATTTCCCCAATTCATAATTCTGGGCATTGCGTTTCCAACACCATCCATATTTTCGATACCGTACCCATTTCCAAGTTTCATGCAACTTAGAGTGATGTAAATATATATTATTTACTGGCATATACGTTTAAATGAACTATGAATCAATATATAACCAAACAAATCAGAAGCAGCTGTGGTGCATATCTCGTGCCTATTTCATTTAGGTAAAACAAAATTATCAAGAAAAAATTATAACATAGTGAACAAATCAATAGAAATATCATTTCTCTGTTAACTCCCATAGCTGCATTACTCTGTATAGCTGCATTCAACAATATAAGCACTGTAATCTCTCCATACCACATAATTCTATGCTACAGCTATAGCTGCATCCCTGTCTTGGTCTTTCAAGAACCCAAGTGGCAAGTTAACACACCTCATTCTTTCAGTTTTAGTTGCTGGTAAAAGTCCGTGCCAATTGAAATATTCTAGTATAAGAGTAAGTCCACGAGTGGTTCAATGAGGAAGTTAAGAGACTTTCTTGGTCTTTCAAGAACCCTAGTGGCAAGTTAACACACCTCATTCTTTCAAAATAAGGAGGCAAGTTTTAGTTGCTGGTAAAATTCCGTGCAAATTTAAAATTCTAGTCGAAGAGTAAGTCCACGAGTGGTTCAATGGGGAAGTTAAGAGAGAAATGATGCCATGATAGTTACAATGCACAAACATGATAAAGGGAAGTTAATATAAAAGTTACAAAGGTTGTCACAATGGACAAAAGCTATTGAAAGTATGCGAACTAAAAAAGGTATCAAAATATGGCTCACCACATTTTGGTAAAAGAAAGTAATAAAGCATGCAAAAATAGGCATTACACAAATATAGACAATTTTGAGAATAAAGTCTATGGTCATCGCAGACTTTTATGTTGATTAAATTTCAAATTGGATACCAATAGAATTTGAATTTCAAGATAAAATAAAATCTACACAGGTCATGGATCCCAAGTCTTAATTTCTATGCTAACTTGATGTGTGACAGAGCTATAGATTTTTCATTAACTCTTATACAAAATAGAAAATAATAGCAAACTAAATCTATTCTGTAACCAAAAAAACAACAGCTTTGTCTCAAGTGTAAATTTCCAATCCCTAGGTGACTGCTGTCCCATGTTACTCTTAGTTAAATAAATCAGATCTGAACTTATTTAATCACAAATAAACATTTCTGAACACGTAACAATCACACATATAACTGGAAAATAACATAAACACAAAATTTCCAATCCCTAGGTGACTGCTGTCCCATGTTCCTCTTCGTTAAATAAATCAGATCTGAACTTATTTAATCACAAATAAATATTTCTGAACATGTAACAATCACACATATAACTGGAAAATAACATAAACACGAAATTTTCAATCCCTAGGTGACTGCTGTCCTATGTTTCTCTTAGTTAAATAAGTCAGATCTGAACTTATTTAATCACAAATAAATATTTCTGAACTTATTTAATCACAAATAAATATTTCTGAACATGTAACAATCACACATATAACTGGAAAATTAACTGCAAAAACATAAACGCGATACACAGATAGTTACCCCTGCAAATCAGTTTTTCATTAAATATTCCAAGCTTACAAGGAAAGCTCCCAAAACAGTCAAACTAACAGCTGTCCTGTATACACAAAAATCATATCTACATATGTCACATGGTTCGGGTTCAAATTCGAGTTCGACAACAATTACAATTAAGTTCGATTCAAATTCGGATTTTCTGATCAGGGTTACATGAAGTTCTTCATTAAATTCCAAAATATATATATAAAGTTGCTCCTTATAAACATAAAACATAAAATTAAATAAACTTAAAATATAACCTATTATAATTATTATTATTATCCAATTTTAAGGTCACAACCAAGTCAAACACCAAATTGGTGTAGGAGACCCCCTTGTTTGTGGGACAAGGGACCCACCTCAGCGCAGCTATTTGACTGCTAAGTCTGCAAAGGCATACATACTCTACTCCATTTGGTTTTGAATCTGTGAGCTCTTATGAAGAAACTTGAAAGACATGCTCTTAACCATTAGGCCCACTCAAGCTATATCTAAAACATAAAATTAATTAATATATTATCTTTTATAAAGAGCAACTTTATATAACACTTTACTTTTTTATATATATAAAACATAAAATTAATTAAATTTAAAATATAACCCATTGGGACCCACCTCAGCCCAGCGATTTGACTGCTAAGTCTGTGAAGGCATACATACTCTACCCCCTTCGGTTTGGTTTTTAATCTGTGATCTCTTATGAGGAAAGGCATGCTCTTAACCATTAGGCCCACTCAAGCTGTATCTAAAACATAAAAATATATTATCTTTTTAATATATGTATATATATATATATATATATATATATATGAGTTATTAAACATGTTAACCAGATTCAAATTAAACCTCAACGGCTATATTCGGGCATTGATACATCCACACTATTTATTCATTTAGATTGATTAACTTTTTCACCTTGTCCTGAGGATGAACCACATTAGATGGTTCGAACCATCGACCAAATCCTAATGATGTGATTAATCCGAAAGCCATTTTTCTAAATTATGAATCACAAAAGTCTTAGATCTCACACTCTAAAGTTTAATTAAATTTAATATATAATTCATTATAATATTAATATATTATTTTTTTAACATATATCCAAAGAGTGTATAAGGTAAATTATATAACTATCTCAATGTAAAGGGATAACGCTTATCGCCAGAGCATCGATCCTCTCTGTGCAAGCACAGGTTCGTCGATATTCTCTTGGCACACACATAACGTACAGTCGTTGTCTTTTGGAGCCACAATGGCTCTCATACAACATACTTTGGATGCCCTATGCGCATTTTCATCACAGTGATGCCTATGCGCTTTTTAATTACAGTGGTAAAATTAGAATATAGATGACCATATTGGCTGTCATAGAAACCCTTTGTTCGCACGCTCGACAACCCAAATCGAATTAGTGTGGTGAATTTAAATGAGACATTAAAATTAGAAGAGATTAGTCGGTCACGCTGAGAGGCTGAGAACTTCGTTCGCACGCTCGACAACCCAAATCGAATTAGTGTGGTGAATTTAAATAAGACATTAAAATTAGAAGAGATTAGTCGGTCACGCTGAGACGCTGAGAACCTCTGTGGAAGAAGTCGGATTTGATCTCCAAAACTAAAACACTGCCGACCTTATAACATAAAATTGAGCAAAATCTGACGAAAACGCAAACCTAGCCGAATTTTATCGAATCTAATCCAAATTCAAAGATATTTTTGAGGTTTGCCAAATTTCGAACCTGAATATTAAAATTCAGCGAACCCTGTGACATTGAATCTACACTAAGATAAATCTCCCTGTAGGACATCTGAGAATTTGCCTGCCTAAACTATTGTACAGCACTGTTAGACTCTATCCATATGGATGTATGGATCTGTCCTTTGGCCTACTTTTCGACCTTGGCTCCTCTCCTGTGCTCTGAAGCTGCTTAACTGATCTTTCTCTGATCTCCCAAGTCTTTTTCATGTACAAAATGTGTATATACAACTTCGCCTCAATCTTAGCAACTAATTTCCCAAAAGTTAATCTCCATAATCCTAGCAACTAATTTTCCAAATATTAGCGACTAATCTCCTTAATCCTAAGTTCTAACAACCACATGATCTTGACAATGAGGTGTACAGCTAACATGAAGAAGAGATACAACTAAGATGAGTTCAAATCTAAACACTAGTATTTCAAAATCTCTAAAATATTTCATTAGTTTAATTTAATTTAGATTTCTAAGACTAGGAAAACATAGGAAATTGGACCTGTTATCGCACAGAATGTCTAGGAACCACGACAACGGCTCAAATCGGGGGCTATCACCTGATCTCCAATCTCTCTGTTTAAGTTGTCTCCTTATAGGATACCAAGGGCGGTAGACCCTATGGAAATGGAATGAAGGAGAACCAGTTGGGAACCAACCAGTTCAGGAGACACAGTTAAACGACCAAATACTTGTAAAAGATCTAGCAAGATTAAAGGATTCGATTGAATTTGAATGATTGATACCAATGCCCTATGGAGTCAACTATCTTGCTAAGGAAATTACAACCAAGTACTATGCAATGTTAACTTAGAATGTAGAATGCAAGGAAAACGATTTGAAGAAGGGGCGATATGAAACAAGCTTCGAAGATGAGAGGTGATGTTAAATGCCTAAAGCACTTAGATTCCAAATAATCGAATCTAACCACTAAGTACTTAAGCGAGAGTGCCAATTATGAAGGTGCCAAAACTTACTCAATTAAAAGATATACAGATCCAGAATAGAGCTCTCAAAATCAGAGATCGATCACACTTACTTGAAGGCAAATATCCAATAAATGTCCAATATTTAATTACACGATAGGCTATTTTAATTGATATAAAACGTTTAAAAAATTCAAATACCAATGATCATCAAACCCAGCTGAAGCATATGAAATTAACTAGCACTTAAATCAAAGTGATTATTCATCAAGATATACCATTAAAATTATGAAATTTTAATGCTAAATAAACCCTTCGTCAAACAATTTATGGATTAAATGATATTCTAAACTAATGCAAATCCAAAAATTAATTTTTCTCCTATAGTTAAACTTAAGATATTTAAAAAATTAAATTGTGTCAACTGTAGCAATTATTCCACAATTAAATATTTTTCCTGAAGGCTTAGAATTTTACCACATTAAAAACCTTAATTTCAAAATCTAAACGGCCTTTGAATTTTATATACAAAAGAGAGAAAAAGAGAAATTTAGGACAATTAAAACAATTTCTAATGTTAAACGTTAATAAATATTTTATTTTAATTTTTTAAATGAAAAACACAACTCAAAATTAAAACTAACTTTACAAAAGAATTGAAATGCTAATATAAATCTAGAACCTTTATACAAATTTTAAAAATGAAATGTTATTGTTAAAATTTTTATTTTTTTTTTAATTTTTTTTTAATTTAAAAGTTAAAGTTTTTAAATTTTTAACTTTTTACAAAGGCCAATCTAAAAAAAAAGGGGTCAAATGTTAGATATTTTCATTTTATTTGTGAATATTTAAAAAAAAAATCGTAAAGGCCCAAAGGCCAAAATTAAAAATTAAAATCAAACTCACGTTTTATTGTTTGCTTGTGATTTTAGGTTTGATGTAGGTCAAAGGATCGAGCGAGCAGCGGACAGCGCAGGAGCTTGGAGCCTTACGCAGGTTGAGGGAGCAATGGAATGCTGTGGGAGGGAGAATGCGGATCAGGGAGAGGATGAACGCAGGGATCGAGGGAGTGGCAGCCGCAGGGGCAAGGAGCGGAAAGAGCTGTGCATGAAGGGATATGGCGGCAGCGTGGAGGAAAAGGTAGCGAGGAATAGCGAGGAGGCAACACGCAGGGGCAAAGAGAAGCAGTAGCTTGAAGGCTGATCGAGGAGATGATGGACGCAACAATGGGAGGACGTAGGTAGAAGACAATGAATGTGGGCAGAGGAAAAATATGGAGGGGTTGCGAGTTAGGGAGCAAAGGAAAAAAGAAAAAAAAAAGCGCAAGTACAGCAAAGAGGGGAAGACTCGAATTTGAGCAAAAGGACCACAGAGAAAAACACAGGCATGCTGATGCACTCCTAAAAAAATTCGAGAATTTTCCTTTGCCCAGAAATAATTTAACACATTAAAACTCAGATCTGAAAATTTTAATCTGAATATCCCTGCAAAAAATATCATGATCTCGAGATCAAATCTTACCCTCCAAGGCCTAGATCTGTCTTAGATCTAAAAAAAATTCCTTAGAAAACCCTCAAAAATCACCTGCACAAACCAGAAAACCCAGATACCCAGCAACTTTACAAAAATCGAAAATTGAAACCCCGAGTTAGAAATCAGAAAATGAAAAATTTCTAAATATTTACACTATAAAAATACAGATCTATACAATGTATTTACAGATCTATGCACAAGAGTTGCAGATCTGTCAGATGTGAGGAGTGTAAGTCTGACTTCGCTCTCGGCACTGAAGTTCTAAGTCTCTTGCTAACCAGATCTAACTCTAAATTCAATAGAAATTAAGATAAAATTTTAATTTAGGCACAAGCCCTAGAAAAACACTACAAAAATAGAATTTAAGATAAGCCCGGGGAATTAGATCCGAAGGGCTCTTCAGATCTTATTTCCTTGGGAGTCAGCGAGTCCAACCGAGGACTTCCCTAAACGCCCAATTCTAAATCCGAGAGATTTCTGCACACTTAAGGTTAAACTGTTAAATCGATAGAGAAATAAGATAAAAATAAAAATTTCAAGAGTTAAAGATACCTGCTAACTCAATCTGATTAATATTTTTACCTTAAATCTAGTAACATAAACAAGATACCTGTACAATTGATTACTCTACAAGAGCCATTAATCAACAATTCATTGAAATAATTACCAGCAAAATATAAAGAACAAGTTTACCATAAAACGTTGAAGAGGAACACGACCATCAAATAAAACCCCAAAGACTTTCTTTGTATTATTCCAGAAAGTATTACAAGAGAGCTTCAAGAGCTAGTACATGATCAAGGGATCGGATGATAAAATCAGACTGATACTGACCTCTAATTTATAGGTAAAATCTCCAACGGCTAGTTCGTTTGATCCCCGTCATAGTAATCTTGACTGCTGACAAGGATTTGATTATCTTTTAATCTCGTCTGTCGAAATATATATTTTTTGAGGAATTTCGAATTTTTCAATTAATTCATTTTTAATTAACTTGAAAATATTTTTTTTGAGTTAATTACCTCAAAAAATTGATTTTGACTTAACTACCAAGGCCCAAGGGTCCAAAATTTCTAAATTTTCAATATTCCCTTGGCCTAAGACCTTTAAAAATATATTTTTTAAGGACCCACGAATTTTGCCTTTGAAGAATTTAATTTGACCTAGGACATAAAATTAATTAAATTTATGGCTTAGGATTTTTAATTTAATTTTGCCAGAAAATTTAATTAATGGACTTATGAGGAGATTAATTATTTTCCAACCCTCTTTACATAAGATTAATACATTAAACCATGAGGAGAACACTCGTTCATAACAGACCCTCAATAATCTACCTAATTCTGTGACTCAAAATATGATCTAGTAGACCTAGCAATCTGTAATAAAATGATCTAGCCAATTAATTAAGATCATTCCTAGATTACTTTTCCAAAGACTCGATAAAAAACATTAGGACACTTAGTATCTTGACGACAAAGTCCACCCTAGCTTTGGAGTGAGGCTGGAGGGGAAAAACTTTGCCGATCATTTGTGTCGAGAAACACAAATGAATCAGTGAGACGAAAAACCTCTAGGATAAAAATCGTCACCAAAATACTAGCCTTGCCTAGATTGTTACATACATGATGGTTTTACTAAGATCATTTACATTATAAACATGCATAATGGGTTTACATCATTTACAAAATTGTTCACTGATTGATGAAATATGAACGACACGAACACTTGAATGTAATAGATCCCTTTTGCGAAAAAAGGAGTGTACTGCTATGGGGTCGTTGACACAGAGTGGTCAACAGGACCTTCAATTTTATTTATTTAAGTGAAATTACAAAATGATATTATTTTCCACTTTTACCAAGTAATCACTAAAAGCTGTCTCAAACTGCTTCTTGCACATTCAAACCTACCCTGTGCAAGAAGCTCCTGTTCAGCTCATATTTCAACATAAAATTGGAAACATTTTATTTGCCAGACTCTGAACTTGTGTTAAACAGTAAACCTGAAGTGATGATCTTTGGGTAACATTGTGGCATCAAGATAATAGACTATTTACTAAAGTATGATGCTTTCCTTGTTTTAAATGTTTCCCCAAATGATATAGTTTGAAGATGAAACCCAAAAAAATTAAGCCAGTAAGAAAAATGCCTATCACCCCTAACTTCTAAGTCTACCATCTAGTAAAATGGCAAGGATAACTAAGCCAATGAATATGCTCCAGAGATGGCATGAAACTCCAAAATGACAAACATTTTCAGACACAATGTAAGAAACCTCCATGTGCATTGAATGATTGAACTTCACAATAAGGAAATTTGTCAATACACTGATCTACAAATAACGTAAGCAAATACCACTTGGGCAGCACTGAGCCACACGGAAAAGCAAAAGATAACATCATCATAATAATAATAATCTGATTTTAAGGTCACATCCTAGCTGGGCAGCAAAAGGATGTACAAGGCCCCTTGTTTAAGCCTGCTCTTGTAGTTTTAGGATTTCTTTTAGAAAAACTGAATTTAGTACTTTTAATAGCTCCCTGTCAATTGTTTGACCAACCCCACAAATATTCAGCATTAATAATGTTCCAGAACATGGATGTTCAAAATATACAAATGTTTGCATGGCATTTTAAAAACCACCCTGTCATTTGTTTGACCAACTCCACAAATATTCAGCATTAAAAATGTTCCAGAACATGGAGGTTCAAAATATACAAATGTTTGCATGGCATTTTAAAAACCAGCATACCTTGTGGGCAAGGTTGCGTGATTTCAACTTTCATGTGCTAAAAAATTGTAAAATTCTCTAGAATGAGAAGCCAAAGAATACCCAAACCATAGTCAAACAATTAGCGGGTTTTTTGGGTTACCTCTGGAAAGGCCCAAGACCCCTGCTGCCAACAACCAGAATATCTGGGCATACTCGTTTCACTTCATGGAAAATGACCTCCTTTGGATCTCCTATTTTGATCCATGCCTCACATGAAACCTGGTATGAATAAGACAAGCTTTCAGGCAAGAGAATGAAATCAAATAACAAGAAACAGGAAAACTTATAAAAGTGAATTGCAAGTGTTGATGACAATCATTAGATACAGCAAATTTTTCACAATCTGTAAGTTATAGTAGTTGGATAACTAATAGCCTATCACACTAGTCATCCTGAAATAGAAAAATCCAAAATTATTGAAAGATGAATTACAGCTGATTTGTGCCTACCCCAATTTCATTGCAGCGCCCCACAAAATATTCTAGCAAATGAATCGCCCTGATCTTTTGTTTGTTCTCCATGTCCTTGAAATCCTGTGGTGAAGCAAAAATGCTATCCATATCATTGAATCCTGCATTGTAATATTTTTCATGGCCACAAATTAGTGAACAAACAAATTCTTGGAAGATCACAAATGTAAAAGTATATATCAATGGGTTAAAACTTAAAACAAAGTAAACAACCAGCACTAAATTAATTAAGATCGATTGCCTATAATTAAAATGAAAAGTTCAAACAGCTTCATAGGCTTGGTCCAATTCCCAGTGAGATGTTTATCTAGCATGCATACACCATATTGTAAGCATTGAGAAGATTGTGCAATTCATTGTAAATAAAGTGGACAATGTACTGGGGTTCAGGGTTTCTGTTGTTACAATCATTAGGTTTTAGCAGGCTATGGAGGTCAACCATCTTGGCATAGTAGGAGGGTGATACTACAAACAAGGGCCTGGACTTGGTTGATTACAGTGTGGATGATCTCACCAACACTCCTATTGTATTGCATAATCAAGAGGAACTTCATAACATCTAGCAAGCAATGCCGACCTTTAAGATGGTCGAGTTTGGGTCTGGCGAAGACGCAGAGGATGATATGGATCAGGGTTGCGGGGGAGCGCCCCCCCCACCCCCTAAATTAATTAAGATCGATTGCCTATAATTAAAATGAAAAGTTCAAACAGCTTCATAGGCTTGGTCCAATTCCCAGTGAGACGTTTATCTAGCATGCATACACCATATTGTAAGCATTGAGAAGATTGTGCAATTCATTGTAAATAAAGTGGACAATGTACTGGGGTTCAGGGTTTCTGTTGTTACAATCATTAGGTTTTGGCAGGCTATGGAGGTCAACCATCTTGGCATAGTAGGAGGGTGATACTACAAACAAGGGCCTGGACTTGGTTGATTACAGGGTGGATGATCTCACCAACACTCCTATTGTATTGCATACTCAAGAGGAACTTCATAACATCTAGCAAGCAATGCCGACCTTTAAGAAGGTCGAGTTTGGGTCTGGCGAAGAAGCAGAGGATGATATGGATCAGGGTTGTGGGGGAGCACCCACCCCCCCGCCCTCAAACCTGCTCCCGAAGCGACACTGAGAGCACACTCCTGAAATTTGCTCCCGCACATTCTCTTTTATCTTTCATTTTCATCCTTTTACTTAAATTTTTAACATTACCATGAAATGACTCAAGATGTTTGAAAGTGGGTCCGACCTCATTAAATTTCATATGGAAAAGGTAGAATTTTAGATTTCACTCAAAATCCAGCAAACTTATCACTTTTTCAGGATTTTAGGATTGGGGGGATTTCAATGTTTCCATTGGATTTTGTGTTGTAATAGGGTATGGAACTCGTATTTAATCAAGAGCACCAATCCCTCTATGTACCTTCTTGATGTTAGTGACATTGGTTGTCTAACTCCTCTATCATGACCCTACTAAAAATGTACCCATCACTCAAACAAAATATTGACTTGACATGCTACGTTTTTTCTATCTTATGTTAATGCTTAGACGGTGATATTAATGACAAAGATCCCAAGATAGGCAATGATTTTGATGATATGTAGGTATTTGTTGTAGCATGATTTTTTTAGTCCTTGGATGCTAGAGGCCATCTAGACCCTGTTTGTTGATGTATTTTTGGTTCAGAGATGGATTGCACTCAATGCTATTTTGGTTATGTGCACCCTTACATGCCATATAAATCAAAACTTATAACTTGTGGACATGTGATTGATGAAGATTGTAATTACTAGATGATTGATGTTATATGGCTTAATCCATGTTTTTATGCTTTTTATTATTAATTCATCACTCTATATGCTTTTGTTGACATATATGCATCAAAATATATAAAAATATATATTATATAAAAATTCGCTCTTGATTCGCTCCCGAACCGGGAGCTTTTGAAAATGTCACTCCCCGCTCCTACTCCCCGCCCCCAAATAACCTTGATATGGATACTACAAGTGTCAAGCGAGGTAGGGATCCACATCTACTGGGAGGAAAGGAGGTGGATAGGTGCTCTAATGACACCTCTTTGGAAGGTCAAGCTAGCAAAATCTGCAATACTTTTCGTCAAATTTTGGAGGGGAACACCAAGAATGAGGTGGAGTTGGTTTACCATGACGGTGATCCCACTCCCCAATAGTGTAACGTCTCATTGCAAGCTATGTAGTTGAGAGAAAAGGAGGTGAAAGGGAGGGTTAGTCGTGCAAGGAAGTGTATCAAAAGCGAGATAGGGAGAGTATGGTATTGGGGCCTGATGTGGGGTTGGACAAGGTTGAGGAGTTAGTGGGGAAAGCTCTGACAGAAAGATTCTCAGGAAACATGGTGAAAGGAGAATTGCTCAAACACTAGAAGGAGGTGGGGTGGCAAAGGATCCTTGGCTACATCCCAATCTTCCATCTACGTCGAAGAGGTTGGATTGGGGAAGATGCAAAAACAATTCTAAGTGTTCATGGTTCTGGGGACCTTCAAATTTGGTTTTAGACAAGTGGAATTCGGGGATTTATGGGTTTACTAAAAGTGGATGTCCGGGAGTGTTTACCTGCAAAGATGAAAATCACACGAGGAGATGCAGTTTTGGTACAAACACTTGACTATTGGAGAGTTCCTTTTCGTTGCTCAAAGTGTCAGGAGGTTGGTCACAAGTAGAGCTAGTGCAGAGCAAGCAGAACTGATTAGCAGACAAAATGGAAAGTTTGGGTAAAGAACATGGAAGTAGTAAACTCGTCCTCGATGGATTTGGGGGCTCCTGTACAGTGAGAATAAGGAAACTGTAAAGAGGTCAAGGTAAGAATCAAGGAGAAACCTATTAAATGGAGTTAGAGGAGGAAGGGTTCAGCCAAATTTAGAGATGCGCTAAGTTTGGCAGAGGGACCCACAAGTGGGGCCAAGGCGCAGATTTACTTTTTCTATTTAGTCGTTGACTTGGAAAATTTTAATTTTCCTATAGTCAAGAATTAGGTCGATCTCAACTGTCCAAGGAGATTTAATCTCAACCCTTCATGGAAGTGGTGGGCCCAGGTCAACTTCTAAGAGGGAAAAAGTGAACAAAACTTGGTCATTACGCACTAGAAATCTTGGTGTTTAGCTCAGCAAAGGAGAAGGAAATAATTATTAGCGATTAGGGCATCATATCAGCACAGATACAGGAATAAAGTGAGGCTGTTATAACCTCAGATCTTTTCCAACAAGTGCAAACTTCTTCCAGGGGCCACATTCAGTGCGCAGAAAGGGTCGTACAAGCCATACAAGTTCTTACAATGCGCAAAAGAGAGGTCGAGTAAGTGTGAAGTGCATAGAGGATTAGCAAAACAAAAGGGAAGTCTTCCCTTACACTTGTAATCATTGTTCTGAAGATTTGCTAAACAAAATACTAAAAACGCCAAGATTGCAGGTTTTCTCCAGTTGGGGTTTGTTGGGTAGATTTGTTGTGTATGGTTTCATGGTGTGGTAAATTTTTTGTATGGTTTCATGGTGTGCCTTTATTTGTTCCTTATTTCCATTGCATGGTAGTTAGTAACTCGGTATATTTGTGGGTTAAAGTTAAAGTTCAGTTTTCAGCTCTTTGCTTAGTAAAAATTCACAAATTAGATAGTTGAGTTTTAAGAAAAATAACATGGTATCAGAGCCATGTCTCTGAGTGAAGACCAACACCCATGTTTTCAAACTCAAGTACAGGTTAAGGCGAAGTACAACTAAAGGTTTGTGCTAGGGTTTCTAGCAGTGGGACCTGGGATTTTGACCCACATTGCGCAGTTTTACCAGTCAGCCAGCATGTTAGGGTTTCTGAAGAATTTGACCAGCAGAATGTCTTACCAGGGGTTGAGACCAAAGCACAGTTTGAAGGGAGCAACAATTTTTTGCTCATGGAAGGAGAGGATTATTGTATTGCTTGAAGAGCAGGGTGTAAAGGAGTTTGTGGAGAACCCACCAACCACACCAATTGATCCTCAACAGTTGGCTAAGCATAACAAGAACAATGCCAAAGTAAGAAGGATCATCCTTGAGGGAGTCAAAGACCATATCGTACCACATTCTTCCGACAAGAAGACTGCCAAAGAAATGTGGACAGCCATTTTGAACCTATACCAAGGCTCATGTGAGGCCAAAAAACTCGTGCTCAAGGACAAACTCAGAAATATCCAAATGGACAAGTCTGAGCCCATAATTTCTTATCTCACCAGGTTTACCCAGGTGAAGGACGAGTTGGTCAGTGTGGGTGAGACAATACCTGAAGTAGATATGGTGAATCTTGCACTATTAGGATTTCACAAATCATGGGATAACTTCCAAGACACAATGAGTGGCAGAGAAAAGTTTTCGGGCTGGGAGCAGTTGGGGGGTGACTGTGTCCCAGAGGAGATTCGGAGGCAGGCTAGATCTGGAGCTCATGTTAAGCATAAGGACGAGGAGAACTTTTCCCTAGACGACAAAGGGGGCAAGGCCAAAGGCAATAAGAGCACAGGAAGGGTCGAATCCAGCTCCAAAGGTAAGAAAGAAAAGAAGGATCTTAGCAAGATAAAATGCTTCCAGTCCCATCAGTTTGGAGACTACACCACCAAGTGTCCTAAGAGGAAGAAAGGGTCCAAGAAGGACCAAGTGTCACCTTCGACAGAGGTAGACGAGTTCAATTCCAATTTTGAGGAGCTCCCGCTCATAGCTTGCATGGCAAGCTCAGCAGCTAACAGCACATGGTACATTAATAGTGGAGCATCTAGCCATATGACTAAGAACAAGGAGTATTAAGGAGTATTTCAGCCAGTTGATGGCAGGTACTTCACCAAGGGCATTGGTACTATCAGATTTGAGAGGGAGTCTAGTAACCCTCTTCATCTCAAGGATAACCTTTATGTTCCAGGCCTTTGTTGAAATATGTAACTAGGTACGGTCTTTATAATTTCTATTGTAATCATAATTTTATGTATTTGATGTAAAGAAAAAAAAAGAAATTTATTATTGTCATTCTTGATGCATGGGTTTCATGCTCAAGGTAAATTTATTTGTAGGTCAAGCACCCATTGAATGCTTCTAGGTTTGTCATAGAATTATGAAGTCAAAAGAGTCATTCTCATACATGTAAGACCCCCTTGGCCATGTTGTATCTTGTAAATAATTTTTTGGTAAAGTCAAAAATGTCAGCCTCTCAGACCTTGTCAAACAAGTCGGCCTACAATAAGGATCAAGTCGGTCTCGTGGACTGTAAGAGACATCGACCTCACTTGAAGAGCACTCACTCACCACAAGAGATTCGATCAAGGAAGAGAAGGAGAGCGAAGAAAAGTACTAAAGAAACGAAATCTTTGAATATTATCTAAATTCGGGATTTTGTGATCCATATCATGAATGAATTATAGGAAAATTTCTAGTGAAAATGACATCATAAGAGTTTTTTTGACGCGTTTCGAACCATCTAGCGTGGTTCATCGTCTGGACAAGATGAACCATCTTTGAATATTGTTTTTGGGCTATCTTATCCTCACACATGCGAAGATTAGGGCAACCTTACTACATCAAAGCCGAAGTTGAAAAAGAAAGTTGTTGGGCAAGTCGAAGTGCTAGAACATTGTTTGGCAAGTCGAGTTGTTGGAAAGTTGTTGGGCAAGTCAAAGTGTTGGAAAGTTGTTGGGCAAGTCGCGTTGCTAGAAAGTTGTTGGTCAAGTCGAAGTTGTTGGCAAGGTACTGAGGGTCGAATTTGTTGGCTAGTAGCTGGGGGTCGAAGTTGTTGGCTAGTAGTTGGGGGTCGAAGTTGCTAGAAGTTGTTGGGTCGAAGTAGCTGGAAATTGCCGAAGTTGTTGGAAGCTACTAGGTTAAAATAGCTGAAAGAAAATTTCATTAAGAATAAGTTTCACTTGGTCTTGGAGGGGTCTTTAACAATGGTCTTAGGTCTTGGAATTCGTCATTTGAAGATTCTATAAAAATAGAAGAATTCTTGTGGTTTTTCCTCTCAAGAGGAGAGGTTTTGGCCCTGGCTAGCAACCTACATTTGTGTCCTCTTGTATCTTTGATCTTCATTATTTGGTAGTTGTTTTAATGATAGAAAACACAATAATAATCAAGTTAAAGAAGAATTTAATCAAGTTGAGTAAAAATATATCACAAGCAATTATCAAAGTAAGAGAAATCACCTAATCTAGCTGCCCTAGATTTCTCAACAACCTTAAGAAGAACCTTGTTTTTGTTTCAACCCTAGAGGACAAGGGTTATGAGGTTATTTTCAGCAAAGGAAAAGCCTACCTCAAGCCCTTAAATTCTAGAGTCATGAAGCAGATTGGTGTGAGGGTTAAGGACCTCTATAGGCTACAATTTGAGAAGTCATGAAGCAGATTGGTGCGAGGGTGAAGGACCTGTATAGGCTACTGTTTGAGACTGGCGTGGCCTTGAGTAGCAATGGGGGTCATGAGTAGGACCGAGACCTTGGGGAGCTATGGCACAGGCATATGGGCCATTTACACCATGGAGCATTGAAAATCCTCAAGGAGATAGCCACAGGGTTGCCACGGTGCAACACAGACCAGCGTGACGTTTGCAAGGGTTGCACACTTGGCAAGTATGCCAAGACGTCCTTTCCCAATAGTGAAAATCGAGACAGGGGCATCTTAGACTTGGTTCATTCGGACATATGTGGCCCATTCTCTTCTCCACCCCTCATGGGATACAAGTACCATGTCACCTTTATTGATGACCATTCGAGGAAGACATGGATCTTCTTCATGAAGAAGAAAGACAAGGTGTTCTCAAAGATCCAGGAGTTCAAAGCATTGGTGGAGAACCAAACAAGAAAGAAGGTCAAAGCACTGAGATCAAATAATGGAGTGGAGTACATCTCCAATGCCTTCAAGGATTTGTGTGGCAAGGAGGGCATCATGAGGGAGCTCACCACACCCTATAACCCTCAGCAAAATGGGGTGGTTGAGCGTAAGAACAGAGGCATTGATGGAGCACCCAAGGCCATGTTGCATGACTAGGGACTACCATTATTTCATTGGGAAGAGGCATGCAACACTACACTCTATCTGCAAAACGAGAATCCACATAAAGTGCTTGGACAAGTTACCCCAGAGAAGGCATTCACTAGCAAGAAGTCAGATGTTCTCACTTCTGGATTTTTGGAAGTTTGGTTTACTGCCACATGCCTTTAGAAAGTCGAATGAAGTTGGAGCCTACATCAGAAAAAGGATCTTTTTTGGGCTATAATGAGACTTCCAAGGCATACAGGGTGTACATACCAGCACTAGGGAAAACAATTATCAAGCGTCATGTCAAGTTTGAGGAGGAAAGGGCTCTTAGCAAGTCCTTAAGAATGAGTAGGCTAGAGCATATGTGGAGGAGTTGCGGGCTCCTAAACAAGAGGCTCAACCAACCCCTTAGGCCACGTCATAGTAACACCTAGCACAAGAAGAAGGAAGCCGAGGTGGGTTGATCAATTGATTCAAGAGGCTCGAGACAAGGTTGGGGCACCCAACTCTATATTCAGGCATATCAAACAACCACAGAGATACACAAGTTATATGGCAATGATGACTGACGCCATAGACACAAAGCCTTCTAGTTATAAGGAGGCAGCCTCTTAGCATGTTTGGCGTGATGCTATGGTGGAGGAGTACTCTTCCATCATGCAGAATGATGTCTGGGAGATTGTGCCAAGACCGGAGGGTAGATCTGTGATAGGTGGGTCTACACGAGCAAATATGGAGTTGACAAGAGCATGGAGAAGTACAAGGCTAGATTCATAGCCAAAGGGTTCTCTCAGGTGGAGGGCATTGACTACGACGACGATACTTTTGCACCCGTGGCCCACTATTTGTCCATTAGGACCATTATAGCACTTGCAGCGCAGATGTGGTAGAAGATCCACCAAATGGACGTAAAGACTACCTTCCTTAACGAAGTTGTTGAGAAAGAGAATTGTATAGAGAAGTCAGAGGGGTTCGAGGCACATAGTAGGGAGACACGTGTGCAAGCTTAAGAGAGCTCTTTATGGGCTCAAGCATGCCCCATGAGCATGGTACTCTAGCATTGACAACTATCTTTGGGGACTAGGCTTCACCAAGAATGAAGCTGACCCTAACCTTTACTACGTCATGGTTGGGGGCAACCTCTCATTCTTGAGTTGTACATAAACGATCTCATACTGACAAAGGATGAGAAGCTCATCAGTGACTACAAGAAGGATCTTGCAACAAAGTTTGACATGAAGGATACAAGCCTTATGCACCATTTCCTTGGGTTGGAGGTTTGGCAGGGAAATTGACAGATTTTCTTAGGACAAGGCAAGTACGCTTTGGAGATTCTCAAGAGGTTCTATGTGCAGGATTGCAGGCCCATGGCCATGCCTTTGGTGACAAACTAGAGGAAGGTAGATGCTAGCAGAGCAAAGCGAGTTGATGCTACACTACAAACAGTTGAGGGGTCGCTGATGTATCTTGTGAACACGCAACCTGAACTCTACTATGCAATGAGCCAGTTGTGTCAGTTCATGGTTGAGCCTACTAGAGTACATTGGGTTGCTACCAAACATATCCTTAAGTACCTCAGTGGAATAGTGGATTATGGGTTGATGTACAAACAGGTTGATGAAGTGAAGCTAGAACAATTCACAGATGCATATTGGGCAAGGGGTTCCACAGATGGGAAGAGTACTTCAGGTTGCACCTTTAGTGTTGGGTCGGCAATTGTTTCCTTATTCAGCATGAAGCAGATATCAATGGCACTGAGCTTAGTCGAGGCTGAATAAATGTCTGCCAACCCGGCAACTTGTGAGGCCATCTGGTTGAGGAAACTGCTTGTTGGGCTTTTTAGTCAAAGGTTGGAGCCTACAGTCACACTATGACAATCAAAATTGCATTAAGCTCTCTGTCAATCCAATGTTCCATGACTACTCCAAGCACATCAAGATCTGGTACCACCATATCAGAGATTGTGTTCAGAGGAGCAAGATTAGACTTCAATACATTCATACAGCAAAGCACACAGTTGACATATTGACCAAGGCTTTGCCTAGAGGGACCTTTGTCCATTTTAGGGACAAACTGGCTGTAGTTTATAACACCTTCCTATCTAAGAAAAAGTGTTAAATGGAGTTAGAAGAGGAAGGGTTCAGCCAAATTTAGAGGTGCGCTAATTTTGGCAGAGGGACCCACAAGTGGGGCCAAGGCGCATATTTACTTTTTCTATTTATTACCTGACATAGAAAAATTTAAATTTTCCAATAGTCAAGAATTAGACCGATCTCAATCGTCTAAGGAGATTTAATCTCAACCCTTTGTGGCGGTGGTGAGCCTAGGTTGGATTCTAAGAGGGAAAAGGGCACAGGACTTCGTTATTACGCACCAGAGATCTTGGTGTTCAGCTCAACAAAGGAGAAGGGAGTTTTGTTCAACAATTAGGGCTTCAGATCAACGCAGATACAGGGATAAAGTGAGGTTGTTACAGCCTCAAATCTTCTCCAGCAAGAGCAGACTTCTTCTTGGGGCTGCATTCAGTGTGCAGAAGGGGTCGTAAGAATTCGTACAATGCGCAGGAGAGAGGCCGAGTTGGTGTGAAGTGCACAAAACTGTTGCGCAAAGGAGGATTAGCAAAGGAAACGGAAGTTCTCCCTTATAGTTGTAATCATTTTTCTGAAGATTTGATGAACAGAATAATAAAAACACCAATATTGTAGGTTTTTCCTAGTTGGGGTTTCCTAGGTAAATTTGTTTTGTATGGTTTCATGGTGTGTTTGTCTTCATTTGTTCCTTATTTCTGCTGCATGGTAGTTAATAAACTCAATATACTTGTGGGTTAAAGTTAAAGTTCAATTTTCAGCTCTTTTCTTAGTAAAAATTCACAGATTAAATAGTTGAGTTTTAAGAAACTAACAAAACCCTTATCTCTTGGGGAGGAGGTTCAAGTCAAGGTTTAGCTACCACTATTTTTATCATCAATCGGTGATAATAAAGGATTGTGAACCCTTCTTTCTTCTCCCAATCTTCTAATTGTAGATCCTAGAGTTCAATCGAAACATCGTGTATTAGGGAAGAAGCAGTATATAGGTGTTAATATTTTTTTTGGTTAGCTATCTTGCGAATGTAGCACCCAGTATTTAATTCCTAGCAGAAAACTTACTGAATAAACACACAACGATGTTCCTAACAAAATATTTAGTAGAAGTAAATATAATGATCTCAATCACAATGATACACACAATTTTTTGCACAACAAGTTTTTCATTAATAAATCCAAACTTATGTGAGCTCTCATCTTGGAATAATGGCCCACCTAAGAAAATACAGAATACAATAACTTGGATTTGATCCAACAGATCTTCCCTAGATCATTTCTTGATCTTCCTTGCAAATCTAGATCTCCAGCCTCTCTAGACTCCCTCAAACCCAGCACACCACTAACTGAGATGCCTCTCTCAATATTGCATTGTGAGTCTTGCTCCTCTACTCAGCCTTGCTTTTGTAACTTTCAATTGAGCTAAAACCCTAACGTAACCCTATTATCAAAGTGATTAATGACCAAGATTATATCCGGCCTCACTTGAGATCAACAATTAAGATTAAAACAAAATCACTGAAGTAAATTACTTTATTTTTCCTAAGTTTCTATTATCTCAATAAGTCAACCCATCAATATGTGCTTTTTCCCAAGTTAGACTTAGGCTAAGTTACATCAACAACTTGTTCAACCTAAAGCAAGTGTTCTAAGGAAACTATGGGCAACTTCTGCATGCCTAGACACAAGACCTGAGCAGAAGTACTAGCCCGAGCTACAAATATCATCTTCTTGGTAGTGATTGTCTGGAATCACCACATCATTCTGCTATCAAGAGGCTGCATCTTCTACGGAAGACTTCCTTGCTACCTGCTATGGAATCTGATCTAAAAAATTGTTTCTCCCAACCATGCTCCTAAGAGCTTGCTCCTGAGCATCCATCAGTGTTATAATTCATAGTACATACTAACTGGTTCTAACAAATCTAGAAGTGGCCCC
Organism: Pinus albicaulis; assembly: GCA_034641835.2. Classification (NCBI taxonomy): domain Eukaryota; kingdom Viridiplantae; phylum Streptophyta; class Pinopsida; order Pinales; family Pinaceae; genus Pinus; species Pinus albicaulis. The sequence goes on along the minus strand of CM076580.1, from coordinate 1,077,362,553 downwards.
CTCCCCATCTTCCAGATTAGATGACTGAGTCCCCATCCTCAACTCAATCTTCAGAGTCTTCCACTCATTCTTTGTCACTAACATCGATCCTCGATCCAAGATCCCCTGGGATTTACTTACAGGTTGGGCGTGCAAGTTGTTCAACTTACCCTTCATGACACCAAGCCTTGTTGTTGTGTCTTGGGTAGCTCCCTCTGAACATATGAATACTTGTCCTTTTTGAAACACAACATCATAACCTTCGTCCTCCAGCGCTGAGACTGAGAGCAAGTTCATCTTCAGCTCTGGGACATATAACACCTTTGCCACCTCCAAAAATCCACTTAATTCTAACTGGAATAACATTATTCCTATCCCTTTCATTGAATGTATGGTACTCATACCAACTTTCACATGCATGTCTGAATCTATCTCTGAAACTTTAAGGAACACTTCCCTCATTTTTTTCATATGGCAAGGTGCTCCATTATCCACAAACCACACATCGTTATCCACAAACTGAGCACTTCTAACACTAGTGCCAAAATGACAAGAAGACACCAATGAGAACTCAAATTTTGCTACAAACTCTTCAATCTCTGCTAATGTTGCAACTTGTGCTTTCCCTATCTTTCGTTTTGTTTGGACACTCGCTCACATAATGTCCTAGCTTGTGACGTGCAAAACACTTGACTTTGCTCATGTCCTTCTTCCCATCATGAGAGGATCCTCCCTCTCTGTAATGTCCCAATCGCTGTTGATGTTACAACTTGTGCTTTCCCCGTCTTTCTTTTTGTTTGGACATTGGCTCGCATAATGTCCTGGCTTGTGACATGCAAAGCACTTGACTTTTCTCATGTCCTCCTTTTCCCATCATGAGAGGATCCTCCCTCTCTGTAATGTCCCAATCTAGATTTTGCAATAATCCTCAAAATTTTCATTGAGAAATTTTAACACACTTTACAAACACAACATGGCAAATGAGTTTCTAATAATTATCAAGGTAAGGACATTTCGTCAAACATATTGCATACAATTTAACACAAAACCCTTATTTGACAATAGGCACAAGAAATCTTCCAAAGTAGCTACAAAACTTGGCCTTATTATATTAAATGTGAATCTAAAAAGACATGCCAAATGTGATTTTTAGAACCTTCTAAAGCACCAACAAGATAGCACAAAAGGTTGAATATATATATGGTTGACAATGGCCTCTGCAACGAACTCGTTGATGCACTAATGCAAAACCTAGATGGCTCCTCCTCTAGACCAGCTAAGGTAGATAGTTTCACTACCAAAACTAGTATTGATCGGCTAGGGTGGATACCACTGAGACCAATCTAGAATCAACTAGGGTGGATGTCTCACCATCGAAGACTAATCCTCACCGAGGCTCACACCCTTGCACCAAGATACAAGAGCTCTCAAATCAAATAGGAGACAAATAACCAATGCAAACCCAAAAGTGAGAGCTTCAATTCTGCTATAACATTTATCATTAGAATACCATGGGTCATCAAAATACCATGATCTCCCCTTTTAACTTTTTTCCGACCCAATAATATAAAGTGACTTTATAAAGTCACTTAATAGCACCCTTTTAATCATTCATTTCACTTTTTTATTTCTTTCTCCATTGAAAATGAACAATTACCGACCTTCTTGGAGAGGGACATTACACTCTCCTTTGTTCAATTTGGTAACCCCCTTACCCTCTCTTACATGACTTGAAAGAGAAATCTTCTCCTCATCCCTTTCACCTTGTACCCGGTTGCTATGTAGAGCCTCCTCATGAGTCTCATCCTAGGTAAAGTCATCCCACAACCTATCCCAAAATTGAGAGATTCTCCCATGCCACGACTCTGTGAACCCATTCAAGATGTCCTTACCAATTCTGATTCTAGCACTTTCTCCCTTCCTGCAACAAGCTCATCTTGTACTTCAGATATTCAGGTGAGATAAGAAGAAACTCTCTCACTCTTGGACATCTCGGTGCTCCTAATTTCTCTCTCAGCACCATTTTCTCGTTCTAGTCGTCGCCTTGGTATAACTCGGTCAATGCCTCCCACATTTCTCTGGCGGTTTTCTTCCTAGATATATGAGGAATAATGTGATCCTCCACTTCGTCAAGGATAATCCTCCTAGCTTTCACGTCCTTAATATGGGCAGTCATAAGTGTTGCATTGGTATAAGGAATTTGAGTTTGTGATACAAACTCCCATATTTCATTCACCCCTAACACCAGTGAAATTCTCTCCCAAATGTTGTAGTTAGGTAACCCATCCAAATGATCTCCAAACCCAAGATTGGTAGCCATCTTTGTCCAATTGATCAATCCCTTCCTATGCTTCGAAAAATTGTAGCCCTGACACCATGTTCCTCAACCAGTTGAAGTCCTTGATCTGCCTATTGATAACCCAACCTACAAGGTTGCTTTTCTGTCTAGCAGGGCCTCAATCTGCGACTCAAACGATTGTTGCCCTTATCCTATCGGCAATGCTCCCCACGTTGAGAGTTATGGTTCGTCAATGTTTCATCCGTGACAATTAATTCCTTTCACTAGCTGGGCCTACCTATTAGCTGCTAGGCTACCCTATGTGGCGTGATCCTTGCATGGCTACGACTAACCCTCAACCCACTTTTTGCGCAGCATCACACAGCCTAAAACACCTCTGCCAACTGGAACCCTGCATGCGACTGTGTTGGTGTTTCCTCTACCAATCCACCCCACATGCAGCTTGTTGCCTTCGACCAACAACAATTGTTACCTTGTTGGAGGCTTGATGTCTCATATCCGTCCCCCACACCTAATCGCATCCTCACGCACCTGGTCAACTGTTACTTCAACGTCGGTTGCACTGTAGTTTATCGTCCCGATGCCTTACTCTACTGCCCAAACACTATTCTGGGGGTGTGCGCAGCTCATTCACACCAGTCGATCTCTTGTCGATATCTTCATTGTCGACGACTGCATCCATTGTCGTCTTCCCCTGTTGTTGCAATCCAAGTCTCCACCCCAAAATCTATTTGGCTATGCTTGCTCAGGTTCAATCTTGCTACTCACGTCTACTCTCCCGCGCCTAGCTTGATTATTTACACGCTTATGCTGCGGGGTTCTCCTAATGCATTGTCAATTGATGTGGTGGTTGGGTGGGTCGTCAGTCCTATCGGCCCCCCCACTGCTCTACGAACTCGTTCAAAGTTTTCCTTATCAATTCCAAGTCTGACACTTTCTCCCCTGCTGCAACAAGTTCATCTCGTACTTGAGATATTCAGGTGAGATAAAAAGCAACTATCCCAGTCTTGGACATCTTGGTGCTCCTAAGTTACTCTCTCAGCACCATTTTTTTGTTCCAGTTGTCTCTTTGGTATAACTTGGTCAATGCCTCCCACATTTCTCTAGTGGTTTTCTGCCCAAATATATAAGGAATAATATGATCCTTCACTCCGTCAAGGATAATCCTCCTAGCTTTTACATCCTTCTTATTATGGACGGCCAGAAGTGTTGCATTGGTAGGAGGAATCTAAGTTTGTTATACAAACTCCCAGATTTCATTCTCCTCTAACACCAATGCAATTCTCTCCTTCTATAGATGTTGTATTTAGACAACCAATCCAAGCGATCTTCAAACTTGAGATCGATAACCATCTCCATACAATTGATCCATCCCTACATATGCTTCGAAAAATTACAGACCTAAAACCCTGTTCCTTAGTCAGTTGTCATCCTCAATCTGCCTCGATCTGCTTGTTGACAGCCCAACCTACAGGGCAGCGTTTCTATCTAGCGGGGCCCCGATCTGTGACTCAACTGACTGCAGCGCCTATCCTGTCACCCCATTCGACCAACAACAATTGTTACCTTGTTGGTGACTTGACGTTTCGCATCCGTCCCCTGCACCAAATCACAGCCTCACACACCTAGTCGGCTGCTACTTCGATGCCAATTGCACTGTAGATTGTCAGCCCAATGCCTTACTCTATCGCCCAGACACTGTTCTGCAGGTGTGCGCGTCTCGTTCATACCAGTCAATCTCCTATCAATTTATTCGTTGTCAACGACTGCCTCTGTTGTCGTCTTCCCCTGCTGTTACAATCCAAGTCTCTACCCCAAAAACTATCAAGCTTTGCCTACATACGTTCAAACCTGTTGCTCACATCCACTCTCTCGTGCCTAGCCCGATTACTTCCACAATTCCGCTATAAGGTTCTCCTGCGTTGGTTGTTGTGGTAGCTAGGTGGGTCGTCAGTTTTTTTGACCACCCCCCCCCCCACCCCCGCCTTTTTAAATCGTACCTTTAAAATAAAAAATCTCCCTTTTAAAAAAAAATCTCTTTAACCATTCGACCATTTTACTTTGGCCCCTAAAAACTTTATTTCTTACAATCATGGACAAACCTAGCCCCGACGATCCAATACGAACCTGGCACCTGCATTCTGAGATCAGTTTTCTTCAGAGTTCCAGCTCTGATACCATGTTAGTTTTCCTACGAACCTAGCACCCAATATTTAATTCCTAGCAGAAAACTTATTGAATAAACACATAGCTAGGTTCTTAACAAAATATTCAACGAAAGCAAATATAACGATATCAATCACAATGATACACAGATTTATCCCCAACAAGTTTTCATTAACAAATCCAAACTTATGTGGGCTCCCATCTTGGGATAATGGCCCACCTGAGACAATACAAAATACAATAACATGGCTTTGATCCAGTAGATCTGCCCTAGATCATTACTCAATCTTCCCTACATATCTAGATCTCCAACCTCTCTGCACTCCCTCGGACCCAGCGCACCACTCACTGAGATGCCTCTCTCAATCTTGTGTTGTTGTGTGTCTTTCTCCTCTCCTCAACCTTGCTTTTAGAACTTTACATTGAGATAAAACCCTAAACCTAACCCTAATCTCAATGTGATTAGGGACTGAGATTACATCTAGCTCACTCGAGATCAATAGTGAAGATTAAAACAGAATCGCTAAAGTAAATTACTTTACTTCTCCTAAGTTTCTATTAGCTCAATAAGCCAACATATTAATATATGGTTTTTCCTAAGTTAGACTTAAGGTAAGTTACATCAACAACTTACTCAACCTAGAGCAAGTGCTCTAAGGAGAAATTAGAATATGGGCAACTTTTGCACGCCTAAACACAAGGCCTATGCAAAAGTACTTGCCCGAGCTACAAAAAACAACATTTTTTTTGGGGGGGGGGGGGGGGTGGTGAGGGGGTGGCGATTAGTATCTTGGTCTAGGACAATCTTTAACCTCCCCAATTAATCAAGGAGTTTCAAAGAAGCCAGTTATTGGGGGAGGGGGGGGTGGGTTCTGAGGTTCAAGGGGTTGCTAATGATGTCTCAAGTCTCCTTGGTAAACCTACTTTTTCATCTTCATACTGTTTATGATGTCTCAAGCCTCCCTGATAAACCTACTTTTTCATCTTCATATTGTTTACAATTGAGGAAGGTTGATAAGGAAGAGGAAGTAGGGGCGATAAAGGGGGGATTAGTAATTGCAGTCTAAGTCTAGCTCGGTTGGGAAGAACTCCTTCATACTCAAGGCAATGTTGAAGTCATCAAAGGAAGTAAGAGAAGGTAAACTGATACTCTCAATGGGGTCCTTAGAGTAAATAAACCCTATCATTTGCCCACCCATGATCGTTTTATCTTTCAACATGAGAGGGTTAGACCGTTAGAGAGTGCCCTCAAAAGGTTACTCAAATTTCTCAATCCTAACGTGATTTTGCTCCAAGAAACAATGTGTGCAAGGTCAATTGTTGTAAAGGCTCTATCAAGGGTTTTACAGGGGTAGAATTTTTGTTTGGTAGAAGTGCAAGGTCAATTTTGGGGGTATTCTAACTAGTTGGAATAGATTTTTCAAAGATCTCAACACAATCTGCATGCCTAAGGTATCATGCATGGAAGGGGAGGAAGATTCGCACTTAGTAAATCTTAGCCCCTTATCTGGACAGGTAAGGGTTATGTGACTTTGTCAAGGATCAACATTTTATTACAAGTAATAGCATGATTATAGGAGATCTTAATTTAACTTTGAATTCTAATCAAGTTTGGGGAGAGAAAGCAAGATCTAATCCTCTAGGTGATTATTTCAGAAGGTTTATTTGAAGACTTAAAATTGGTTGATGTCAAGCCACACAAGATAGTTCCTAACGGGCACAATTCGAGAAAAGGAAGGGAAGGGATTATGAAGTGTTGAGATCATTTCTTAGAGGCTGAAAACACTATTGGAAGAGATAGGCAGATACAAGTAGTGGGTCGACCGAGGTGGATTGTTAGATCATGTACCCATTCTATTTAACTTTGAAGGGTTGGCCTCAAAAGCTCCAATTCCATTTAAATTTAACCATGTGTGGCTTTAGGATGATGGTTTCATAAACTTGTTGGAATAGAATGGGGAAAAGTATGAGGCCAATAGTGGCTTTTCAATGATGTTTCATTTTTCAAATAATTTAATGAAGGCAAAAAGGTTAACAATGGCATGTAAAAGGGGAAAAGAAAAGGAAAATCAAGAGGACTTGGAGGAGGTGGAAGCTTCTATAGAGGCCCTTTTCAATCAAAATTCTACCAGGGTCCTTTTGGAAGGAGACTCCACTCAATTGAAGGAATTGGAACAAAAAAATAAATCTTTATTAGAGAGAGAAAACCAAGTGGAGGCTTACAAGTCGAGCAATTTGGCTTGTAGAGGATGACAACATGTAGTTTCCCCACAAATGTGTCTTGCAAGAAAAATTTTAATACTGTTTGGGAGGCATTGAGGGAGGATGGAACAAAGGTATATTCTTTTAAATATTTGTCTCAAGAAAGTAAATCTCACTTTCAAGATTTGTTCAAAGACAATGCAGAGAATTATATTGGAGAGATAATGAGGTGGCCAAATTATTCCCCAAGATCTTCGATGAGGAGGTTAATGAAAGTGTGGAGATTAAAATGTTAATTTTGGACAACTAGGTCCAAACTCCATGGTGTGATGCTCAGATGAAGATGCCAATATTTTTATTGGATTCCTCTTTTGGAGAGGTGCAAGATCGATCGAAAGATCATCTTGATCCGATGAGCAAAACATTTATTTTGAATTTATTCAAAATATGTGCAGGTCAACTTGAAATGAAATGTAGGCTTGAAGCCCCAACAGTTGTGTCACACACCCTCACTAATGGATATAAATAGGTCAACATTGGAGGTCATTTTCACTCATCCATCACATCACATTCTCTCTCCTCATCTGATTGGTTTGATCATCTATTGGAGTCTCTTCTTCTCTCACACGTGGGAAAAAGCAACAAGGAGAATTTATGTTTTCGACCTAGGGTTTTCAACACAGAGTTGACCAATGTTGACTTTGGTCAATGCATGGTCAAACTGACCCAAATCTTGGTCAAAATTCTGATTTCTGCAATCCGCATTTTCTGCAACAGAAATCGAGGTTGATTGTTGATTTTGACCGAGCTTCATTGACTTTTTGCTGTTGTTGTTTTGTGTTGACCGTTGACTGTGACAGCATTGACTTTGGGTTGACTGATATTGTTGTCCGAGAGGGTTGTGTGACACTTCTGGTTGGCTGACCGTATTGAAACTTTGTTGGTTGAAAAATCCTATTGATCGCCGTAACACAACAACACACATATTTTTGGCTTGTTTTATGTCGATCTACCGGTATGTTCTATCAGCATTTTACCTTCTTGTTTATGTGATTGTTGTTTGATATTGGGGATAAAAAGTAAAGTTGCATTAAGCATAGAACATCTACAAAAATTTATATGGTATCAGCGCTGAGGTGAAGACAAAGCCCAAGTTTGTAGCAATCACCGAAGAAGAGCACGGGTACTTCAAACTACAATGGCTTTAACGTTAATGACAAATTGACTGGGAAGGAAGACTTCCATGCCTGGAAGATGACATTGGATCTTATGTTGGAAGGCCAAGATGTCATGGACTATGTGCTGGGTAAAATGCAAGAGCCTCCATCCTCTGCACCTACTGCCACCAAGTCAAAGTATAAGAAGGGGGAAATCAAAGCAAAGTTGATGATCAAGGACTCGATTCATAAAAGTTTGGTTGCCTACATCTCTGAGTTGGGCACATCCAAGGAGATGTATGATAAGTTGGTCAACATGTTCAAGGCCAACAATGCAAATCAAATCTTCTTTAAGAATCAACTGAAGAATCTGAAGAAAGGCAGGGATGAATCCGTTCAATCCTATTTTCTGAAGTTGAACGAAATCAAAAATAATCTTCTGGCTATTGGGGAGACAATAGCTGATCGGGAAATGGTTCTCACTGCACTTGGAGGTCTCTCATCCGAATGGCATGTATTCAGTACTACCATTCTCAATAACAATGTGATACCTGATTTTGACGAAGTACTATCACGATGCGTACAAGAAGAGACAAGGATGAAGGAATATGAAAATGAAGGAAATGCTGCCTTCTCTACTTGTGCTAAGAAGAAGAACTTTGGTGGTCCGAGGAACAAAGGAAGAGCTGGGGCCCAAGGGAAGAAAGGTAAATGTTACACATGTCACAAGACCGGCCACTATGCTAGAGAATGCCCTTTCAAGAAGGATTCTCCTAATGATGATGATGATGACAAAAAAACAACCGAAGGAATGGCAATCAAAGGAACAACCAGTGTTTTAAAACTCCGACTCAGGTTCGGAACCGGCCAAGGGTCGACTCCAACTCCGACTCTGACTCGGTATCAGCTTGGCTGGTTCGGTTTCAATGACTCTGTCTTTGTAAAAAATACATTAAATATTAATTTTTTTTATAAAAAACTTAATTTTAAAGATTTTCATTCATGTTTCCAAAATGAACATTAGAATATAAACAAAAGACAACATATGATCAAAGTAGGCTCATGAAGATATCCATTATATCAAAATGGCACCGAGTGCACTGTCCAATACATACATGATATAGAGATCAGAGCAAAAACACATAACCAAGGAGGCTCTAAATGGCCTCTACAACAAAACATGACTAGTCACTACTGCTAGACAAGGCAAGATCCTCTGGCTCAAACTCTGAATCAGAGGGGGGAACCCATTGCTCCTCCTCATCAAGATCTTCAACAGGAACTGTACTAGCACGCTGAGCCAAAAACCAACTCCACAACTCTTCACAAATTCCTCATAAATGCTCACTCAAATGCAATGAGATAGTTGTGAGGAAATGAGAGGGGTTGGGTAGCTTTTATAGGCTTGGGAGGGAATAGAGGGCATACCAAAACCCTAAAACTGAATTATAATCCGAATTTAGGTCTGTTTTGGGTCGTTTGTGGAGTCTGTGGCCGGTTGCCCATGGCTCGGCCGGTCTAACTCAGACTCGGCTAAGCCGACCAGTTTGTGACCGAACCGGTCGAATCAATGATCGGCTCGGCCGGTTCGGTCACAAACTGGCCTCCTATCCGGTTTTTCTACCGAGTCGGTCCGACTAATGGGTTGGCTCAGTCAGCTCGGCCGAATCGGATTCTATCCGACCAGTTTTTAAAACTATGGGAACAACAGGTTCAAAGGAAAAAAGGTAGGCTCCCTCTGGTGGAAATGGGCAACCTTAAAAAAGGTCGAGAAATTCCATGTATGAGGAATCTAATGTTGTTGATGACAAAAGAAATGAATTCATCCTTGTATCTGCCCTCTCTCCTGCATCTCCATCCGACACTATGGATGTCTGGTTGATAGATAATGGTGCCTCAAGGCACATCACTGGGTTCAAGGAAGCACTTTCTGACATGGTTGAGAAGGATGTTAATCTGAAAATTATCCTTGGAGATAATGCCACATATATTGTGAAAGGGACAAGGACTGTGACCCTCCACTTGTCTCAAGGTCAAGTCCTCTGCTTGCAAGATGTACTATATGTACCTGATTTGAAGAAGAACCTTGTGTCTATTTCGACCATGGAAGACAAAGGTTTCAATGTGGCATTCATTGATGGGAAGGTGTGTATCTGGAAGAAGAGTTTCAAGGAAGCTATCACGATTGGGTTTAGAGTTGATACACTCTACCAGCTTGGAGGAAGTCCACTGGGAGCGATGACATGTGATACTATCCGACAGACTAAACTATGGCACCGGAGGTTTGGACACCTTCACTTCAAATCCCTTCCCGAAGCAAGGAAGGTGGCAACGGGGATGCCCGAGTTCACAAATGATCATGGTGTATGTCAGGGCTGTGCCGAAGGAAAGCATACAAGGGGACCTTTCCCCTCAAGTGTCACAAAGACATCTGATGTCTTGCAACTGATACATTCTGATATATTTGGTATGCTGCGTGTGACATCCTTGGGAGGATGTTCTTATTATATGACGTTCATAGATGACTTCTCTCGCAAAACCTGGATATACTTCTTGAAAAAGAAGGATGAGGCTTTCATGTGGTTCTGTACCTTCAAAGCCTTGGTGGAAAATCTAATAGGGAAGAAGATCAAGATATTGAGGACCGATAATGGCACTGAATATGAGGCGAACGAGTTCGAGAACTTTTGTAGAGAAGTTGGCATCAAGAGGGAGACCACAACTGTCTATACTCCTAAGCAGAATGGCATTGTTGAAAGAAAGAACAGGACCATTGTGGAAGCTGTTCGTGCCATGCTATGTGATTGAGGTCTTCCAAAGTTTCTGTGGGGAGAAGTTGCGAACATTGTTGTGTACATACAAAACTGATGCCCGCATTCCGCTCTGGACTCCAAAACTCCCAAAGAGGTTTTCTCTAGCAAGAAACCTGACGTCTCACATTTTAAAGTTTTTGGATGTCCTGTTTATTTTCATGTACCAAAGGAGAAGAGGAGCAAGCTGGATGCTTCTGGGAAGAAGGGAATGTTTGTGGGCTACAGCAAAACTTCGAAGGCCTATAGAGTCTATGTGCCTGGTCAAAGGGAAGTGGAGATATGCCACGATGTTACCTTTGACGAAGATGCTTCCCTGAGGAGGAAAGTAATTAATCTTCCGAGATCTAAGGAAGATCATGAAGCAAGGCTTGGAAATCAAGAAAAATTGAAGGATGAGACGATGCCCGATGTTGAAGGACCGATGGACCCTATTGATCCACCTCCTTCAATGAGGAAAAGACCATCATGGCTCAAGGACACTCTCGAGGATGCCGAGAATCATATGGCCCCAAGGGGGACATTCCCTGAAAGCAAGAAGCTGAATAGATACCAAGGGTATCTAGCAGCCACGAGTACAATCGTACAATCTGAGCCTGGATCTTTTGAGGAAGTCGTAAAGCATCAAGTCTGGAAGGATGCTATGCACGAAGAATATGAATCCATTATGAAAAATGATGTCTGCAATGTGGTTCCAAGATCGAAGGACAAAGCAGTTGTCACCTCGAAATGGCTCTATAAGATCAAGCATGGATCTAATGGTAGTGTTGAAAAGTTCAAGGCAAGATTCGTTGTCCGTGGCTTCTCTCAAAAGGAAGGCGTAGACTATGATGACATATTTGCACTTGTGGTCCGATATACCACCATCCCATCTATCATAGCCCTTGCTGCTACGCAAGGATGGAATCTTCATCAAATGGATGTGAAAATCGCATTTCTACATGGTGTGATAAAGGAAGAGGTGTATGTGGAGCAACCTATAGGGTTCAAAGTCCAAGATCGGCACCCATGTTTGCGGGTTGAAGAAAGCCCTCTATGGGTTGAAGCACGCACCCAGAGCTTGGTACGAGAGGATAGATAGCTACCTGATGAAGCTGGGCTTCACTCGTAATAATGCTGATCCGAACCTTTACTTCAAGGTTGATAGAGAAAAACCTCTCATTCTGGTGTTGTATGTGGACGACCTCTTCCTGACAGGTGCTGACCCTCTCATTCATCAGTGTAAGAGGAAGCTCATTGTTGAGTTCGAGATGAAGGACCTAGGACTGATGCATTACTTCGTAGGCCTGGAGGTCTAGCAGAGACCTGGCGAGATTTGTCTTTCTCAAGGAAAATATATTGTGAAGCTTCTGGAAAGATTTGGAATGGTGGACTGTAAGTCCGTGTCGACACCGATGGAGCTCAACTTTAAGAAGTTGAGTGGCAACGCTGCTGGGCCCGTGCTAGCAAATCCTACTGAGTATCGTCAACTCATGGGGGCCCTGATGTTCTTAGTGAACACCCGTCCGGACGTATGTTTTGCAGTGAACACTTTGAGTCAACATATGGTTGAACCTCATCACATTCACTGGGTTGGTGCCAAGAATCTGTTGAGATATCTTCGGGGCACGATAAACCATGGGCTGAGATACACTGTCGGGAGCATGACACTCTATGGATATACTGATGCTGATTGGGCTGGCAGTGTGGTGGATCATAAGAGCATATCGAGATGCTGCTTCACACTTGGGTCTGCTTCGATATCATGGATGAGCAGGAAGCAGAAGTCGGTGGCTTTGAGCACCGCGGAGGCCGAATACATTGCAGCAAGTATGGCTTGTTGTGAAGCAGTTTGGTTGCGAAAGCTCTTCAGTGAGCTGTTCGAGCATATGCTAGATAACACCATGATACTATGTGATAACCAGAGTGGGATTCAGTTGCCCAAGAATCTCGTGTTCCACGATCGATCCAAACATATTGATATCAGGTACCACTTTATCCGGGATATGGTACAGCGAGGCATCGTAAGGCTCAATCATATAGGAACTGATGAGCAAGCCGCGGACATTCTCACAAAGCCCTTAGGGAAGGTCAAGTTCCTAACCTTCCGTGAGAATCTTGGGATCGTGGAACGACCCTATGCTGAGGGTCTTGTTGGACGATGAGCTTTGGGAGCTCTGGGGGGCTTTGGGGATAGCTTCTCAGAGCTATAAGCACACACGAGGCTAGGCTTGTCGAACCTTGTGGTGCTTCTGCCCCACCGTTATGATGTTGAGTTGGTTCACCTCTCATGATCTGTGCCCCGTATGCATCCTACCCATTGAGTCCCGGACTCATGGAAAGTACCTCTCATTTGGCTAGTGAGGTGGGAAAAGCTAGAGACCAATAGCAAAGACTGATGAACGCATCAGAGATTGCCCTACTCTCTATGTCTAGGATGGCATGTGTCCAACCACTTGATCTGGGATCAAGTCTAGTGAGGTTTCGGACCTCCAACTAACTTCAGGTCAAGTAAACCAACTTCGGATTGGTATGAGACTCTTTTTGAGTGCTATAGAGGTTTCAAACCTCTGGGCTGAATCTGTCAGCCGCGAATGATGTCCTTGTGACTAACCCACTTTTGTTTTGAAATAAAGAAGCCAACAAAGCAAGTTACGGCGGGATGACGCACGATGCTTGGATGGCACAGGTGGACGGAGTTCTCCCTAGTTGAGAGGGAGTGTTAATTTTGGACAACTAAGTCCAAACTCCATGTTGTGATGCTTAGTGAAGATGCCAATATTTTTATTAGATTCCTCTTTCGGAGAGGTGCAAGATCGATCTAAAGATCATCTTGATCCAATGAGCAGAACTTTTATTTTGAATTTATTCAAAATATGTGCAGGTCAGCTTGAAATGAAATGTAGGCTTGAAGCCCCAGCAGTTGTGTCACACACCCTCACTGATTTATATAAATAGGTCAACATTGGAGGTCATTTTCACTCATCCGTCACATCACATTCTCTCTCCTCATATGATTGGTTTGATCATCTATTGGAGTCTCCTTCTCTCACACGTGGGAAAACGCAGCGAGAAGAATTTATGTTTTCAACCTAGGGTTTTCAGCGCAGAGTTGTCCAGTGTTGACTTTGGTCAACACATGGTCAAACTTACCCAAATCTTGGTCGAAATTCTGATTTCTGTAATCCGCATTTTCTGGCACAAAAATCAAGGTTGACCATTGACTTTGACCGAGCTACGTTGACTTTTTGGTGTTGTTTTGCGTTGACCGTTGACTGTGACAATGTTGACTTTTGTTGACTTTGGGTTGACTGATATTGTTGTCCAAGAGGGTTGTGTGACACTTCTGGTTGGTTGACCGTATTGAGACTTTGTTGGTTGAAGCATCATGTTAACCGTCGTAACGCACCAACACACATATTTTTGGCTTGTCTTATGTCGATCTACTGGTATGTTCTATCAGCATTTTACTTTCTTGTTTATGTGATTGTTGTTTGATATTGGGGATAAAAAGTAAAGTTGCATCAAGCATAGAACATCTACAAAAATTTACATGAAATTACAAAAAAGGGATTAAAGGAAGTCTTGAACTCGTTCAAGAAGGCTAAAATCCCTAGCCCAGATGGATGGATTATCCGATTTATTTGAGATTTTACAATATGTTGGAGGAAGATTTTTTAAAGGTAATAAATGTCTCGGAGACAATGAATGTTGCATTCATAGCCTTGATACCCAAAGGGCACAACCTAATTTCCTTCAAGGACTTTAGACAGATTTCTTTGTGCAAGCACGTGTACGAAATTGTGGTGAAGATTATTAGAAATAGACTGAAGGCATCCCCATGAGCAATTTGGGTTTCTTTTAATAGAAGGATTCATGGTGCAGTTGGGACAATGCAAGAGGTTTTTCATTCTATCAAGGAAGGGAAACAAGCAGCAGTGGCCATGAAAATTGACTTATCTTAAGCATACAATGAAGTTAATTGGTTTTTTTGAGGTTGGTGCAATTGCAAGTTGGGTTGAATCTCCAGTTTGTGAACTAAATAATGGGATGTTTGGAGTCTACTAATTTTCTCGATTGTGATAAATGGGTCACCTTCTGAGTTCTCTAGGGCTTCTTAGGGCCTCACGTGAGGTGTTAGTTTTTGTAGCATCGGATGTGTTCTAGTCACAAAACTTTGTGAAGAGGCTAGAATACATGATATCTCCAAAACCAAAAATTTGTTTCTAGAAATTCTACCTAGAAGTGACTTAATTAGATTATTAACCATTTTTTTTAATGTTTCTAAGTCTAGACTCTAAACTTAGGAAAACAAATCAATTAATCAATATTAATTAGTCAAGGCTAGAATAATCTAGATACTCACACGGATTGATCGAGAGATGATCCTAGCTATCGATTATGTTTTAATCTTGGCCATTGGTGCTCCAACAAAGGATTATAAGAGAAGGTCAATGTTGTGGTGGAGAAGACACTTCAGCAGTTCGATTTCTTGGTGGATCGATTTCCAAAGTAGCAGCAGTCGTTTGTCGGAGAGAGCCATAGATCGAAGCAGTGAGAGAGGGGTAGAGACAGTAAAGTCAGAGGAAGATTTCCAGATCCGGTGAGTGCATTACAGAGAAAGGCCAAGATTTCTCCAGGAAGTTGCGCAGAGGCAGCGCAAAAGATTCAGTCAGCAAGTTCGATTTTGTCGGGGTGAAGCTAGTTTTCAGTTCCAAAGGCCGGAAGTATTTCCAAAGTGTCGTAGGGTCAATTTTCCAGTCAGCAAAAGGCAAGACAGCTATATCTTCAATTGTTTTGGGTTGAGTGTGTAGCAGAATGCGTAGAGTGACGCAGAAGTTGTGCAGAGCTAGGAGGATGGCTTGATTTTCAGTAAGCAGTCAAGTGTCGGGATTACTCGGAGTGAGGGTAATTTCCCTCAAGATATTTTTGTCAGTATTTTCTCTACAAGATTGCCAGTATTCAACATCCAGATTGTACTCAGATTATTTCACTGCTGCATAATAATAAAACCCTCAACTATTGCACCAGTTTTCCCGCATTGGGTTTTTCTGGGGACTTTTGTCCAAAAACAATTGTGTTATTTTGTGTGCTAGCATTTGTCAACTTCCAACGTTTTATTCTTCCGCAGTTTTATTTGTGTAGATTGCAATGTGATTTATTCAGTATTTTGTTAGATCAGAGACTTTTGTGATGCATAGATTAGATAAATGTCTTTCCGGATTAATCACATCATTAGGATTTGGTCGACGTTTCGAACCAACTAATGTGGTTCATCCTCAGGACAAGGTGTAAAGGCAATCGATCTAATTGAATAAATAGTGTGGATGCACCATTGCTCGGTATTAGCTGAAGAAAACTAGTTGTTAAAAACTAGCTTTTAATGAATTATTTAAATTACTTAATTAGTGTTAAAATGCTAACTTGATAAAAACATTATAATAATAATTAGTATTATGTAATATTTAATTAAAATTTTAATTTGATTAATAAATTTTTTATTTTAATAGATATTATAATAAAAGGTATTATGTAATATTTAATTAAAATTATTTAATTGATTAATAAATACTAAAACAATAGATAAAAAAGTTTAAAATTAAAAAGTATTTTGAAGAATTTGCTACTAGGGGCTAATATATAAACCTAAAGAATAATAAAGATAAAATAAAGGAAAAAAGAAGACTAGGAGAAATAAGCAAGGGGGGGCAAAAAATATTATGTAATAATTAATTAAAATATTAATTGATAAAATTAAAATAAAAAATTTTAATTTACCAAGAAATATGAATAATTTATTACTAAGATATATAGGGGATTATACAAAAAAATACTAAGGGGTAATATATAAAAATATAAACATGGAGAGAATAAAAGACAAAATCTATGGACAAAGAAGACTAGACAAAATACGAGAAAGGGGAAAAGAACAAGAAAAGAGGAAAGAGGGAGAGGAAAAATAAGCAAGGGGGGGAAACAGAAAAATTATCTAGAGAGAGTTGGAGTCCAGCTTTCACTCAACTTCCAACCATCATCCATATTGAGATTCTTAGCATGTCGCTCAATCTCAATGGCTTCCCTAAGCTTCCTATGATGGAAGTGGTCAACCCTAGCAATAACTTTGGAGTCTTCAACGCAAACATAGTGACACGATTTCTCCACATGTTCTGCAAGAGCATATGTGCGAGATCGATTGTGCCTAATGTCTGCAGCATGCTCCTGGATTCTCTGTCTGATGAATTTGCCTGTTTCACCAATGTAGGGTGTGCCACGAGAACAAGGAATCATGTAGACACCCTTCATGTATTTAGGATCGATAGGGTCCTTGACAGATCTGAGAGAATTCCTAATAGTACCAAGGGGTTTGAAAGCAGAGGAGACATTATTCCTTCTGAGGACATGGGCAATCTTGTCTATGGTCCTTGGATAAAACGGAGGTGAACCTTGGAAACAGGATCCACTCAGGAAGATTTACCTTTTAATCAATTAAGGGCTTTTTGAAAGGCCCCATATCCCTCAGATCTATTATACCCATTATTCTCAAAGACTTCAAGAAGATGGGATTTCTTCGACTCCAGGTGGTCGTCATCGGAAATCCTAAGAGCACGAGTAGCAAGGGTGCAAAGAACACCAAATTTTTGTGCTGGAAAATGATGAGACCCAACATGAAGATATTGTTCTGTGTGAGTTTTCTTGCGAAAAACTTGGTGGGAAATGGATCCATCCACCCTCCTGGAGAGAAGGATATCCAAGAAAGGAAGGGAACCATCAACTTCAACCTCCATGGTGAATTTGATGGAATCCGACAGGGAATTCAAGTGCCCAAGAATAGATCCAACTTCTCCCTACCATGGGGCCAAATGACACAAGTGTCATCCATGAATCTTTTCCATTTCCTAGGGCGAAATGGAGCTGAGGCCAAGGCCTTAGATTCAAAATCTTCCATAAAAAAGTTAGCAACTATAGGAGAGAGAGGGGATCCCATAGCTACACCACAAGTCTGCTCATAGAACTAACCTTGAAAACTAAAAAAGGTCGAGGTGAGGCAGAGACCTACTAACTTAGAGGTGTCTTTGTCAGAGATCCGCTTAACGACATCAATGGCTTCCTTGATGGGGATTTTGGTGAATAATGAAACAACATCAAAGCTGACTAATAATTCCCCAGGTTCCAATCTAATGTCCTTCCATTCATTGAGGAAGGAGGCTGAGTCTTTAACATAGGAGTCGGTGAGACCCACAAGGGGTTTAAGCTTTTGGGCCAAGAATTTGGCAAGATGATACAAGGGACCACCTATTGTGTTAACAATAGGTCTCAAGGGGGCCCGTGGTTTATGAATTTTAGGCAGACCATAAATCCGAGGGGTGAGGGGATTGCTCTCAATAAGCTTTCTAGAGAGAGGATTCAGAGAGGGATCTGATGCATCCACGCTATTTATTCAATTAGATCGATTGGCTTTTCACCTTGTCCTGAGGATGAACCACATTAGTTGGTTCGAAACGTCGACCAAATCCTAATGATGTGATTAATCCGAAAATACATTTATCTAATTTATTCAGTATTTTCCGTAGCAAATAGAAAATAAATTGTGAAATTAAATTAACAATTAGGAGAATAATTTCCAGTTGTTGCAATAGGATTCTGGTTTGGAATTTTCACATGGTATCAAAGCGCAGTTGATCAGTCGGAGAACTCAGAAACGAAAAGAAGGAATTTCGCTACTAAGTGTGGGCAGCAGGCCGAAATTCCCAAAGGTAGCACAATCATTCTGCTAGGACGTCGAGTTACTTGTGGAGGTTCGATCTTTCTGAGTGAGGGGCAGAAAAAATGGATCTTTCCAGATCAAGTGATTCCAGAGGCAGAAGGAGCAACTCAGAGTTTTTGTTGGGAATATCTCTAACTGGATGCAGAGGGTTTTGCAGTAGATTGCTAGTGTAGAACCAGCGTCAAGGTGGAAGAGAGAAGAGCACACACAAAGGGAAATTTCTCTCAAGGAACTTAGTCTCAAGAGGTTCGATATTTCCTTGTAGATTGGCAGTATTTGTGAGCATATCTCCTCACTCCAGAAGGGAATGCGAGTAGCATAGCAGTAGCCGAGCAGAAGGAAAGAGGGAGTTTTCAACAATTCATTGAGATTGCCACTACAGGGCTTCGTGATCAAGATAGGTTGGATGGAGCATCCAACTATGTCATCTGGAAGGCAAGGATGTCCGTCCTTCTAGATGAATATGGCCTAAAAGCCTACATTAATAACTTAGTGGTAGTTCCTATGGATGCAGATCAGCTGAAAGAGTACAGAAAAGAGATGGCAGGGGCAAAGCGGTTAATCCTAGATGGAGTTCGGGATCATATAGTCTCACATATAGCGGCCAAGGGAACGGCCAAAGAGATGTGGGATGCTCTCACCATGCTATATTAGGGTATTTCCGAGCAACGAAAGATGTACCTAGAGGAGAAGTTGAGGCTCATCCGGATGCAGAAAGGGGAACGCATAGACCCCTACCTTACCAGGTTTCAGGAGGTCCGAGACCAGCTAGCAGTTAGTGGGGCATGGCCTCAACCTTCAAAGCTAGTGCGATTAGCTCTCAATAGTGTCTCAGAAGAGTGGCAGCTATTTTTCCAAAGTATATTGGGCAGAGACACGCTACCAAGATGGGACAGGGTGTGAGATGATTTGCAGTAGGAGGAATTGACAGGGACAGGGGGAGCAGAGGAAGAAGAAGGACCTGTCAAAGGTCAAATGCTTCAGATGTGGTGAGCTCGCTCACTACAATACCCAGTGTCCTCTCAAGAAGAAGGACAAGGAGGAGAAGCAGGACTAGCAGGCAGCTTCTACAAAGATCAACAGGTTATCCTCCAAATTGGAGGAATACTTCGTTATGTTCGTCGATATACCTCCAGGAGTGAGGTGGTGTGACTTGGTGTTGTAGCCCCAGAGAGCTACAGATGGGCGGGGTCTTTGAGGAGTCCATCTCTCGAATCAATACCTGGCTACGGGGGGGCCCACAGTGTTCAGTAGCAGGATGGATCAGTGATACTAGATGCAATCAGATGCCAGAGTGACATTTGCAGTAACTAGTAGCAGTCAAATGCTGGGGAGCGCAGTGCAGAGTTGCTAGCAGTGAAAAGTGGCACATTGTAAAGTCAGCAGCAACGCAGAGTCCTCAGTGGATAGTGCAGTAGCGAGTAGCAGTCAAAGACTCGGGTGACAGATGCATTATACTGATCACAGTTGATTTAGTATTTTGGATGTTGTAGATGTTGCAATAGCAACAACAACAGAGTTGCAATACAGAAGCAGTGTTGGCAGCAGTTCAGCAGGGTTAGCAGCAGCACAGATGCAGCATATATCAGAGTTGCGCAACAGTTGGTGGCTCGTGGGTGTTGCTACCAGATGTGCAGCAATACTAGAACACATTCCTCGCTAAGAGGGAGTGTTAGTTTTTGTAGCATCGGATGTGTTCTAGCCACGAAACTTTGTGTTGAGATAGAATAAATGAGATCTCCAAACCCAAAAATGTTTCTGAAAATTCGGCTTAGAAGTGACTTAATTAGATTATTAACCACTTTTTTAATGTTTCCTAAGTCTAAACTTAGGAAAACAGGTTAAGTAATCAGTATTAATTAATTCAAGGCGAAAATAATCTAGAAACTCACACGGATCGATCCATAGATGATCCAAGCCATCGATTATGTTTTAATCTTGGTCGTTGGTGCTCCAACAGAGGATTATAAGAGGAGGTTGATGTGGTGATGGAGAAGACACTTTAGTAGTTTGGTTTCTTGGCAAATCGATTTCTAGAGTAGCAGCAGCCATTTGCCAGAGAGATCCAGAGATCGAAGCAGTGATAGGGGCAGAGACAGTGAAGTGGGAGGAAGATTTTCAAATCCGGTAAGTGCATTGCAAAGAAAGGCCGAGATTTTTCAGGAAGCTGCACAAAGGCAGCGCAGAAGCTTCACTCAGCAAGTTCGATTTTGCTGGGGTGAAGCTATTTTTCAGTTCCAAAGGCCGAAAAGTATTTCCAGAGTGTCAGAGGGTCAATTTTCGAGTCAGCAGAAGGCAAGACGACTTGATCTTAAGTTGTTTTGGGCCGAGTGTGTAGCAGACTACGCAGAGCTAGGAGGACAGCTTGATTTTCAGTAAGCAGTCAAGTGTCGGGATTGCTCGGAGTGAGGGTAATTTCCCTCAAGGTATTTTTGCCAGTATTTTCTTCTGCATGATTGCCAGTATTCGGCAGCCAGATTGTACTCGAGATTATTTCACTGTAGCATAATAATAAAACCCTCAGTCGTTGCACTGGTTTTCCCGCGTTGGGTTTTTTCGGGGACTTTTGTCCCAAAATAATTGTGTTATTTTGATGTGTTTGTGCTAGCATTTTCTCAGCTTCTAGTGTTTTATTCTTCCGCAGTTTTATTTGTGTAGATTGAAGTGTGATTTATTTAGTATTTGTCGTACCAAACAACAAATAAATTGTTAAATTAAATTAATAATTAGGAGAATAATTTCCAGTTGTTGCAATAGGATTTCGGTTTGGAATTTTCACATGAGGATGCCCCTTCTCACCTTTTATGTTTCTTTTAGTTGCATAAGCCCTACGCAAATTATTTCTAGAGGCAAAGAGGGTTGGGCACCTTAGTGGGATCGATTTAGTAGGCATAGTTGTAATTCATTTGTTGTTTGTGGATGGAATTCTCCTGTTTGGAAGAAGTACCTTGTGAGAATTGAATTGTCTTACGATCGTTCCGAAGACCTTTTTCAAGGCTACAATAATGGATTTAATCTAAGAAAGTCTTATTTTTTGTTCAATGGGGCAAGTGAAAACTTGAAGGTGAGGATAAGGTAGTTGGTTCCAATGAAGCTTGAGCTTCTTGATAAAGGAGTAAATGTAACAAGCCTGGCCCTTGAGTGCATTGTGAGGGGTGGAGTCAACTTCTTAGACAACACACAAGAGCTCATTGCTCCCACGAGTCGATTTATTTGCAATCATGGTTGTGTATCGCTTGAGATATCATTTATCAAGCAATACAAGTCATGTATCACGTGGAACAAGGCTTACCTAGTGATATCATCCTATGTATCACTTAACAAGGTGTTTTCTCCCGCGATACAGTGATTCACGAATCACTCCTTCTCATTTCTTCTTCATCACTAACATAGGATAGTTTCCAAAGATACATTGCCGCCAAAGCTGAATTATCGATGATAAAGGGGCATTCCCAATATGTTGGAATTCGTCGACGACTAGGGTGTGTACTATTTGAAACTTATGATTCTCCAAGCTAAGCTACCAAGCACCTACTCTCAGCTATGCTTGGTACTAGTGGTGCTAAGCTACAAGCTTCCGTTGGTTTTTGCATTCCCCTAAACAAATATTAGCTTTTAATGGATGATAAAGAAATTTTGGGTTGGAAAGCTTTATGGATTTGAGACAAGGAAATCCCCATCTAGGAAAGAATCATTGACATTAATTTTATTCAACAAAGGCTACAAATAATATCCACAATCAAGGGAGATTTTGTAGATTTATATTATTCCAAAGAAAATATAAAAATGTATGTTATATATGTTGCACCCAATCTTGCTTTTTCAATGATATAGAGTATGTATCACAGAAATGCACCCTTCCCAGTGATACGTGGATTTGTATCGCACCAGAGATTGATTCCTCAACTATGGAAAGCAAACTCAACAACTAAGGGATGGATTCAGACCGTTCTAGCAACACGATGGATTTGCGATGGGGAGATGGTTACTCTACAATCTGAGATTCACATCTCACCTTACATAATTCAAAAGCTAACCTTTTAAAGAGCGAAGTTAGTCATGCCAAGCAATGGGATTGCTACCGATACTCTATTGGATATCGCAGAATCAGAGGGCAACCAAAGGAACACCTTCTCCTCATATATCAATCCTCTAACCTTTGTTGATACAAGAGCAATAACAAAAAGGGGACTCGAAAAGCCCAAATCACAAAAAGGACTACAAGTCAAAAAAGTCTCACACAAACATGTCA
This sequence comes from Pinus albicaulis, assembly GCA_034641835.2. Taxonomy (NCBI): domain Eukaryota; kingdom Viridiplantae; phylum Streptophyta; class Pinopsida; order Pinales; family Pinaceae; genus Pinus; species Pinus albicaulis. The sequence continues at coordinate 1,077,339,944 of CM076580.1, read as the reverse complement.
TAAGAGCTTGTTCGAACATGGCAGTCCCACTACCAATAAAGTGACTTTATTGATAACTGTCCACATGACCTCAGCCATATTTAATTTCAAATGGGACAGGTTTGGAAATTGATTTTATGAATAGATGCTCTGATTTAGTAGTAATACCCCTTCATCCATGTATCAATAAGCCTGAACTAATGTGTAAAAGTCCCTGCCTTCAAACAAAGGCAGAAACCCTCGCTCAAAGTGCATAAGGCATAGTTATAGTGAGAAATGAGTATAGGGGCTAGAGAAAGAGTGTAAATGGTTTGCTCAAGGTCAATTCCCACCCATAAAATCCAATTTATGTCACAGAATTACAATCCTTTAAGATTTCAACCATAAGATTAGAACCAACTACAGACTAGTGAATTCTGCTCTCATATCAAACCTGGGAGACTTGTCTTGTGATAGGCCATGTTCAACAAAGTCACCGCATTTGTGTTCGTGTTCGAGTTCGACAAATAAAGTTCGGCGCTTAAAATTTCGCCCATAAAATTCGACATATAAAAATTTGAAAATATATATATATATATATAATAAAATTCAATCAATTTTTTTTTCTAATTTACATTAATTAGTTTTAAAACTTTTATAGTATGAAAGTGTAAAATGACTGCAGTGTTTGTTCATGCTAGTAAAATGAAAGTGAAATGTCTGTGTAAACTTTAAAATGACAGCAAAATATTATTTATTAAATATTAACTAATAAATAAAAGCACCTGGAGTTAAACTTTTAAATTGTAGTCTAGGCTTATAAGTTGTAGTTGTGCAGCGTTCCTGTAGCGGCTAGCTTGTAGGCTGTAGAATGTAGTCATTGGCAGCATTCATGTTTTTCGATTTTGAAAGTCGAGGGCTTGTCTTTCGTGCCTCAAGCCTGTGGGCTAACTTATAAGGTGTGCACTGCAGAGTCCAGGTACAAATAACAAAAGAAAATGCAGGGTCATCGGCAATCAAGTCGAGACTCGAGTGTGAGTCGTGACTGTGCAGCGTGGACTGTGGAGTGACAATGTGAGTGACATTCGATGGTGGAGTGACAGTGTGAGAGTGAAATTTTCACGCAGGCCAAGTTTTAGACTCGTTGGTGTTACGATTTTATTTTATTTTTAATTATAAACATTGGAAAAATGTCGAACCACAAAACCCTAACACTAATTCCGTCGATTTTTTTGACAAATTTTTTTATTTTGTTCAAGTTTGTGTACGGGTTTGTTCGAGTTCGTGTACGAGTTCGGGTACATATTTGTCATAGGTTCGAGTTCGAATTGAAATTCAGCGAACACAAACGAATTTGTTCCGATTGCATTGGGGTTCGGGGAATTTCGAATATGAAGGATTTTATTCGCCGAACCCGGTGACTTAGCTTAAAAATATGGACCTTCAAATTGTAAGTAGAGACTATTGTACATTATGTAAGGTCATGATATCTCCTTGTAAGGTGAACGAGGAGGCTTATAACTTGCCTTCCATGGTTAATAAAATTGGGTACGAGAAATTATTTAAGGTATCATTCTGGGCTCTTCACCTCTACAGCCAACCCATTACTCCAGGTCTTAGTTCATTAACCCGGTGCTTTCCTTAGCTAAGGAATAGTATCCAAAGAGGAATTATGGCAATATAAGGGAGACACTAAGGAATAATACCCCACTCCTACATGCTTAAGGGCCTAAGCTAACCCCAGTAAGTGGATTGCAAGGAAATTAAGTGGATTAGTGAATATATTTCGCTAAAATATTAGACGTTCTATGAAGACTATAACCCATTTAATCTTCTTATAAAATTTAGAATTCAGCTATGAAGCCCAAAAGTCAACCTGGTATCCTGGCTCCTAATGGCACTTTAAGGAACACTCTTCGATGACCCAATTTATTCAGTCATGATTTTAAATCATTATTAAAAACTCATGCACATGTAAAATCATAATAAACAATTGACCACAAACATACACAACTGAAAAACATCAAGTTAAAAACAATTGCATAGACTTATCTGAAAAAAGTTGCGTACAGTTGAAGAAGGGTGTGCACCTTTCCACCCGACCATAGGATTAGTTGGGCCTATATTGCGTACAGCTAGCCACCCCCTAGCCAAGCCATGATACCACCAAGGGAAATCTCCAGTTCTCAAGGGAATTTTTAGTTGTGAAAGCCACTCTACTTCACATGCAAGAAATGGCAGTCACCCTCTACCCACTAGGCGAGGAATTCCACAAATTGTCCAGATGCCTTCCCAGTTGGTTGTAGCTACACAAGGGGTCCCTTCTCTACCAATGCAGTGCCTTAGCAACCTCCCCTCTCAGTGCTTGCTATCTAGCCCAGCCAGCATCAAATTTTCAGCCTCCCTTCTCCCCAGTTCAGGTTTTGGGTTTTCCTGCCCCAAATTTGTAGTCAAATTTAAGATTTAACATGCCCAAACACTCAGGAACGGTCCTAAATGGGATTCCACGTTGATTGGGCATAAATTTTACCTACCTTAGGAAATTATATCTACTCGAAATTTCTAGCAAAAGACCCACTCGCGATTCAGCTCATTTTTCACTTGTAGGTGTTCTCTACTCTCTGCAAACTCTTCTCCTACACTTCCCAAGCCTTTAGCGCGCTCTCCATACTCAGAAAAATTTCCCTCTCAATCCCCATGTGCATTCCCTCTTCCACCCAAGGAAAAGCCATGAATTCCTGGCCTCCGACAGGGGATTTGTTAATTTTAGATAACAATGGTATGTTCTATGCTTTAGAGAAATTTACTTCAATTTATCTTATTAGCCCAATATCAATTTCCAGATTAGAAATCACATTAACATTGATAGTAAATGTTGATAGAACATAAACAATAAGCAGAAGACAAACCAAGACAAGTGGACACAATATTTGGCGGATGCCAAAGAAAAACCCCATTGTGGGGACCCTTTGATCAAATCTTCTTATTATTCTTCAAAAGTTCAGCAGAGAGAGAGTACAATATACAAAATACACTTGCCCAATCACTGTCAAAATAGTCCAGTCAAACTGCAATCAACAGGATGCCCTAACCAGAAAGTTAACACTGGTAAAACCAGCGAGAATACTCCTCCAAATCAACTCGGTCAAACCCAGTCAATGCAGCGTCCAAAGGCAGTCAAAGTCAACTCAAAACATATCCAAAAATCACAGTCAAACTCAGTCAATGTTGCGGTCAACACAGGTCAACATGCTCAAATTTTCTCGATTTTTGTGCCAAAAGAGGCGGCCTAGAAAGATTGAACTTTCTGCCTGAAAAATAGAGCAAAAGGAGTGAAGTTGACCCTTGGTCAATGCTCTACAATTCACCCCAAAAACAGATCTGCGATTTCAGAAATTTCCAGTCACCTTTGCCACACGTGTGAAGAAGAGAGAAGTTGATCCTTGTACGAACCAATGAGGAGAGAGAATGTGTTGAGTGATGATATCCAAAATGAGGAAGAGGTCTCTCATATTTATACACTTCATTGAGAGTGGAGACACATCTATTGGGGCTTATGAGCCTACATTAGACTTCTAGCCGACCTTGACAATTTGCACATGTGTGAGAGATTAAATTCAAAATCTCACTTCTGCTCATCCAAACAAAATGATCTCTAGATCAATCTTGCACCTCTTGGAAAGAGGAATCCAACAAAAATAACAAAAATATCATCTCCATCATATGAGTTGTCCAAGGTGGAGTTTGGCCGTAGTTACCAATTTTAACACTCCCTCTCAACTAGGGAGAAATCCACCTGCCAATCCATCTGTCAACCTATACCATCTCTGTCATCGTTGCACTGCTCTACTCTGCTAAACTATGAAGAAATAATGAAGAAGACTTTGATCGAGAGTGAGTCACAAGACCTTGCCACTCTCCATTGACCCAAAGTCAATCTAGAGGTAAAAACATCAGCCAAACTTGATCCCAAATCAAGTTGTTAGACACCATGTATCCTAGCATAGAGAGTACGACAGTACACGATGCGTCCATTGGTAGTACTATGGTCTCTATCCTCATTACCCAACTCATTGGCCAGATGAGAGTTACTTCCCATGAGTCCCGAACTACATGGGTAGGATGTATGCTGGGGCATCAACAAGAGAGAGGGTGAACCTACTCATATATCAACCAACAATGGGGGTATCACAAGGGAGGGTGAACCATTCACCCTATGCACCACTAGGGGAAGGTGAATCACCCTATGGTCACTGATAGCTCCAAGAAGTAACCCCAAGCCCCCCGGAGCTCCCAAAGTTCAATGTCCAACTCAAGCGGAACCCTCATAGGAGGTTTTGTCCACGACTCCAAATTTCTCACAAAAGGTTAAGAATTTGACCTTCCCCAAGGGCTTAGTGAAAATATCTGCGACCTGCTCATCAGTCCCAATGTGATGGAACCTTACAGTGCCCCATTGTACCATATCCCAGATAAAGTGGTACCTGATATCAATATGCTTGGAGCAGTCATGGAACACGGGATTCTCTGAAAGTCGAATCCCACTTTGGTTGTCGCAGTAGATCACGGTGGTGTCCATTACATGTCCAAATAGCTCACTAAAGAGCTTCCTCAACCAAACAATTTCACAACAAGCCATACTTGCTGCAATGTATCCGGCCTCGGCGGTGCTCAAAGCAACTGATTTCGGCTTCCTGCTCATCTAGGAGATCAAAGCAAAACCTAGAGAGAAGCAACATCCATATGTGCTCTTACGATCCACCACACTGCCAGCCCAGTCAGCATCAATATATCCATGGAGCCTCAAATTCCCGACAGTGTATCTCAATCCATAGTTGATTGTGCCCCGGAGATATCTCAAAATATTCTTAGCAGCAATCCAGTGTATGTGTTGAGGCTCGACCATGAATTGACTCAATGTATTCACTGCAAAGCATATATTCGGACGGGAGTTCACCAAGAACATCAAGGCCCCCATGAGTTGATGATACTCGGAAGGATTTCCCAAATCAGGCCCAGCAGCACTTCCACATAGCTTCTTAAAGTTGAGTTCCATCGGTGTAGTGACAGACTTGCAATCACCATCCCAAATCTTTCAAGCAACTTCACAATATATTTTCCTTGAGAAAGGAAAATCTCACCTGGCTTTTGCCAGAACTCCAAGGCTAGGAAGTAGTGCATCAGTCCTAGGTCTTTCATCTCGAATTCAGAAGCCAACTCCCTCTTGCATTGATGAATGAGAGGGTATGCACCTATCAGAAAAAGATCCTCCACATAGAGCACCAAAATAAGAGCCTTGTCATTATCAACCTTGAAGTAAAGGTTCGTATCAACTTCACTTCGTGTAAAGCCCAGCTTCATCAAATATCTATCGATCTTCTCATACCAAGCCCTAGGGGCTTGCTTCAACCCATAGAGGGATTTCTTCAACCTGCATACATCAGACTCTCGGTCTAGAACTTCAAACCCTTCGGGTTGTTCTACATAAACTTCTTCTTTAAGTGAGCCATGTAAGAAGCAGTTTTGACATCCATTTGATGTAGATTCCATCCTTGTGAGGCAACAAGGGCAATAATTGAACGGATGGTGGTATATCGGGCAACCAGTGCAATTATCTCAGCATACCTTCCTTTTGCAAGAAGCCTTAGGCAACGAACCCAGCCTTGAAATTTTCAGCACTTTCATCAACTCCATGTTTGATTTTGTAAAGCCATTTCGAGGTGACAACAGACTTGTCCTTTAGTCTAGGGACCACATCCCAGACATCATTCTTCATGATAGACTCATACTCTTCGTTCATTGCATCCTTCCAAACATGGTGCTTCACGGCTTCTTTGAACGTTCCAGGCTCAAATTGAACAATGGTGCTCATGGCTACTAAGTACCCTTAGGCATCTTCGAGAGTATCTCTAAGCCATGAGGGTCTTCTTTTTGAAGAAGAGGGCTCACTAGGAGGTGGATCAATGGGATCCATCGAACCTTCAACATCGGACATCGGTTCTTCCTGCTTTCCTGTATCTTCATCTTTGTCTTCTTTTGAAATAGGAAGATCTCAAACCTTCCCAAGGGCAGCATCTTCATTGAAGGTGACACCATGACTTATCTCACTTCCCTTTGACCAGGCACATAGATTCTATATGCCTTTGAAGTTTCATCGTAGCCCACAAATGTTCCCTTCTTTCCAGAAGAATCCAACTTGTTTCTCTTTTCTTTCAGCGCATGAAAATATATGGGACTTCCAAAAATTCTAAATTGAGGAACATCAGGTTTCTTACCAATGAAGATTTCTTCGGGAGTTTTGGAGTCCAATGCTTGATGTGGGCATCTAATTTGAACATACGCGGCAGTGTTGGCAGCTTCTCCCCATAGGAACTTCAATAGGCCTTGGTCATGAAGCATGGCACAAGGAGCTTCAATGATGGTTCGATTCTTCCTTTTGGAAACTCCATTTTGTTCAGGAGTATAAGCAGTAGTGGTCTCCATCTTAATGCCAACTTCCCTACGATAGTCATTAAACTCATTTGACTCATATTCGGTTCCATTATCGGTCCTCAATAATTTGATCTTCTTCCTATTTGATTTTCAACCAAGGCTTTGAAAGAGCAGAACCACTTGAACACTTCGTAATTTTTCTCCAAGAAGTATATCCAAGTTTTGCGAGAGAAGTCATCCACAAAAATAGCATAGTACAAATACCCTCCCAAGGATGTTACGGGCAACATATCAAATAAATCAAAATGAATTAATTGAAGAATGTAGGCAGTCTTGCTATCACTTGAGGGGAATGGTCCCCTTGTATGTTTCCCTTCGACACAACCCTGACAAACACCTTCATGATCAATTTTGAAATCGAGCATACCTATGAGAAGATCTTTATAATGAAGGTGAGCAAACCTTCGGTCCCATAATTCGGATTGAAGAGTAGTGTTGCATGTCATGGCTCCCAACGGATTTTGATGCAGGGGCATTAGACACTGGCCAGCAATGTAGGAAGTTTTGTCCACATGTTGTGGCTAGGAGGGTTTGGAAACATTCGGATTATTACAGCTAGGTGTCAATACCTTAGCTGATTGTAATTATTTAGATTAACTAGAGTCAAAGGAAGTCGAATAGCTCAGTTTGTCTAGCTGTCAGTTCAGTTATTGAATAAATAGTAACTAGGCTTTTGGGTTCCAAAACGGTCCTCATAGAGGAGCCGAAGAGTCACACTCTGTAATGTATATAATTATACCCTTCAGATGTACAAAGGAGGAAAAAGAATAGAGGAATTCCTGCAATAAACTCTGTGTATTGTCGATTGCCCCAATTGAATGAATTTCTACTTTGTTGATTATCTAATTGCCTTGGAATGTTAATTGCGTGGTAATTTGTTTGATTGTGAGGCGTTTGTGTACTGACATTCCGTTCTCTGTCTTTAAATTCCGTAAGGAAATCCGTATGGAAGCGAAGTCTGTATGGAGGAGCAGGGTCGTGGAACTCTGCTTAGAGTAATGGAATCCCGCGTAACACAGAAATTTGTATTTGTTTGTGAATCCCCCCCAACTGGAGACTTAACTCTGAGTTAATGAATGCGAAGGAGAACGTAACCCGCATTAACTTTGGTTAAACATCGTGGAAAACCGCGAGTGGTTTTGGAGAGTGGATTTCCCCATTTCCGCACCGCCTTCCGACCATAAGTGGTATCCGTAGAGCGGGCAGCGAATCCATAGACCGTCGGACATGTGGCCAAAGAACTGTTTGAAAACCGCTCGTTAACTTGCGCCTTCGCACGTTAACCCTCGTACCAGGACGCCGGGCGAAATGCACGAGAATCGTCGATCTGGCGCGGGAACATCGGACGGTGGACGTGGGACATAGATGCACGAACGATAATAAACGTGTGCGGAGGATAAAAGGGGTGCGGTACACGCATTCGATTGGTTATTGACATATATATATGTAGACGGGCCCGACGTGAAAAGTTTTGTTATAAAGTTTGTCCAAAGCATAGTGTATATGTATAAAATCCGAAGGTTTAACTAATAACTATAAAGTGTTGGGGTATATATATATAAAGGCGCATAACATATATATATAAGTCGGGGATTAGTTATAACATTCTAAAGCTACCAAGTAAATTTATTTATCAATTTTTCTAAAATTGATAAATAACATTGCCGAGAGGACAAAAGACCTCGTTGACTGAACCACGTCATCGTTGACCGGTTCTGGTTGGACGGACTTGCGGTTGTTACTGCACCATTTGTGGTATCAAAGCGGGAAGTTTGAGCTGTTTGCTGACATGGCAATCCGACTTGGTAGAGGTGCTGGCAGGAGGAGACATGTAGCCAACGCAGAGGTGTTGGAGGTGTTGCAGAGGGTCGAGGCCAGAATGGATGCCGTGGAGCGAAGACAGACCAGAGATCCTGAAGACATAAGCGAACCTGAAACGGAAGAAGCTGAAGAAAATGTTGAAATTCCTCCTGATTTGAGGCTCCTTAGAACTGTTCTGGGATCTGCAGTTAAGCCCAGAATCGAAGTGTCGAGTTATGCAGGGGGACTGAATCCAGAGGAGCTGGTGGACTGAATAAATGAGCTAAACAAATGCTTCGATTATGAAGAAATAAGTGAAGATAAAAAGGTTAAGTTTGCAGTGACAAAGCTGAAGGGACATGCTGCACTTTGGTGGGATGGAGTGCAGGTAGAGAGGAGGAGAGTTGGCAAGCAACCTATCAAGAGCTGGACCAGAATGATGGCCAAATTGAAAGGTAAATTCTTACCTAGTGATTACCAGCTGACATTGTATAAACAAATGCAAAACCTGAGACAGAGGTTGCTGACAATAAAGGAATACACAGAAGAATTCTACAAAGTGAGCATAAGAGCTGGGCAATTCCAAGATACACCAGAGAAGACTTCCCGATATGTGAATGGTCTCAGACTGGAAATCCAAGATGAGATTGGTCTTCTGTCTCCTAAGACAGTGGAAGAGGCATACCAGATGGCCTTGAAAGCAGAGGAGAAACTCCTGAGAAAACAGTCTGCCAAGAAGAGAGGTACTTTCCGTGGGAAGGGAAGTCAGGGTGGTAGGGGAAAGCCTACACTCGGGGATGGAGCTAACAGTAGCTCACCTCAGAATGCATCTACAGAGGAGGATGCAAGTGGCAGAAGGGGTCCTTACAGAGGAAAAGGAAGAGGAGGCAGAGACAGAGGCAGAGGTAGAGAGTTGAGGTGTTATAGATGTCAGGGAGTGGGACATAAGCACTATGAGTGTCCAGAGAATGTGGTTGCTGGTGCAAGAAATGCTGTTGTTGCCCAGGTTGAAGAAGAAGCAGAAATTGAAGAAAAAGTTCTTCCAGAGAGGGGAGAGTCCTTGGTGGTTAATAAGGTCCTGTTGAAACAAACCAAAGAAGTCACTGAACTCGCACAAAGGAAGACTTTGTTTAGGAGCATATGCAAAGTCCAAGGGAAATGCTGCCAGCTAATCATTGATAGTGGCAGCACAGACAATTTGGTTTCCACTGAGGTGATAGAAAAATTGAAGCTGAAGACTAGGGAGCACCCCACTCCCTACAGGGTGTCCTGGCTGCATAAAGGGCACCAGCTGGTTGTGAAAGAACAGTGTGAGATAGAGCTGCAAATGGGAAAATACAAGGACAAGGTTTTGTGTGATGTAATGCCCATGGATGTGTGTCATATACTGCTGGGTAGACCTTGGCAGTTTGACAGAGCAGCAGTGCATGATGGCAAGAAGAACACTTACAAGTTCTTCAAAGATGGGGTACATCATATATTGATTCCCATGGAAGAAGGAGAGCCATCCAGCAGAGTGATTGACCCAAAGACCTTGTTGCTGAGCGGGAAGGAATATCTGCAGCAGATAGAAGAAGAAGAGGTAAGCTTTGCTTTAGTTTGCAAACCTAAAGTAGTTCTTGCTTCTACAAAGATTTATGATTTGCCAGTAGAAATCCAAGAAATGTTAGATGAGTATTGTGACATTGTTGTGGATGATTTACCTGATGAGCTGCCACCTGTGAGAAAGATCAGCCATCAGATAGATTTTATCCCCGGTTCAAATCTGCCAAACAAGGCAGCCTACAGAGTGACTCCCAAAGAAAATGAAGAAATCAAGAGACAAGTACAGGAGTTGGTGGATAAAGGACTGATCAGAGAAAGCCTGAGTCCATGTGCAGTACCAGCAGTACTGAGCCCAAAGAAAGATGGAGGCTGGAGGATGTGTACTGATTCCAGAGCAATTAATAAGATCACAATCAGGTACAGATTCCCTTTACCCAGAATTGAGGATTTGATGGACTGTTTGAGTGGTGCTAAATACTTCTCAAAGGTAGATTTAAAGAGTGGATACCATCAGATTAGAATTAGAGAGGGTGATGAGTGGAAAACTGCTTTTAAGACAAATGAAGGACTATATGAATGGATGGTAATGCCTTTTAGGTTGTCAAATGCACCTAGCACTTTTATGAGACTTATGAATGAAGTATTGAAAGAATTTATTGGGAAATTTGTGATAGTATATTTAGATGATATATTAGTTTTCAACAGAACTAAAGAAGAACATTTAAGGCACCTTAATCATGTCTTGAAGAAGCTGCACCAAGAGAAACTGCTGATAAATTTGAAGAAATGCTCATTCATGAAGGAAGAGTTGGTGTATTTGGGTTTTGTTGTTTCTGCAGAAGGACTGAAGATGGACCCAGAAAAGGTTAAGGCAATTTTGGAATGGCCTTCACCCAGGAATGTTTTTGAGGTAAGAAGTTTCCATGGACTTGCTAGTTTTTACAGAAAGTTTATAAGAAACTTCAGTAAGATTAATGCACCCATAATTAAGACCATAAAGAAGAGAAAACAGCCATTTAAGTGGACTGCTGAAGCAGAGAGAAATTTTAAAGTTTTGAAGCAAAAGATAACAGAGAACCCTGTTTTAATTCTGCCTGATTTCACCAAACCATTTCAAGTAAAATGTGATGCCAGTGGGGAGGCCATTGGAGCTGTTTTGAGTCAGGATGATAGGCCTGTAGCCTATTTCAGTGAGAAGTTGAATGATACCAGGAGAAAGTATTCCCCTTATGAGAAGGAATTCTACGCAATTGTTCAAGCACTGAAGAAGTGGAGACATTATTTGATGTCCAGGGAATTTGTATTATATTCTAACAATCATGCTTTGCAGTATATTGTACAGCAGCCCAAGTTGAAACATAAGCATGCTAAATGGGTTGAGTATCTCCAAAGTTTTAATTTTGTTCTGAGACATATAAGTGGCCAAGCAAATAAAGTAGCTGATGCTTTGAGTAGGAGACATTTGCTTGTTTAAGAGACTAATTTTGAAGTTGCAGGATTCGATTTGCTCAAAGAATTATATAAAACAGATCCAGATTTTAGAGAAGCATTTGAGGCATGTAGTAACCCTGTTTTGACAGATAGAAGTCAGTGGCTGGACTATTTCCTGCAGGATGACTTGTTATTTAGAAAAAACCAACTGTGTGTACCAAAATGTTCCATGAGAGAAAATTTGATCAAAGAAAAGCATAGTGGTGGACTTGCTGGACACTTTGGTACTGATAAGACTTATGAACAGCTGAGTCACTTTTATTTCTGGCCCAGGATGAGAACAGAAGTGGATAAGTTTGTAAAGAATTGCAAGATCTGTCAATATGCTAAAGGAAGGAGCCAGAATGCAGGATTGTACACTCCCTTGCCTATTCCAGACAGGCCTTGGGACATGGTGAGTATGGATTTTGTTCTAGGATTACCCAAGACTCAGAGAGGGAATGATGCAGTCTTTGTTGTAGTAGACAGATTCTCCAAAATGGCACATTTTATTCCATGCTATAAAACTAGTGATGCCACCCATGTTGCTAACTTGTTTTTCAAAGAAGTTGTTAGATTGCATGGGTTGCCCAAGAGTATTGTTTCAGACAGAGACACCAGATTTGTGGGTCATTTTTTGAGGACACTATGGAAGAAACTTGGCACTAAACTGAGTTTCAGCTCAGCTTATCATCCCCAGACTGATGGACAAACTGAGGTAGTGAATAGGAGTTTGGGAAATTTGTTGAGGAGTCTTGCAGGAGAACATCCCAAGCAGTGGGATCATATTTTGCCTCAGACAGAATATGCATATAATGATTCACCAAACAGAAGCACAGGGCAGAGTCCATTTCATATTGTTTATGGAATGCATCCCAGAGGAATATCAGAATTAAGAAATCTGGGAAGATCAGAGTTAAGGAGTGCAGATGGTGAAGAATTTGCTTCAGAGATCCAGGCCATACATGAACAAGTGAAACAGCAACTACAAGGCAGCAGCATCAAATACAAAAACAGAGCAGACTTGAGCAGAAAAGAAGTTCACTTTGAAGTAGGAGACTTGGTTTTGGCACACTTGAGAAAGGAGAGGTTTCCAAAGAAGCAGTATAATAAATTGAAGTTCAAAAAGATTGGGCCATGCAAGATACTTAGAAAGTTTTCTGCAAATGCTTATGAGATTGAATTGCCACCTGATGTTGGAATATCTCCCATTTTTAATGTTGCAGATTTGTACAAGTATGAAAATGATGGTGTAGAGGACAGATCAGCAGACAAGGAACAGATTGAGTGGAAAGAACAACTACCTCCAGCTCAGCCATTGCAACCAGAGAAGATATTGGACAAGAGAGTGTTCAAAAGGACCAGAGGACAAGAGTACTTTCAGTACTTGATAAAATGGAAGGATAAACTAGAGGAAGATGCCACTTGGATGACTGAAGGAATGTTGCAGAAGATAGGCAGATCAGTGGAGGAGCTCATGGATAGGAGCCCATGAAGAAAATTTCCCTCAGGAGTCTGATGCAAGGGCATTAGACACTGGCCAACAATGTAGGAAGTTTTGTCCACATGTTGTGGCTAGGAGGGTTTGGAAACCTTCAGATTATTACAGCTAGGTGTCAATACCTTCGCTGATTGTAATTATTTAGATCAACTAGAGTCAGAGGAAGTCGAATAGCTCAGTTTGTCTAGCTGTCAGTTCAGTTATTGAATAAATATTAACTAGGCTTTTGGGTTCCGAAACGGTCCTCATAGAGGAACCGAAGAGTCACACTCTGTAATGTATATAATTATACCCTTCAGATGTACAAGGGAGAGGAAAAATAGAGGAATTCCTGCAATAAACTCTGTCTATTGTCGAGTGCCCCAATTGAATGAATTTCTACTTTGTTGATTATCTAATTGCCTTGGAATGTTAATTGCGTGGTAATTCGTTTGATTGTGAGGCGTTTGTGTACTGAAATTCTGTTCTCTGTCTTTAAATTCCGTAAAGAAATCCATATGGAAGCAAAATCTGTATGGAGGAGCAGGGTCGTGGAACTCTGATTAGAGTAATGGAATCTCGTATAACACAGAAATTTTTATGTGTTTGTGAATCCCCCCCAACCGGAGACTTAACTCTGAGTTAACGAATGCGAAGGAGAATGTAACCCGCATTAACTTTGGTTAAACATCGTGGAAAACCGCGAGTGGTTTTGGAGAGTGGATTTCCCCATTTCCGCACCGCCTTCCGACCATAAGTGGTATCCGTAGAGCGGGCAGCGAATCCATAGACCGTCGGACACGTGGCCAAAGAACTGTTTGAAAACCGCTCGTTAACTTGCCACTTCGCACAATAACCCTCGTACCAGGACGCCGGGCGAAATGCACGAGAATCGTCGATCTGGCGCGGGAACATCGGACGGTGGACGTGGGACATAGATGCACGAACGATAATAAACGTGTGCAGAGGATAAAAGGGGTACGGTACACGCATTCGATTGGTTATTGACATATATATATGTAGACGGGCCCGACGTGAAAAGTTTTGTTATAAAGTTTGTCCAAAGCATAGTGTATACGTATAAAATCCGAAGGTTTAACTAATAACTATAAAGTGTCGGGGTATATATATATAAAGGCGCGTAACGTATATATAGAAGCCGGGGATTAGTTATAACATTCTAAAGCTACCAAGTAAATTTATTTATCAATTTTTCTAAAATTGATAAATAACATTGCCGAGAGGACAAAAGACCTCGTTGACTGAACCACGTCATCGTTGACCGGTTTTGGTTGGACGGACTTGCGGTTGTTACTGCACCAGATTTCCTCCAACCTGATAAAGGGTATCAACCCCGAATCCAAGAGTGAATGCTTCTTTGAAATTCCTCTTCCAAACATGTACCTTTCCATCAATGAATGCCACCTTGAATCCTTTGTTTTCCATCGCCGAAATAGACACCAAATTCTTCTTCAAGTCAAGTACATATAATACATCTTGTAAATGAAGGATTTGACCTTGATTTAAGTGAAGAGTAACAGCCACTGTCCCTTTCACGGGATAGGTGGCATTGTCTCCAAGTATGATTTCCAAATTGGTTTCCTTTTCAATCAAATGTGAGAGGGCCTCTTTGTACCCAGTGAAGTGCCTTGAGGCACCACTATTAATCAACCAATATTCTAAGGTGTTGAGAGGAGAGGCAGCAGAGAGGGCAGATATAAGAAGAAATTATTTATGCTTGTTATCTAAAACATTAGATTCATCATACTTGGAGTTTCTCGATCTCTTGGAAGGTTGACCATTTCCATATCGTGCAGTGAGAGCATCTCTCTTTCTTTTTTTTATTGAACATGTTATTCCTTTGATTTCCATTTCCCTTGAAATTGTTGTTGTTGTAATCATCATGCTCTCTCTTTCTTTTGTTATTGAACCAGTTATTCCTTTGATTTCCATTTCCCTTGAAATTGTTGTTGTTGTCATCATCGTCTTGTGGTGTATCCCTTTTATTGGGACACTCTCTAGCATAGTGGCCAAACCTATTACAATTGAAACATCTACCCTTTCTTCCTTCTTTAAATCCCGGTCTTCCTTGACCTTGTTTTCTTGGACCAACATTATTCTTTCTTTTAGCATGAGCAGAGAATGAGGTAATATCATTCCTATTTGAAGGCATGTCTCTTTCCATCATCCTAGTTTCTTCTTTGAGTGCATCTAGTCAATAATTCATCAAAATCTGGAATCTTGTCATTGTTGAGAATAATGGTATTGAATACATACCATGCTCGAGGAAGACCTTCAAGGGCAACAAGAGTGAGCTCCCGGTCGGCAATAACCTCTCCAATAGATAAAAGATCATTTTTTTTTCGGTAATCCTCATGAAGTAGGATTCGATGGATTCTCCTATATCCATCTTGATGTCCTTCATCTTGTACTTGAGAAAGAGGATTTGATTTGTGTTGCTAGCCCTGAACATGCTAACCAACTTATCATACATCTCCTTAGATGTGCCTAGCTCAGAGATGTAAGCAACCAAATGCTTTTGAATAAAATCCCTGATGATCTTCTTGGCTTTGAAGTTTGACCTCTCCTTTCTTGTACTTTGTCTTAGTGGCAGTCGATGCATTTGAAGGAGGCTCAGCAATCTTTCCCTTCACATAACCCATGACTTCATTTTCTTCCAAAGTCAAGTCAAAAAACATGGTAGGTCCCTATATTACTAGTGTAGTCCATTATTATTGTTAGTGTAGCCCCCTTATTGTTATTGTTGTGTCCCTGTAGTCCCATATTGCTATTATTGTGCCCCATAAAAGCCCACTATTGTTATTGTTGTGCCCTTACATTATTATTGTTAGGTCGGCTAGGATTATATTGTGACCCCATGGACTCCTATATATAGAAAGGAAGTTTTGTCACTTGTATCATCTAAGAAGTGTTCATTTATGTAATGTAAAGGAGGTTGCCTCCTCGAAGAGGTTGATTTCTAAGGCTTCTATCCCTCTCTTCTTCTATTTTGTGAGATGGTTTCATAACAAGACATTTTCCATGCATGATAACCATTCTTATCATTGAGGTTGTCCTTAGATTTGAAATAAGATGAGGAAGCCATTAACCCTTGACCTAGTCCAACAATTCTTAGTGATTGCTCTTCTCACTCTTGCTTGGGCTTTGTCTTCACCTGGGCTCTGATACCATGTTAATTTTAGATAACAATGGTATGTTCTATGCTTTAGAGCAATTTACTTCAATTTATCTTATTAGCCCAATATCAATTTCCAAATTAGCAATCACATTAACATTGATAGTAAATGTTGATAGAACATAAATAATAAGCATAAGACAAGCCATGGAAAAACCCCAATGTGGGGAAAACCCTTTGATCGAATCTTCTTATTATTCTTCAAAAGTTTAGCAGAGAGAGAGAGTACAATAAACAAAATACACTTGCCCAATCACTGTCAAAATAGTCCAGTCAACAGGATGCCCTAACCAGAAAGTCGGTGTTGGTCAAACCAGCAAGAATACTCCTCCAAATCAGCTCAGTCAAACCCAGTCAATGCAGCCTCCAAAGGCAGTCAAAGTCAACTCAAAACAGATTCAAAAATCACAGTCAAACTTGGTCAACGCAGAAGTCAATGCTGCGGTCAAAGTATTGCTATCAATGCATGTCAACTTGCTCAGATTTTCTCGATTTCCATGCCAGAAGATGCGGCCTAGAAAGATCAAACTTTCTGCCTGAAAAATGCAGCAAAAGGAGTGAAGTTGACCCTCGATCAACGTTGGTCAATGCTCTACAATTCAGCCCAAAAACATATCTGCGATTTTAGAAATTTCCAATCACCTTTGCCACATGTGTGAAGAGAGAAGCTGCTCCTTGTATGAACCAATGAGGAGAGAGAATGTGTTGTGATGATGTCCCAAATGAGGAAGAGGTCCCTCATATTTATACACTTCGTTGGGAGTGGAAACACATCTATTGGGGCTTATGAGCCTACATTAGACTTCTGGCTTACCTTGACAATTTGCACGTGTGAGAGATTAAATTCAAAATCTCACTTCTGCTCATCCAAACAAGATGATCTTTAGATCAATCTTGCACCTCACGGAAAGAGGAATCCAACAAAAATATCATCTCCATCATATGAGCTCTCCAAGGTGGAGTTTGGCCCTAGTTGCCAATTTTAACCAGTGTTCCACGGGGTCGCGTCTCCCAGGGTCGGGTGCGCGCACCCCTCGCACCCCTCGCACCCGGGACGGGGAGTCTCATGGGGGTGCATTTCCCCACGCACCCTTTTTGGGGAGTCTTGGGGAGTCTCCGGGGGGTGCGTTTCCCCAGTGTGGGAGTCGCGACTCCCCGCGACTCCCCAAAAAGGGTGCTTCTGGGCGTTCCCCTTTTGAAGGGGGACGCGACTCCCCGCGACTCTCCAAAAAGGGTGCTTCGAAAAAAAAAAAAGAAAAAAAAAATAAATAAAAATAAAAATAAAAAATAAAAAATAAAATTTGTAAGTTTAAAAAAAGTTTACTATTCATTATTCAATGATTCGTTTCATTTCTAGCTCTTCGACCTCCAGCTGACCTCTGCTACTTCGACCTTGACCTCTCTGTGTCCTTGATGTTGATTTTATTTTCAATGCTAATTAATAAATTATCTATTTTTACTTTTCAGTTGTTGACCTCACATTGATTCCTGACTCTTGACTCTTAACTATTTTTGAGTTTGAAACTTTGAGTTATATAAATTTACTATTTACTATTTAGTGTTCAAAGTTCAAACTTAGTATCTACTATCTACTTCTAGTATGTTTTGCTTTCAATTTCGATTCTAGAATGATGAATGATGAAATTAATTTTTAAATCAATGTACATTGTAGATTGTAGAATGATGAATGATATGGAATCATGGATCAATGTATTTGAAGATTTCATTATTGAATTTATTTATTGAATGATCAATGATTATGGATGAATTCAGAATATTAGAATAATGAGTATGTCATATGAATGATGTATGTATCAAAATGAAAGATGAGGATGGATCAATGTATGTCATTATTCAATTCAATTATGAATTTAAATTTTATCATGTGTAGATCAAATTTCAATTTTCAATGTATTCACTATTGGTATTCATATTAGTATATAGTATGTAGTATACTATTATTAGTCTATTTAATATTTATGCTTTCATTATTTATTATTTAACAATGAATATGAACTTGAATTATATATATATATATATATATATATATAAAATAAAAAATTATATACCCCGACGACTCCCCGCACCCCCGAAATTTCCCTAAAATTTCAGGGTACTCCCACACGTCCCCCCTGTGCGTCTCCCCGCACCCGCGTCTCCCCGCACCGGAGTCTTGGTGGAACATTGATTTTAATAGGATTCCATGGGTCAAATCATAGGACTTGAGATGGGTACTTGTACCCATCTCTGACCACTTTCAGATGCCCACTCCATATCGATACTTCCATAACTATGGGAAGTTGGCTGCCCAACTACCCAGCTCCCTTCAATAACTGACTTTGGGAAAGTGGGAAAATAATTCAAATTCAAATTTTGGCATTTTGGCATTTTGGCATTTCAGCAATATGGGTTTTTCGTTATGGTTGTTTTCTTATCATGCAAGGCAATTTCCCAACCCCCTCACTAGTTCCCACTCATGTTATCATGGCTAGTACCAGTTCTCCACCTTTAAATAAATTGGTCAGCGTTTTTTTCATTAACTAATGAAATACCTATACATAATTTAAAATGGGAGCATCATAATGAGAAAATCACCAAAGCATCTATGCCACAATTTAGAGCGATTCTAAGTCATAATTACGATTTTAGACTGGGAGAAAACGGGGTGTTACAGTAAAGTATTTGGGGTTGAACTTAAAACCTAATAGTTACAAAACAGTCCCTCACTAGTCCCCACTCATGTTATCATGGCTAGTACCAGTTCTCCACCCTTAAATAAATTGGTCAGCATTTTTTTCATTAATTAATGAAATAGCTACACATAATTTAAAATTGGAGCATCATAATGAGAAAATCACCAAAGCATCTATGCCACAATTTAAAGTGATTCTAAGTCATAGTTACGATTATAGACTAGGAGAAAACGGGGTGTTACAGTAAAGTATTTGGGGTTGAACTTAAAACCTAATAGTTACAAAATAGTTCATTGATTATAGCTAGTTAGGAAGATTGAAGATTGAATTAATTATTGGTGTCATTGTTGGCTGTCAATGGGGAGAAGTCTGATTCTTGTTATGTTGGTTCTTGAGAGCATACCCGTCTATTGGTTGTCTATTGCATATGTCCCAAAAGTTATCTTAGAAAAGATTAGAAGGAAGTGCTTAAACTTCCTGTGGTCGGGTAGCAATCTATTGCATATGTCCCAAAAGTTATCTTAGAAAAGATTAGAAGGAAGTGCTTAAACTTCCCGTGGTCGGGTAGAAAGGAAAAGGAGAGCCTTTCTCCTGTCAAGTGGTCAAGGATTGCAAAGAAAAAAGAGCATGGTGGCTGGAGGTTAGGGAACTTGCAGGTGTTTGGACAGGCAGTGGCTACTGTTTGGAAGTGTTTGTTTAGCCAATGTCTTTGGGGAATGGAAGTGACAGCCAAGAATTTGGAAAACAAGGATCCAAAGGAATGGATTAGTCTCAAGCCAAAATCTTCAAAAGGCTCCTCTAACGCATGAAAATGTTTACTCAAAGCTCTCGAAATCTTAGAACCATGGGTTGCTTGGAAGGTTGGTAACAGGTCCAAAGTGAAGGTGGGTGTGGACCCATGTGTCTAGTGTCGAAAGAATTTTTTTCTTTCAGAACCTCTAAGGAGACACCTTCAAAATAGGGGTGTAACTTCTCTTCAAGATGCTTCAGGGACTGCAGTGTCTAGTACAGAAATTTAGGTTTGGAAATCTGCTGAAGATTTGGAACTATAGGGCGGTTTGGCATGTGAGTCGTCCCAATATGTTTTTGAGCTTAAACATAATGCCATTTCTTTTATGGAACAAGAGGATGAATTAAGTTGGACGAGGAATTTCACTTCAGAGGTTCTGACAGCAAAATTAGGATACAAAACAAAGATGAGTGAGAATGTGGGAGAAGCTAGGCAGTGGTGGCGGAAGGTGGCTTGGAAGATAGATGACCCTTTAAAAATATGGATCTTACAATGGATGGTATTCGCAAATAAAATGCTAGCATGGGATAACATTCAAAAGCAAGACAGGAATGGACCTAGGTGGTGGTGTTTGTGTAAAAATGACAGTGAGACCATGGACCACCTCTCTGTTCAATGCTATTTTGCAAAGCCTGTTTGGGAAGAGATGCTCCAACGCTTCGAAGTACAGAATCAGTGGTCTAAATCTACATTGTTGGAGTACTTTGAAGATTGGATAGTGGATGGAGCTACATCTTCAATCAAGGCTGTCCCGGTTTATGCCATTTGGGGGATCTAGTTAACTTGAAATGAGGCTATTTTCAATAAGAAAGGGGCCAGTATTGAGTGTCTCATCCACCAGGTCAGAATTTCCTTTGGGGAAGGAAGAAAACCCTTAAAACAAGTCCATATGAGGAATCTCCTGATGCCCAATGTAGATCTCACCAAACCATGGGGTTATTTTGACAGAGCTCTCCTCTTTCTCTCTGAAATATGCAGCAGGTGTGGGAACAAACAATAGGGCAGAACTGTATGTTTTATAGGTTCTGTTAAAAACAGCATTGGACCATAAGGTGAAAGGTCTTCAAATTCTTGGAGACTCCAAAATTGTTTTAGGTTGGGCAACTGGCAGACATAACATTCAAAATCTGTATTTAAGTCCCATCGTGAACAGAATTCATTCTTTGAAAAGTAATCTGGATGAAATCTCCATCATTCATATATATGAGGAACTCAACCAAAAGGCTGATGCTTTATCTAAAGATGCTATCTCAATTCAAGAAGGAATGTTAATCGAACAATACCTAAAGGACAACATTCCCTTGTCGAACAATACATAAAGGACAGCATTCCCTTGTCAGCAATACAGAAATTCTCTTTTGATGTTCTTTTATGTTTAGGTTTGCTTTACGTATACAAGGATGAACACTGGAATGTTCTTGTCTCAGCTCTATTTGGAGCATTTAGAAGTTTTAAAGTTAGCCAATAACATAGCTGTAAGTTGGGTTTTGAAAGGGTAAGATTGTAAATTCTTCTTTGTTTTGAAGCGAGGTAGCTGTGTGGACCATGGGCTGAAAAGCTAGTCGAAGTGTATTTGATTTCTTCTTTGAAATATCAATGCAATGATTTTCTCTATGAAAAAAATTGGACAATGTACTGTATTAACTTGTATTTGTGGTTATTGTGCATAAAGGTCAGAATAAAGAAAACAGAGTAATTTTTTGTCAATATCTTGACATTTCCTGAATTGTACAGACACTGAGCTTCATACCAGGTACGGCAATTTTTCAAAGACCTCTTTCTATTGCCCTTATACAAATGGATGGATGGTATGGGAAACAAAAAGAAACCCATTGTACCAGGCCTAGGGCAGGAATTTAACTCTCAGGTGGATGTCTAAGGGAGAGTTAATTATAGCCATACCTATGTAGTCAGAATAAAGAAAACAATGAGTAATTTGTAATCACCTATGACAATTGTTCAAAGACCTCTTTCTATTGCCCTTATACAAATGGCTGGATGGTATGGGAAACAAAAAGGAACCCATTGTACTAAGACTAGGGCAGGAATCTAACTCTGACGTGGATGCCTAGAGTTAATTATAGCCATATTTGTGTAATAGAATAGCTTTAACAGGTGAGGCAAAGGTATGTTATCTGACTCTGAGTATAAGAGAAATACAGCCCTTACTCTTCAACCAAAATGTGTTAATCGCATAACCTTATCTTATCCTCACCAGGAATTTTTCTTTTATGAAAATTCTTCCCTCAAATTAAAAAAAAAGGATTACAGCTGGCCCAAAGAGGTTGGTCACCACAAGTGGCTCACATGTGAAGCGGCACAAGGGGCGGTCCAATGATCACGAGCACTTACATTTGGCTAAGCTGCCATAATAGGGGGGTCCTATTCTATAAAATTCACCAAGGACTTGCACTAGGACACAACCACTTATTTGTGCCTCCAGGGGAATCGAACCTTACTGGGTACCCTGACATGTGACCATCTTCACCACTGACCTCACCAATTCATGATAAAACAGCTAATCATAAAAAACCATGTCTATTCATAACCAATTGTGCATCACACTAACCTTACACTAAATGCATTATTTACCATTATTTACCATCCCCACTCCAGGAGCACAGAATCCACAGTAAGGTTGCATTAATAAGAGCAACTCCAAAAATACTTAAAAGTGGACCAAGCAATAGTTAAATAGACTGTTTTTATCTGAGCGAAGTTACAACTAAGTTATATCAAACAGAATATCATTAGATAAAACTGCACAGCATCTAGATAAATTCAACGTGGTAATCAAGTTTCCACGAGACAGAGAGACACTATGATGAACATTAATGCATATTCTGATATGACAATATCTTCTCACCTATTACCTACCTCTATACAAGAATAACCCATATCACATGGATGCAACCAGTACTCCTATGGGGCTGCTGATACAAAGACACTTTCTCAGCTCAAAATATAACAAGAAAACCAAGTTCCTTCAAGTTATAAGCATTTGTTATACCAATGCTAGATGATTAGTTGAACTCAACCTGCATCAAGAAAACTAAGTTTCTGTAAACTACGATGTATCTGGATTGACGTAGTAGTCAAGAAGTTTGTGGATACAAATGCTTTTAGTGGTCATGCGCACTAATAATGCAAGCCACTCATTGTGCGGTAGGAAAACGAAGCTTCTTCATATATTAAAACTCTAGAAAGATGAGACTACTAATACTACCAGTCCTCATATAGGACAGGTAAATCAAACCAACTTTGTCAGTTTGAGGTATGATAAGAAAACTGAGCTTCTTCAAGTAAGAGGCAATTAAAGCTCTTACAGTCAATAGGGTTGTGACTACCAACTCTATAGATGCTCATATGGGTCTCCTAATACATACTTTGCCAAACTCGTCACAAGTGATAAACCCAATCCCATTGAAGGATACTGCATCGAACCCAATGCAGCAAAAAGGACCTTGTGAGATCACATCAGCGTAGTTCTTTCATTGTGGTCAATAAGCCAGCACCCATATCGTTAGGGCCTGTACTCTGTTCAGGAAAGAGTCAAGACAGAGGCGCATTAATGGGCCTTTAGCTTTCAAGTTTCAATCAGCTCTGTTGGATCCCCCTTTAGGGATGTTGTTTTGAAAGTGCCCTACACCACCTTCAGTGAAATCACAAATGGATAGGATACAGTGGTTATAGAGAACTTCCAGGCCACAGTGAGAGCATGGATCATAATAAATTATGGAGTTACGTTTGAACCAAGTTAGACAGAGGCAGGCCAATGGGCCTTTACCTTTCAATTGGCTCTATTGGATCTTTTTGAGGAGGTTGATTTGGCCAGGTAAATTAATGGGCCTTTACCTTCCAATTAAGTTTTGCTGGATGTAGGGAGGTTTGTTTAGCAAGTACCCTGGAGCGCTTTAAGTGAAATCCAAGATGGCTAGACTACAATGATCAAAAATTCCTACTTAGATGGTACAGAAGCCCGAAGCCACCAACGCACAGTAAGAACATGGATGAGTAAGTACCTAATAAAGTATAGAGTTACAATTGAACCCTGAGCGCGGGAAAATACAATTGAACCCTGAGCTTAGCTAGCTCAAAGTTCAAAAGAAAAACTAAAACCGTGGGATATGAAGGGGCTATGGTTTAACAATATGGATAGTAAAAAGATTTTGCCAAATGATAGAATCAATACCTCTATCATGATTCCACTGAATGGATAAGCAAACAAAATACCGTTATCCTTATCGAGTCCTATCAAGCCAAGATTCAAGCAATGTACATTAACAAGCAAACCCAGAATTCTCGAAATACTAACTATGTCCAGAATAACTAGTGTTCTTGTATATGGGCATATACCATCTTCGTCATGGATTTGCACATGCAAGAATTGCAGCTTGAAATCTTGGTTGCCTCTGCTTCGGATGAGTTTCTTGATGGTCCAGTCGAATGCATTTTTGCTGCTGATAGAGGGATGAGGGTACCCCTTCAGAGAGGACTGGTTCACACCCATCAGTATGCGAGTAGGACCTTCCTGCCCTTCTTCCATTGAATTCTATTTAAATTCCTTCAGAGATTTCCTGCACTTGCCTTCCTTCGTGAATACACCTTGAACTCCGTCGCTGATTGAAAGATATTCAAAATACATCCAACAGTGCATTTATATAGCTCTAAGGGACTTGGAAGCTTCAAATCATGAGGAGTCCCATTCGTGCTGTAGGATTTCCTGCCCTTTGCCATGTGGCTCTTGCTGGGATGACACGTCACACGCACTGCCTTTGTTATTAAGTTTCTGGCATCGCATGAGTCAGCCCTGCGCTGTGGTGTTCGTGGGTTTGCTTCCATCAGAGTTTGCAATCTAATCCACCAGAGTTTGCAATCCAATCCACCATATGACGTGGGTGTTAAAAATATTTTTTCCTTTCTTTCTACCTCTATAGGAATGTACTCCTAACAATTTTAAAATCGAAAGAAATGTACTCCTCAGAACAGCGATTGACAGAAATGAACTCCAAGAGCTGTGATTGAATTGGAAAAAGTAATTGTATGTATAATCACTTGAATCTCTTACAAAGTCTCAAATCTTGAAAACCAAGATTAGCACAATTCCAAACCAAAAATAATTGCATATATAATCACTTGAATCACTTTCGAAGTGTCAAATCAAGATTAGCAAAATTTCAAACCCACTATGAAGTTGGGAAAAAATAATCACTTCAAATTTTTTAAAATCTCAAATCAATATTATCACAAGCATAGCAATCATAATTTTTTTTAATTATTGTGAATTAGTAATTTACTGGATTGAGCAAGGTTTAAGATCAAATTCAGTGGCAATGGATTTTTATTTTAGGTTGGGGTTTCAATGATTGGAAGTATAATTTGTTTTTCTATCTATTTGGATTTAATTTTAAGAGATATGTTTGGCCCTTTGTGATAAGACTTCATGACTAGGTCCCAATTATTCGACATTTCAACTCTTGCCAAGTGAACCTAATTTGATCATGGTTCTTGCTAAGTCAATTGGATGCATCCCTCTTGCCCAAATTGTTTCACTTAGAATGGAGCAGAATGATGAATAGATAAGTCAACCTAATCTAATCATGGCTCAAGCCAAGTCAACTGGATTCATCGCTCTTGCCAAAATTATTTCACTTGGAATGGAGCAGAATGATGAATAGATATCAATATCACTTCAATCATTAACTTTCTATTAATTAAACATTGATTATAAATATTTTCATGTTTGTCAATATATAATATTAATTAAATAACTATTATATATTAAGTATATCATTTCTGAATTTAGGCTTTTGTGATCTCTTTAATCATTAACTTTCCATTAATTAAACATTGATTATAAATATTTTCATGTTTGTCAATGTATAATATTAATTAAACAAGTGCTACAAAGTAGCTACTACCTGTCTTTTAATGTAAATATAATAATGTTACAATTTGAGTTTGAGTATGTCTATGAATATTTGCTTTGAGTGCCTTGTTAATTCACTCGGTAAGAACATATGGATAACACTTTAAGATTGGAATCTATCACGTTAAAAATGCTCAATCATAAATTAAATAATTATAAATATATTATAGTTAAAAAAATAAGTTTTTATTTACGTTATTTATAATTTAATACTTAATAAATATATGTATAGTAGACATTTGTTTTGTTCAATCTGTCACTTCTCTTTAAATTATTTGTGCTAATAGTTTGTTTAATGATGCCCACTATTAGGCCTTGCAATGATTTTTTTCTGATGTAGGTGTAAAAAAAAAGAAAAAATACTGGAAGAATTTAATATTTAATAAATATGTGTGGATTAGATATTGAGACCTTGGAATGATTTCAACCATTTTGAAATGATGTGTTCCTTCGTGGATGTTGGATTTCAATGGTTTAAGTTCCCATGTTAGCTTCCAATGAATGAAACTTAATTATAACCAGTTGAGCATTTACAAGCCATGTTAGTTGTTGTTCGTTTGTGAATGTTGGATTTCAATGGTTTTCAATGGTTTAAGTTCCCATGTTACCTTCGAATGAATGAAACTTGATTATAACCATTTGGGCATTTACAAGCCATGTTAGTTGCGGCACGTTTGGAATTATCTACTCAACTTTATTAACTGATTTTAAATCATTTTTTACACACAAAAAGTGTTTGATCATTTCAAACTTACAGTGATTTTCGTAGGCTGCAATTTCAGGAAAGTACTCAAAATTTTGTATTCTACTAGCTGGCATTCTGAAAATCGGGTTGAGATTTAAGAAATGTTTAGGCTTCAATTCCAATTGCATTCAGAAATTTTCTATTCTTACTTTTCTGTTTAACTCTTCTTTTATAACCATTTTGCCTATTTAAAATTTAAATAGATAGTTATGAAATAATTATTTGCATATGTTCAAGAACTATTTTGATATAAAAATAAAAATAAGCTGGAATAAAAATAAATGAACTTGATTTTTAGATTAATTTCATCTATAAACACTAAGTAAGATAGAAATATATAAATTTGATTTTTAATTTGATTTCCCCTGAAAATACCATGAACACTAACGCTAAACTGTATTTGACATGCCCCTATCTTTGCCACCCCAGAGCTCATGGCATTCATCACATAGGCCTTAAAAGAAAAAACAAACAATACAACCAGAATTTATGTCCAATATGACTTGTTTCTTACAATTTTTAGCATTGCTATGAGATCTTAGTTATAAAAAATACAAATCACTTAGTAAACATTTAATTTACTTTTTATGAATAACCACTAAATGTAATAAAGATAAACTATTATCAATTTCACAAAGACTTTATGTATGAAATGATTAGAATGTTGATATCATTTTGATATGTACCACCATTTATTATTATGCCTGTCTCCAGCAGGGATTACATTAAGCCTTAGTTATATACAATGTCACTTTCCATAGATAAATGGCTAGATTATATCAATCCATCAACAAATTAAATAATGCAAAAAAAACCAAACAAATCCATTTTTAGCTTAAAAATACTTCCAAACCTATTTCATACCCAAATAATTTATAAAATCACTAAAATTCCATACTAACCTTTCTAATAATTTAGAGCACTATTTGTAAAAAAAAAAAAAAAAAATTGTAATATACTTATAAAATCAGTCCATAACCAAAAATAAAAATCTAAATTTTGCATAGCCAAAAAAGTATGAAATATATTCCAGTAAATTAGAGATAAATTGGCTATCCTTGCTTTTAATTATCTACCCATTAATTTTCTAGAAAAAAAAACACAAATTATTCATTAGAGTAACTAACAAATTAACTTAGAAAACTCAAACAATTATTTAAACAAAGAATTGATTATTTTGCAAAATTCAGTACGGTTATCTTACTTAGAAAATATGTTCATAACTTTCAAGAATCTCATATGTTCATAACTTTCAAGAATCTCAGTGCAGGGTGTATCCTACAGCAATCCAACGCACAAGTAGGAAAGTACAAACTAGTAATGATGACATAATAAGAGAAATCAGATCTCCTTGATTGCATATTGATAACATCCGTACAACCATCGGCAATAAGAGGTGTAAACTAGTAGCCAATAGAATTAACGAAAAATAAATTTAAATAATTTAAATAAATAAATATCAAAGTTTAACTATGAAAAAAATGTAAAAAATTTTGGCTGATAGACAAATTAATGTCTAATCACAAGCCATGCTATAGGGGCAGGTATAATAACTATTATATATTAAGTAAATTATTTTTGAATTCACGCTTATGTGATCTATATTTTGTATATTGAAATTCTTTCGGTAAAAATTACATTAGAATTATTGTGTCTACTCATTTTGATGGTGTCTGGAATTTAATTTGCAATTAATAAACATTTATATAAACTTATTTTTTAAGTCAATCTAGATCCATCATAACTCTGGATTAATCAAGTACCCATAGGGGTCAAATCTCTCAAGGTGCAAACCTTTTTTTTAAGTGCAAAACTTAAGGAAAAGTTTGCACTTATACAGATTTGATCACTCTTGGCACTTGATAGATGTGAAGTTAAAATGGATCTAGGTCGGTTATATATAATATATATATATATATATATTCTAACTAATAAAAGAAATGGTTTTTTGACTTAAATATGGCAATGCAATTTCTAGCAAGATTGTGATTTTTGTTATTTAAAATACACTTTTGAATGCATAAATGGATTGAACATCCTGAAATATTTGCAAGTTAAATAACTTAAACGTGTGCCTTCTAAAAATTCTTATTGGATTTTGAACAAATTGACCAAGAAAAAAACTCAAGAGAGAGTGAAAGACAGAACTAGCCATGAGGTTTAGCTTAATTTGTGAGTTCTCATTGTTAAAGCACCTCGGTACTGAGAGGTCATCGGTTTAAGTGATCCCTTAGGGTGGAAAACATCTCTTCCATAATGGGCTCAGAGGGGAAACAATTTAAAACTCATTTTACTTTTAAGGTAAAATGTTTAATCCTTCCAAATAAAAAAATATTTTTTAGCAAAGTATATTTAATCATATTAAATTTGTTTAGTTATTATGTTTTCCAAACTTTTATGTAGAACTAAATAGGTTATAACTTTTATTGATAATATTTTTTAATAAAAATAAATGAAATCATAAATTGAAATTAATAATAATTTATTATTTGCCCACAGAGCATAGAATAGACAGGGATGGAGTGTATTGTTAAGTCACTCTCTGATGTGAAGGTCACTGGTTTGAGATGCAATCTCCTGGTCATTTTGACGGCTTAGATGCCTCTGGATCACAGTTTCTCAAGCCACAAGTCAAGCCTGATGTAATTTTTGGAGAACTCATACAACTTAACAAACAAACAAAAATTAATAGTTTATTGTTTCTATTTATAAATGAATAAAATTATAGATAATTAATAATAATTCATTTTTAATTTTATTGATACTAGTTTTTATATTTGCAAAATATATTATTTGTTATGTATATTTGTGATATATTTATAGTTTTTTTGTGCCTAGAGGCGCTCTCTTGCCGAGTATGGAAGAGATGTTATAATGTAAATATAAGCATTTTGACTCTATCAAGTAAAAATTAAATTAATTAATTAATTAAAAATTTATTGTTGGTGATTTTGGGGCTCCAAATTTTGACAACTCGTGGTTTTGCCCACGGTATTTGTCCATTGTATTTGTTATGTTGAAGCCTATTTAAAGGCTTGAGGAAAATCATTTTGGAATGCAAGAATACCAACTTAGATCCCTTGCAAGCATTAAAGACTATGCAATCTGACCATTACATTAAAGTGGCAGATTACTTGCGAGAAGCTCAATCCTTGTCTCACTGGAGGATATGGGAACCTCAGGAAAATTGGGCTCATGGGGAAGACGAAAAAATCATGACTAGGCTTTAGAACAATATTCAACACTCTAAAATTTTGGTTTAATCTAGCCCAAACAAGCTCAGGTGGAGATATAAAACTCAAGGCACTTTCACAACCAAAGAAGCATGCATTCTAGTAGTCGAGCACAAGGAGCTGCCCTCCAAGCAAGTTTGGAATTGCATATGGCATCAGAAGCTTTGGCAGAAAGTCTCCCACTTGTTATGGCCCCTCATTTGAAAGAGAACTCTAACATGGGACAAACTAATCAAGTGCGGCTTTGAAGGTCTATCCTTTTGTCATATTTGTTGTAGCATCCATGAAGAGGCCAATTATTTATTCAACACCTGCAGCTTCTCTGAAGAGCTATGGGACTAGGTTGAAACTATATTTGAATACTTGGAAAGGGATTCAGATATCATCGAAAACACCATAGCCAATTGGGACTAAGGATCGCTTTGAAAACTCCATCCTTAATAGAGCATGGACTCTAATGCCAAATTTTCTCTTTTGGTGCATCTAGAAAGAAAGTAACAATTGAATCTTCCAAAATAATAGCTCCTCTCAACGCTGCATCTGGTCCAAGTTCTTTAGAGCAATTAAGGAATCATCCTTGATCTCTCAATGACCTCTTGATGCATGGTCCTTCCCTCCCTTGGAGCTAAGAATCCTCCAAAAATGTTTCCACTCACCTGTTGCCTCCCCCTAGATTGACCATCTCCCTCCTCTTATCGCCATCCCTTCCTCCTCCTAGGCCCCCCTACCCCTTATTTTATTAAACTTAATTTCAATGGTGCCTCCAAAGGGAATCCTACCCAAACTGGTTATGGAGGCATCTTTTGAAATATGTAGGGATATGATCTCTTCTATTATACTAGTTATATGGGCCACAATACCAACAATGTGACATAATCATTCTCCTTAGAAATGGGTTTGATCGACGTGATTTAACTCTCTTCTAAATTGATCATTGAGGGTGATTCTCAGCTAGTAATCATCAAAACTAAGTGCATGTTGAATGGGGGAAACACTAAGAAAATTTCCATAATTGGAGACTTGAGATAATTCTCAAGCATATATAGGACTCTCTACTCAAAATCCTAATGGTTATTATATCTCATGTTAGGCGCTCATCCAACAAAGAAGTTGATTGCGTAGCCAATATAGGATGCTCTAAGGATTCAACCTTCCCCACCATTAATCATTGACCTCCCCGACTTGAAGGTGACTCTATCAAAGACTGAAAAGCTCTCATTCTAAAAGACAACAAATCCCTGATGGGGGTGTCCACTCAAGATTTAAATTCAATAATGCTAGGAAACATTCGAAGTGATGGGAGTGATGGTAGGGAGGTTGGATCGTTGGCCTCCATGCACCCACCTCATGCAAACACATTTGATGTTCACAGTTGGGATGGGCCTCTACTATTGGATGGGATCGTGGGACAATATGGTGATGGGCTCACACATTAATGGGTCTCCTTGCTTTTATTTTGTAATGAGTTACCTCATACAACCGTCAACTTTTGTTCAAGGCACTGCGTTTTCCAAATTTGGTTTGGTTAGTTATATGCATCGCTAAGGAATGTTTCCCAATTTAGAGCCTTTGGGCAGTGACTTAATCAATGTTGGGTTCAACAAACACTAAACTCAACATGTGAAAGCTTATCAAGTTATTATAGTAACACTTGTGGAAGGACCAAGTCCCTTGGCCTAGTGCCTCTCCTTCACATCTTGCTTTGTCTTTAGTTAAATATATTCTCATGGCCCCTCATCAATTGGATAGTGTCTTTCTCATTTGGAGACAAAGATATGGTGGGTTTATTCGTGTAGCAATGGGTGACACTAATGGCCGTTCTCTTTTTAGTATTCCTTATTGGGTGGATTAAGGTAACTATGTTTTAGTGTTTTCTTTTTATTTCTTACTCCAATATTTTTCACTTCATCCTCAATGGGGTTTCTTCCTTAGGGTAGCAACATTCTCACCTCATAGGCAATTCTTCTCATCCCTTCTTGTTTGGTTTCCTTGCCCTATTTGATTTTCATTTTGCTAATATTTATCCCTATTGAGTGTGCCTTGATAGAGAGCATGCTCTTGAAGAGGGGCTAGGGGTTGTGATGGACTCAACAATGTCCATGCCTAGGCTAGAGCATATGCAGTCTAAAAAAGGTACAAGGTTCATACACCACTGGAAGTACAACAGGAAATTATGTATATTGAACAGGAAGTGGAAAACGGGTGTGAAGATATATTAGACATTGAGGTGCTTGAGTCCATCTCTAAGTGGATCCTGATGTGGGCTCAAAGAGATGGTGATGCAACCAATATTTAATCATTGTGGAGTTGTATGGAATCTCAAGGAAATTTTGGGTAAAGTATTATTTGAGTGGAACAAAAATCATGATGAGCTCCTGCTCGGGATGGAGGAACAACATTTACTATATGAAATTGTGGGTTGAAGCTTATAACGCCTTAAGAGAGCCCTCCTGCATTATAATGATCCTCCTCCTCAAATTGATCCTATTCCTTTAGCGCATGGGAATTAATTACTCGAGTCTGGTTATTTCTATGGTTTTTATCGTTGATGCCAACTAGTTGATTTCTCTTGTCACAACCTAAGAGCTTAGGTTTTTTGTTCTATGTCAACATACATATCATGAACATCTTGATAGTTTTGATGAACTCTTGCTTAGGGCTTAGATTATGCCTTTGGTATTGTTTCCAAACTAGCAGACCAAGGCAATCTATAGATCTTTCTAATCATATGTGATGTAAATACAACTTTAATTGAATATACAAATTGTGCTTACAAAAAAAAACTCAATAATTATTAAGAAAATTATATTAATCTTTAATAAATAATAAAATAAAATAATTTATATAAATTTATTTTAAAAAAACACATTTTTAAAATTAATTATATATTATTTTTATCTTAATTAAATAAAGAAAATTAAAATTAAATTCAACTAATTATAAAGAAAAATAATAATTCTTAGTTACAAATTAATTATCTCCAACAATAATATGTCTATTTTTAACTTAAGGTTAGATTTTTTTTATCACTCAAAGTGGTTGGATCCAATGGTCAATGTTCTATTCCCATGAGGGTCTAGCCTAAAGCCATGGGGGCACCTTGAGGTAGTGGTCACACATGTGAAGTGGTCAAACATGTGGTTGCACCCAAAGAGATTATATTAAATAGTCTCGTGACATGTGCACACATAAGTGGATCAAAGCACATCCCCATGTCCTCCTTAATAAAATTCCTAAACCAACTAGGTCTAATGGTGGAAAGTAAGGATTTTTGCACTATTGGGCAAGGTCAATTCTTATGAGGACCTAACCTAAAGCAATGGGGCATCTTGAGGTAGTGGTTGAACATGTAGTTGTGCCCAAAAAGATTATCTTATATGGTATCATGACCTATGCACATATAAGTGGATCAAATCCCACCCCCATGTCCTTCAAAATTTAATTCCCCGTGAAGTATTATTATGGCAAATGATTATAATGAAATTCCCTTGCACCATGATGGACCCACCATTCAAGGACATGATCCAGGGATAATTGTTGCAATTTAATGTTTTTTTTTTTGGAGAAAAATCGAAATTTTTATTAAGTCAATAAAAATTTACAGTTGTAGATGCCTTAAGTATCTCTGAACCTGTGAGTCCGCAAGGAAAATCACAAAGAGCCTGAGTAAATCCATGAAAAAACCAGAAGGGATTGTGGTACTCAGAACAAGCAAAAACCCAATAAACCAAACTGGGCCTCTCGATAACTTGGAGAAGGCAACCCACAAATAATACTATTTATATGAAATTGTAGCTAATATGTCCACACAATATAATTGTACCAGTAGTGACATTACATCTGTAAAGAAACAATTGATAACACTACATCAAAAGTAAATTGAAAAGTAAAAAAGTTTGCAAGTATATTGATAAAAACATGCATCTTTTGTTATACGGTTGTTGATCTCACACACATATCCTCCCATCTTTCGAATTTGTTATGTGTCATCTATCCATATCATGTTGAAAACCCTCCTTGGAAAGGATATTTGCCTCTGTGTTCCGCTCCCTGTATATGTGGAAAACATATATAGAATCAAAACCCATTTTAATATGTAAATTTTCTTCAATGAGTGGAATCAAAATGTGATTTTGACATCTATGAACTTCATTAAACCAATTAATAACATTTAATGAATCACTAAATATTTCAACTTTATCAATTCCGATTTCCCGAATCCAGCAATATAAAAATTTTAGTGATTGGAGTTCTGCAAAGTTGTTTGTTCCCGATCCAAGGCCTACTCAAGCTTTTAAGATTCTTTAAGCATTTATGTGAATTACCAGCCCTGCCCCACATCTATTTTGTGCATCAGATGCACCATCAAAATAATCCCAAGGGATATGTGGTCTTATTTGTTCCTCTCTGATAATACGAGGGGCGCTAATTTGTTGATGAAAGTGGAATTAATGAGTTTATTGAAGCACACTCATAAGCAACAAGGAAGGGAGATGAGCGAATGTCCCAAAATATGCCTTTGTTTCTTGTCAACCATATTCCCCATGTATTTATTGGTGGAACATTTCTCAAATATTCATCTTGACCTAAGTTCCACCAACTTTCTAGGCCTCAACAATATTTGAACCTCTCCAATTTTGTCTAATTCCGAGGAGACTCAAAGTGGCCTCCCATATTTTTATAATGAAAGGACAATTTAAAAACAAATGGTATAATGATTCTTTTAAATTTTTTCATAGTATGCACCATCCAGGACCATGTTTGTTCCTTTTTTGAAGGTTATCCCATGTTGGCACCTTGTTTGTAAGAAGACATCAGAAGAAAAGTCTTAACTTAGCGGGAAATTTTAGTTTCCATAGTGGTTTCCACCACCATGCCTACACCCCCTGTACTCTCATGTCTATTTGATAATTGTGACCTAGTATTTTGGAGAGTAATTACCTAAGGGCACGTGAACCCATCTGAGTTCATACGGGAAATCCCTTATCCTGACATTAGTGCATTGCAGTTCTCTAGTATATATCTCCCAATAAGCTCCCCATTGGGGTTTTAAGTGGAGATCAGTGACAAGTTTCCATCCCTAGTGCCAGATCAAAGAAGCTTGATCATCTGCAACCTATTTTAGAAACATAATACCTTAATTGTTGAGAAATTGTGTTAGCTCCCTTGGCAGTACAAAATTGATCCAGGTGGATCTAGAAATAGAAGTGGCCTTGAAAATAGTTCAAAAATAAAAGTGCCTAGATGGAAGTGGAACTAGAACTAGAGCGTAGTGCTCGTCGCCCTGATTCCAACGGTACAAACGACACTCAAATCTGAGTTTGTATGCTCAATTTATAGCTGGTCAAAATTATGGGCAAACTAAGCCATGTGGTAGTCACTAAAGAGGCAACAATTTAGAAGAGTCACAGAGCACAAAAAATGGCGGTCAGAACGAGCGAATTTGTTGCCTATTTAATTTGTCTAATATCCCTTAAAAACCAGCGTAAAATTTTTAACCATATATGCATAAACAAAATTAAAAAAATTAAAAGTTTGGGGTGGCGGGTTGCCACCCCCCAATGGTTCTACCATCGATATATATATATATATATATATATATATATATATATATTTCGGGTGGGCGAGAAACCCCCAGTGGAACCACATACCAAGACCGAATCATATTATATCAACCATCGAATTAATAATATATCAGGTCGTGTTTGTTAAAACAATCTGCACCATATTTGTGGTGGGTGGGTTTCGAACCTGGCTCACCCCGACCTAAATGACTCTGCAACCAACGAGCCACGACTCGTCCGTTGGTGGCTCCGCCCCATCACATATATAAAAATGCTCAAATCATTTTCCCCGCAGACCGACAGAGGGCAGAGCGAGGGAACCAGGAGCAGCTAGAGGAGCATAACCATGAGCGAGGGATTTGCTAAGATGTTGAAAAGATTCCCTTAGAGGGCCAGAGGTGCCAATGTCACGTTTTGACAAGTTTATAGTCATTTCTACACGTTTTTGCGCCAGGAATTGAACCATGTAGCCCATTTCTCCATATGATGTATCCATTTTCAGGTCATCATATGAATTGGAGGTATAAGGGTCATTTTTGTAAATTTGCTTGTAACTGATTTCTTGGCTGCCATTTAATGAAAGAAGGCCTCCCCACTTTGAGCAAGGCCCGAAGACATAGCCCACATTGGGTGAACTCCGTAATCAAATCGTTTGGGTGCTTTGGATCTCATGGTTTCTTTATGATTACCGCTTCTTTTTCATGTGTTAAGTTACTTGGTTAATATGCTCTTTTACATGCAATTATGTATGCATACTCAAAGTTAAAAGATCTTGATCAAGTTTGGTATCAGAGCAGGTCTTCTTGATGAAAGTTGCATGAGTGAATGCTAACCGGGAACAAGCCCTAAAAAGGTGAAGGAAAGCTTGTATCCTTTGATCCTAAAGCAGGGCATGCACCGCAAAGACGGAACATGCAGATGAGGATTCACGAGCGAAAGAAGAGAGAAATTATCGCAAGATATCCTTCACCATGGTAGAGAAAGTTGACAAGTTGTTTGAAAAATATGAGAAGACAATCAAACATGAGAATAAAGAGCCCAATGATCATGCATCGATACACCATGGAGGTGTAGGAGAAGATCCTTCTCCCTCTCCATCCACGAGTGAAATTTCTTCTTCTTCCTCTTCTCATCAAATTTCTAACAAGCACCATAAAAATACATTTAAGAAGTCATTTTTTTAAGCTAGATGCAAATTTTGATTTGCCCATATATAATGGATAATGTAATGCAGATAAACTAAACAACTGGATTAGAAAGTTTGAGGTTTATTTTCGGATTCAGCAGATCGAGGAAGATGAGTCAAAGATCCAGTTAGCATCCCTTTGGTTGAGTTGCACTGCTCTCGTTTGGTGGGAGATCAAGTTGCATAAAGGAAGCAAAGACTTGGGTAATCTCCTTTCTTCTTGGTCCAATTTTTTTATGCATCAAAATATCAATTTTATCCTTTGGGTTATCGACAAAAGTATTTAATGGAATGCCAAGATTTACAACAAGGAAAGGGTCAAAATGTACAAAGCTTCAAAAAAGAGTTTAGGAAACAAGATTTGAATTTGAACATTCTACTTGATTCACCTGAAACTGTAACAAAGTATATTGGCGCTTTACATAGTTACATTAGGCATTCTTTGTTATTATTTTAGCCTACTGCTATTGATGCGGCTAGTGTGAAGGTCATTCACCTTGAAAGCAGGGGAAAGAATGATAAAGAATAGCAACCAAAGAAATCATATTTCAAACCTCATAATGGCAAGTTCAAAGGAAAATGCAAGGGAAAGGACAAAAAGGCAGCTACAACTAAGAGGAGGAAGGAGCGAAGCCATCTTGCACACATTGCAAGAAGGAAGGCCATGATGATGAACATTGTTGGAAGTTGCATCCGGAGTTGAAACCAAAGAGATTTGGTGGGAAGAACAAGCAAAATATAGTGGCAACCATACAACAGTACCTTGGATTTGATTCCGACGACGAAACATAGATCACAACTGTGGGCATACAAGGTAACCTTTGTCTTCATTCTAATGAAAATTTTGAATTACCTGTAAGTACAATTTCTTCAAATGAGTCTCTTTTTAATGAACGAAAGAGGATTGAATTTTTCCACATTAGATTCATAATGAAACATACTAAAGTGAAAACATTGTTTAATATGAGCTCACAAGTAAATTTGATTTCAGAATCCTTGGTTAAGAAATTGGGATTAGAAACCAAGCCTCATCCAAAACCTTACCCTCTTCGTTGGGTGTGTGATAAAGCCAAATTACATGTAACCAAACAATGTAAGGCTAGATTTGTGATTGCATACAAACTAGTAATTGATTTTGATCTTGATGTTGTATCTTTGGATATTTATGGCATGGTATGGGGGAGTCCATATTTGTATGACATGAAAGCAGTCTTCTTTCACCATGAAAACAAGTATCATCTCACGAAAGATGAGGTGGAATACATTGTTAGAGCTCATTGTACCAAAGTGAGTGCTAGTCTTGTAAGTGTAGGTCAGATGAAGAGGTTGGTAAATTCCAACAAAGGATGCATTCTCATGGTTGTGAGAGAAAAATATGCAGAGACATCTGATTCTTTCCAAGGTTATGATCCCACTCATAAAAAGGAATTGTGTGAAATTGCTTCTAACTATAATGGGTTTTTTCAGGAACCAAGTGGGTTGCCTCCAATGCGTGAGATCCAACATGATATTCACTTGCAGCAGGATGCTTCTTTACCCAACATTGGCATGTACAGGTTGTCAGCCATTGAGATGGAGGAGATAAAGAAATAGGTGCAATAATTGTTGAACCAAGGGGTCATAAGAACAAGTTCTTCTCCATGTGGTTCACCTGTTGTGTGGGTGCCAAATAAAGATGACACATGGAGGATGTGTGTGGACTACAGGGAACTCAATAAAATAGTGGTGAAGAATCAGTACCCTCTCCCTCACATTAATGATTTATTAGATCAATTGAAAAATGTTGTATATTTCACAAAATTGGACTAACGCATTGGCTATCATCAGGTTAGGATTGCAAAACAGGATGTATGGAAGACTGCATTCAAAACCAAGTACGGGTTGCTTGAATGGTTGGTGATGCCATTCGGACTATGCAATGCTCCGACCACATTCATGAGGGTGATGAATGATATTTTCAGGCCTTTTCTTGATGATTTTGTACTTGTGTATCTTGATGAAACTTTTGTTTACAGTAGGACATGGGATTATCATGTGAGTCATGTTAAAAATGTGCTTGATGTTTTGCAAAAATAAAAATTGCGTGTCAATATGTCTAAGTGGGAATTTGGTAAGACCTCTTTGGTTTACTTGGGTCACATTGTCAGTGGTGGACAATTGAAAATAGATCCTTCTAAAATTGATGTGATTGTAAAGTGGACTAAACCCACCAATGTTACAAAGGTTTGTAGCTTTTTGGGTGCAGTATAATATTGTAGAAGGTTCATTGCCAACTTCTTCGTCATTGCATCCCCTTTACATGCATTGACGAGTGTGAATCAAACCTTTCAGTGGGGAGGACAACAGGAGAAAGCCTTTGATACGCTAAGAGAGAAGATCAGTAGCGCACCAGTTTTGGCCTTACCTGACCTCTAGTAGCATTTTGAGATAGAGACAGATGCCAACGGATACACCATGGGAGAAGTATTGATGCAACAAAGGAAACTTGTATGTTACCATTCATAGACATTCTCCAAAGATGGTCTAAACTATCCCACATATGACAAGGAGTTGCATGCCTTGGATAAAAGCATGAAGAAGTGGAAGCACTATTTGATCAGCAAGGAGGCCATCATTCACATAGATCACCAGCCCTTGCAGTACCTCTAGTCGCAAACCAAGCTTCAAAAATCACGTCATTTCAAATGGATGGGATTCCTCCAATATATTCACGTGGTAGTAAAATACAAGAAGGGCACCAACAACAAAGTGGCAAATACGGTTTCTCGTCCTCCTATTTCTGCATCCATAGTTTTTACAAAATGCTTCTTTATCTTTTGATAGTTATGTTGAACAATATGTTGATGATGATGATTTTAAGGAGATTTATGTAAAGTTGACGCATGGGTTTCAAGTGGATAATTATCACTTGAAGGGAAAATTGTTGTACCATCTTGGAAAAAATTGTATTCCCACCAATAAAAGGATGCATATAATTAGAGAGGCACATACCTCTCTTGTGTCAGGTAGGGAAAACTTTGTGTCATTTGCAAAGGCTATGTTATTGGCCTAACATGAAAAATGTTGTGACTTAATATGTGAATGGATGTGTGTTGTGTTCAATTAGCAACCCCACTAATAGAAAATTGGGGCTCTACAAGCCACTCCCTGTTTCGATTTGTCCGTGGGAAAGCATGTCAATGGATTTTGTAGGTGGTTTTCCTTTGTTTAGGAGAGGTCATGACTATTTGTATGTCGTTGTGGATCGATTTAGCGAAATGTGTGCATTAATTCCTTGTAAAAAATAGGTCAATGCAGAGCATACTGCTCATCTATTCTTCTAATTTGTATGGGTCCACTTTGGGATGCCCACATCCATTATGTCTGATCGAGACTCTCACCTTCTTGGATATTTTTGGGCTAGTTTGTGGAGAATGATGGACACAAAGCTGAAGAGGAGCACAACATTTCATTGGTAGACCAACGGACAAACAAAGGTTGTCAATCAAACAGTGATACACTTACTCCGAGCCTATTGTGGCAAGCATCCCAAGTTGTGGGACAATCAACTTCCTTATGTAAAACATGCATACAACCGGGCAGTGCATTCATCCACTTAGAGCTCACCGTTAGAGACATGATTTTGCTATTTTCCAAAGGATCCCTTAGACATGGTATTTTGGAGAGACGAAGATTCCAGTGGGAAAGATGATAGGGAAAAAAGAATAGAAGTTCATTCAGCGGATACAGACGATTCACCACGCAGTGCAGGAGCAGTTGGAGGAAAGTCAAGCTCAATACAAGGCTCGAGATGACAAGCACCGGGTCGATCACTAATTCCAGGTTGGAGACAAAGTGTGGCTCCACATCAGCAAAGATAAAATGAAAGGGGAATTAAAGAAGTCAAGACCAATCTGATATGGCCCATTCACCATATTAGAGAAGATTGGAGACAATGTTTTCGTCTCAATTTTCCAAAATACATGCAGATGTGCTCAGTGGTGAATGCTGAAAATTTGAAGCTCTATGAGCCTTCTTTGATCTTGGACACCGAAGTGGTTGGAAAGTTTCCTACATGGATGACTTTACACCTGAATACTTGGACAAGCTACCAGAGGACATCATTCTTGACAGAAATACCAAGACTTCATGAAGGGGAGACATGGAGTACCTTCGTATTGGTTTCAAAGGAATGAATCCAAGTAAGGCTTGATGGATGGAACATGAGAAATTCCCTCACTTTCCAATTGACTGATAAATATTTTGGCAGTCCAAAATCTCATTAGGGGGGAGGAATGATCCAGGTGTATCCAGAAATAGAAGTGGCCTTGAAAATAGCTCAAAAAATAAAGTTCTCATGTGGAAGTGAAACCATGAATAGATTGTAGTGCCCATCACCCCGATTCCTACAGTACAAATGAAACTCAAATCCAAGTTCGTATGCTAAAGTTATAGCTGGTCAAAGTTCTGGTCAAACTAGGCCAAGTGGCAGTCACTAACGAAGCAACAATTTGGCAGAGTCACGACGCATGAAAAACGACGGTCAGAACGAGTGAATTTTCCGCCTCTTTAATTTCTCTAATAGCCCTTAAATACATGCGAAACTTTTTTAACCATATATGTATAAAAATTAAAATTAAAATTAAAAGTTTGGGGTGGCAGGCTGCCACCCCCCAATGGTCCTACCAAAAAAAAATATAATATATATACATTAATAGAGTGGGAGGGCCACCCCCGAGAGACCCACCCAACGTAAGTGGAACCACATACAAAGACCGAATCACATTATATTAACCATCGAGTTAAAAATATATCAAGTTGCGTTTGTTAAAATAATCTGCACCATATTTGGGGTGGGTGGGTTTCAAACCCGACCTGCCCCCAACCTAAACAACTTTACCACCAACGAGCCACAAATCGTTCGTTGGTGGCTCCACCTAATCACATATATAAAAACGCTCAAATCATTTACCCAGTAGACCGGCGAAGGACGGAGCGACGGAACCAGGAGTGGCCAGAGGAGCGGAACCATGAGCGAGGGCTCTGCTAAGATGCTGAAAATATTCCTTTAGAGGGATAGAGGTGAAAGTGTCATAATTTGACAAGTTTATAGTCATTTGTGCACATTTTCGCACCAGGAATGCTACTATGCAACCTGTTTCTCTAGACAATGTCTCCATTTTTAGGCCATCATCGGAATTGGAGGTATAAGGGTAATTTTTGTAAAATTGCATGTAAATGATTTCTTGGCTTCCATTTAATGAAAGAAGGCCTCCCAACTTTGAGCAGGGCTAGAAGATGTAGCCTACATTGGGTGAAATCAGTAATCAAATCGTTTGGGTGCTTTTGATCTCATGGTTACTTTATGATTTCCACTTCTTTTTCATGTGTTAAGTTACTTGGTTAATATGCTCTTTTACATGAAATTATGTATGCATCCTTGAAGTTAAAAGATATGGATCAGATAGCTTCACTAAATCCCACCCACGAATCAATACCTAATATGAATTTCTCCCCATTTCCAATATGCCACGCAAGTCTGTCTTCAATAATGCTAAAAGATTCCACAGTGGCCTTCTAGATAAAAAATGTGTTTTATGTTTTCTTTTCTATCCTACACATCCAATCATCAATGGGAGAGGGATCAATATATTTCCTTTTGGCCACAACAGTCCACCATTGATAATATGTTCCAACTGGATTTTTTTGCAAGAGCTGATGCATAATGTTGGGTGTGTTAATTTTTCATTGATGATCATTAAGGCTAGTCTTATCAACCTCCTCTTATATTGTGTACTCTTATAGTGTGTAATGAACCTCATCACATTCAAACATCATTTCACCATGGGTGGATGCAGGTTAGCACATGAAATGTAGATTACAAAACAATTATGGCATGGAATGAGCAAGGTACTTGCATTCAATGACAATCTACCCCCTAGTGCACGGTTTGGGTAAGTTACCCTTTATATCCTTGGTTTCTTTATGGTTTATATTGGTTTTACTAATTTTCAAGTGGCTTTTCCCTCCTCACTTCCCTCTTAGCCCTCTTATTCTCAATGTTATTCGTCTCATTCCTCTTAGGTTTCAATTTTCCTCGCCTCCCTTTATGTTAGCTCGACCCTGTCCTTTGACTATTCTAGGTTCTTTTCCTCTTCTTTGTTGTGGTCTTCCTTTGTCTAGCTATTTACCTTGGCCTTCCCATCCCACATTGATCATCCCCTCTACCTCCCTTTTTATAGCAACCATTATGCCTCATCATGGATATCACTTCTATGATTGTTGTGGCAATAGTAGAGAAGAGTGTCCCGCACCAGAGCCCAAGCTAATGTGGAGGCCTAAACTCGTCGCTACCAATTGTACCTTGTAGTCTTCTTAGGATGAAATAGATTTAGAGGAGGGAGAAGATTGTGTAGAATTCAAGTTATTACAGTATGATATTGAAATTTAGATAGCATTGGACAACGAATTCTTGATATAACAAACATTTGATCTAGATAGACCCAACGTTGGGTATGTGTTATATTCTTTGCATGACTACCTCCACATGATGCACGTTGTGCGGGGCACAAAAAGGGGCTCATATGGGGAAAAAACCCTTGAAAATAATTTTGGCCAATTTTTTGCATCCATTTTTGGCAATTTTCAACACACAACTTTCTCCTTTAATGATTTTATGGTGTATAGTGGTTTAGCCCATGGTTTTTTAGTTTCGGTTAAGGAAATATGGTTGTATTATAATCCAAGGTAAATGGATTACCAATTTATGGATGTTGCAGGATACATACATAATACATATGTACATACATATATATTAAAATAAAAAATAGAAACTTTCTAGTTTTCCCTATTCAGGTTTCCAAGGGTAAAATCTTTGTGTTAATGTGTGTGTTTTCCATTGCATATTTTCTATTTTATTAAGAATATATTTGCAAAATTAATTATATTGAGCCTAC
This sequence comes from Pinus albicaulis, assembly GCA_034641835.2. Taxonomy (NCBI): domain Eukaryota; kingdom Viridiplantae; phylum Streptophyta; class Pinopsida; order Pinales; family Pinaceae; genus Pinus; species Pinus albicaulis. The sequence goes on along the minus strand of CM076580.1, from coordinate 1,077,296,928 downwards.
ACTTAATACATGCAAATGGTTGATTTATTTTGGTAGATTTAGACTTCGATGGGAAAAGTCATAGTTGAGTGCAGTGAAGCTCAAGAATAAATATTACTCTACATAGATTCCCTATAGTAGCGGGTCAACAAATTGGATACTAAGATCTCAATTATTTCCAATAAAATCACCAAATTGGACTTCAATAGTAGTGAGGATGACAAACAAGTTCAAGTTCCCACTCAGGTGTATTATCCTATCGGTTAAGCATGACATGTTATATATCATTTTTGTGTTTTAAAAAACTTTATAGGCTAGCCTGCCTTACTGGTAGTTTTTGCAATGTTAATTTTTATATCTTTTTAGATAGTTGCAAATTTTGTTATGTAGACCAACACTATTATACTTTTGGGATATTTTTTATGACCTCAAACTTATTACTATGTTATTGGTATGGTTTCCCTAGTAGCAAAACGATAGCCATAACTATGTGACACTTTTGAATTTCTTAGATGAAAAGCCTTACCAACTACATTCCCATAACAAATATTCGCTATATTATTATATAATATTCCACAATATTTCTTGACATTATATATTCGATAAAATATAAACACAAAATTCTAATAACCTTAAAAAAACATTATATTTGATAGAAGGCAAGGTGAATGACAACTCCTTCCCGACCAAATGTGCAAATGCTAGCATTATGCTTCTTCTTTCACTCTAGATATGATATATGCTAAGGAGTTATCAACTAGAGCAAGGTTCAAGTCGTTACATAACTTATGATTGTCTTCGAGTCATCCACCACATTAATGACTTAGTACTGGATGACTCGAAGACATTGCGAGAGAGTGTAAACTTTTGCTTGACTATTGGAAAATATTATGAGACCCATGTAAAGTGTATTTCACTTGTTCTTCCAAGGTCATTAATGACCCCCACACTTTCTACCCTTATTAATCCTTCAATAAGTACCCAAAGGTAAGAGTTTGAAGATGTATATTTTAACTTTATAAATCAAAGAATAACTAAGGCATTAAATTATCTTTCAATGTTTAATTGCCTCATGCTTCATCTATGGATCGTGATTATAGTACTTTTGGCAGATTTCATCTATGGATGGATATTAACTTATTACAGTACACTTTGGCAATTTTCGAAACATTATTTCAACAATTTTCCAAACGTTAAAGGCAAATTTTCAATGTTAATGCTAAGGCGTATTTCAATGTTCATTGTAATTTTGGCAATTTTCAAAAAACATGGGCAATGTTCATGTGATGTACCGTTTATCTCCGTTAATTCTCACAGTATTTTTGGTTAAATTTTAAATATTGACATGTACAGGTAATGAGTAGTTAAACTTATATATTAATGTAGGTTAATACTAAATAGGTTTGTTCTATTTATTTTTGTTGATGCATCTCAAACTTAGAAAGTACTCCATTCATATTTTAGTTTAATCATAATTAATTTCAATTCAAAAAGTAAAGTTGAGAAATGAAAAGATTCATATAAAATATAAATTTTATTTATATAATTTAAATATTTAAAAAAATATATATGTAAATTTATAATTAAATTTACTAATATGAAATTAAAATCTTATTTATATAAATTAAATATTTAAATAAAAATATGTAAAATTATAATTAAATTCACTAATGTGAAATCAAAATATGAGGAAATTGATAAATATAACCATTGAGAAAGACAAACAAAAGTGCATAACTCATCAATTATCACACTACTACATGTTTCCACCTATATGCTCTTTAGAAGACCAAGCGGTTTTAAAATCAAACTCTTTAGCATCTTCAAATTCTTACATGAATTCGAGACTCTTCAACATCTTCAAATTCTTACATGAAATTTGAACAACATAGTCTTGACTTACGTTGAATTCGTCCTCCAATGCTATTTTATTGACTCGAGTTTCTTTGTTGATAGGATGTTACCTATGTACCCTTCATGGATGGTGGGATTTGTATTTTTTTAATAATAAATCGCTGCAATGTATATCACATCAAATCACGGTGAGCAAATTAATTTGTTGCTAATCACATCATTTATTTAACATTGTATTTCATCATTTCATATTGATTCCTAAATGTAACTTCCTATTAGAGCTTTATAAAGGCTTTATAATTTCAACGTAAAATCTTATTTTAAAAATTAAGTATCATTTTTTTATTTATTAGCCTTTAAAGTTTGCTTTAAAATAGGATGTGTTATCCGATGATGATAGAAGCTCAGATCAACTTATTGACAATTCTATAAATCATGATGTTGAAGTAATCTTCTTCAGATAATCTAAATCACGAACAGATTCATACTGAAGAATTTTTAACAATATAAAGCTAGATGTCTTTTGGATTAATCACATTATTAAGATGTTTTAATCGCTTTTGCTTCAATTTAACTTTATCTAACTAGAGTAACTACTATGTAGTCATAGTCATTGTTCATATGTAAGAGCCCGTTCATATTTCAAAAAAAACGCTAGTTATGAGACTTTATTTACTATTCAAGCATATTTATTTATATATTTATAATATAAATTATTTCCAACTTATTTGTTCATGATCTCTCCTTTTTAAATAGTCGGTCATCAAATGTGGGTATTTAATGTTTGTTTTGTTGTATATGAAGAATGACACGAATAATAAATATAGTATTTAGAGGGTGGATTGTGAATTATGTAAATTTAAAACTTTGTTGGCAAAGTAATTCACAAGTATATTTACTTAAATATTTTTAAATTCCTTCAATTAAATTTTATTCCTTTTCGTTTCTATTGTGATATGATTTAGTGGTGATGGTTATGGCAATGATTAAAGTTTAGGTACTAATGGACACGCGCTCTCTCTGCAAAGTTTAATAGATTAGGTTAATGATATTAATATAGTCTTCTAACAATTATTGAAATTACAAATGTGTTATTTTTTACTTAATTGTGGGAGGGTGTACCAAGTTATTTATGGTTTGATATTATATGTTTAAGAACTTTGAGAAAATACTAATAAAAATAATGAAAGGTAAGTTTGTAATCTTTTAAGGCTATATGTTATTGGGATCCATATTGAGCTTGTTATGAGTAAGATCAGTGGTTATGAGTAACAAAGTATATATGAGCCTTTAATGCCTTATCCTGGATTTTTGTATCATTATTGTTTCTTTCCAATAATACTTGCTTATATTGTTCTTATGGTGAATTAATACAAATTGTTAACTTAGAGTCTAGTTGTTGTACTTTAGAGTTGGTCTCAAAGGACATTCTTTTGAGTTAATTCAAGTTTGCCTTCATTATGTTTTGTTGTTTTAGATCTTTGTATAAAATATTGCAAGAGTTCAAGTCACATTCCCATCCATGACAAGATTGGCACAATGTGCAAGATCACATTTGATGAATGTGAAGATAGGATTGAAACAATAAGTGAGATTTCTTAAGTAGAATTCAAATGAAAATGCTTCTAACATGAAAACTATTAATCCAGATTAATTGTAATATTTTCGACTTCATTATAGATTTTCTATAGTGGATGGATCAAGCATTGAATGAGGTTTCAAGGAGGGATGTAGTTGGGATTGATTAGTGATCAATTCAAATATTGTTGGTAATATTTGGAAAGCATATATTCATAGAACCTGTAGAAATTATACCAATGGATTCAATATGATTTTGTAATGTACTAAAACAAAATACTGAATCAATTATACAAATTTGTGGAAACCAAGTTCAATCGCATAATCACAAACAAGCAAGAGAAAGAAATCACCCGATCACACTACACAAGATGTATTTGGGGAAATAAATTGGTCAAAACCCCACTATATGTATATTTCATAAAGTCAATATCATGAAACAATACAATGCTATTCCTCTCACTAAGAAACCTCTGCACTTTGTTGATTGCCTCACTCTGATCTAGGGAAAATCAATCAAATACTTAACCAATTATCAACCTATGTATAACCAGCCTTTCTCACACATTCCTGGAGGAATTGAGCCCCTATTAATTAGGAAATTCCTTGGAATTTATTGCGCAATTCATCTAAGGAAAGTTGATGACCTCATGCATGACCTGTACAATTTTCTAATTATACAACTGATAATTAACTTCCCTTTAACCTCATACTCAACTAGGCCTTCCTTAGAATTGACATGCAACAACTATTTATAGTGAATTATCAGTTAAATGATTAATCACTACTTCAGAATTAAATCATATTTAATTCACTGAACCTATCACTGGCTCATCTCTTAGTTATAACTAGTTAAACTTATTTTAACTAAATTAATTGAGTTAACTAATTACAACTCACAAATAACCATAACTAGAACCCCTAAAAACAGGAAAATACTTTACATGCCTCCTCTTAGACCCCCAACTCAAATTTCCTAAGCTAACTCAGTTGTTCTAACTTTAACTAATACAAGTTGTCATGAGATGAAATTACAATTTCTCTTCCAATTTAATTAAGGGAAAATTAATTCAGAATCCCCCATTGGGTGCCATTTCTTGGTGCCATTTCAACGCTCCATCTCAACAAGAAAGGGATTATCTGCTACCCCAATCCTGCCTCTTTGGAATTTGAATTTTCTTCTTGTCAGCGCCTTCATCAAGATGTTTTCATCCTGCTCCTATGTGGTAATGTACTCTAATGACATAATGCGCCTCTGCACACAATCTCTGAGATGGTGATACCATATATCAATATGCTTGGAACTATCATGAAAAACTAGATTAACCGAGAGTTTGATGCAACTCTGGTTATCACAATGTATCACCGCCGGATCCATCTGTTGACCAAACAAACCAAAAAGTATCTTCCTCATCCAGATGGCCTTACATGTTTCCTGACTGGTCGCCATTTACTTTGCCTCCACTGATCTATGTTTCTTGTTGTACTAGGAAATTGTTTTTGATCCTATGCTAAAGATACCCCCTCATGTTCTCTTCCTGTCGGATGCACTCCCTGCCCAATCTGCATCGGTGAAGCCTTGAAGCTTCACTCCCTTTGTCTGTTTGTACCATAATCCATACTTTGTAGTGCCTCTAAGGTATCTCGAAACATGCTTGTCTTCCTTCCAAAAGAGCTTGGTAGGATTAACCATAGCTTGACTAAGCTAGTTAAAAACATAGAATATGTCGAGTCTTGCGTTCACCAAATACATGAGTGAACCCACAAGCTACCTGTAAAGAGTATCATCCACTACTTCGTCCGAAGTAGCATTCTCCTTCCTCCAATTTCCTGTTAGAGGAGTCTCCATGGGTTTGTTTCCCTCCATTTGGAACTTCCTCAAAATATCATTAGCATACTTGCCTTGAGAAACAAATAGCTCCCCATCTCTTTGCCATATTTCCAATCCCAAAAAATAGTGCAAGAGCCCCATGTCCTTCATCTCAAATTCTCTTGCAAGGTCTACTTTGCAATACTTTATGAGTTTCTCATCACCTGTCATTATTAGATCATCGACATAAAGTAAAATAATTAAAAGCTTATGATCAACCACAATATGATATAGGTTCGCATCTTTGGTGAAGCCCAACCCGGTGAATATTTGTCGATCTTGGTGTACTTAGCACGAGGTGCTTACTTTAGCCCATACAATGCTCTCTTGAGTCTGCACACATGCGAATCCCTGTCTAATGTATCAAAACCTTATGGTTTCTCAATGTACACCTCTTCATCAATAAATCCATTAAGAAAGGTTGTTTCTACGTCCATATGATGTATACGCGATCCCATCTGTGATGAGAGTGCAAGAATGGATCTAATAGATGAATACCTTGAAAATGGTGCAAAAGTATCATCATAGTCAATCCCCTCCACCTGAGAGAACCCTGAGGCCACAAATATAGCCTTGTGCTTCTACACACTCCCATATGCTACATGCTTCACCTTGTAGACCCACCTGGTCCTATAACTGACATCCCCACTGGTCTTGGGACAACTTCCCATGCACTATTTCTGATAATGGAGTCATACTCCTTAACCATGGCATCATCCCATACTAGATACTGCACTGATTCCTCAAAAGAGGATGGTTCTATCTCAATACATTTGCTCATAATATCCATGTATCCACTTTACCGCTCTGGGGACCTTCTCCACATGTGTTGTGATGTGGGTGCTCCCACATTATCTCTCGCATCTAGCAATAATCTGTCAGCCTCTTTGGTGCGCTTCCTTCTATCTCTGGTAGATGGATTTGCATGAGTGGTTTCTACTACTCTTTATTCCTCTGCTTGTGGATGTTCCACACCCTAAGATTCTTCTTTAGGAGCCAATATATCCTCAAATTCATGCAACTCAAGCTCCCTCTCAAGGGACAATCACATGGCTTTCTCTTCATCGAATTTCACATCTCTTCTGACCACTGTCATCTCGTGTGCTAGAAAATGCACCCGATAGTTTTGGGGTGTATCATAGTACCCCACAAATATCCCTAACATTGTTTTTGGCTCTAGATTCTGTTATCACTCAGTAATTTCTCAAGGTTAAAGAAAGAAATAGTCCGAGGTAACCGCAAACCTACTTTTAAACTCTAGGATCTAGCCTTCCTAGGTTTCATAGAGGGCTCTCTCTATAAGATTTAACTTTGTTTGTTTTATAAAATATTAGGCTAGTTATGATGGTGAAATTGGTTTTGGTTTTGATTGGTTTGGTGGGTAAAATCACTGGAAGAGATGGATAGTGGGAAATCTATTTGTCCATTGGGTTGAGGAGTCAAAAGTTAAGCAGACAGAACTAGGATCAAGGCCAAAAAGTCAAATGTTTTCAGGGCAAGATAGATAACCCTTGGATATCTTGGAAAGTTGTTTTGTGAGATGGTATTATTGGGATAAAGAGCAATGAAGGGTTCTTTGATCCGGAAAATGGAAGTAGTAGGCAGAGGTAAAACGAGAGAGGGAGCAATTAAGGGTTCCCTACACTGGAAATCAGATGAAAACATAGAAATGACAAATAGTTAAGATAGGGTGCTTTTAAAAAATCCTGAAGTAATCCTCCTATTCATTCATTCAAATTTAAAACACATAATGGATTGCATGTAACAAAGAAAGAAAACAATGACAAGTAGAAAATACTTCAATCCAAATAGCTCATCACATGAATCCCGAAATATGATGCTAGTTGATCTGATCCAGTTTGCTACTCGAAATTTGAAACACAAAAAGCCTTCAAGTCCAAATAAATGACTATAGAAATTTTCAGCAATTTATTCCACAATAATACTTCAAAGAGTGAAGTATTTATACAAATTCTAAACTAGAATATCTTGAAAAAATATCAAGATTTGTTTACAAATATCTCAAACTGTTTTACATAAATAGAAGTTAAATAATGGACACTCAAAACTAATGAATCTATTTGGCACTATAATTATGGATTGATGGTGACAAAGAAGAGAATTCGAATTTGATCTCAACTCTTAGTTGATGATGAGACATCCAAGTCACTAACTATCTCCTTTCTTTGTGCATTTTGCTCCATAAATTCTGCAAACTTGGGGTCCAATGATACCTTTGTATTTATCAATCCGAAATAGATATGTAAAAAGTGAAAGAGGTTTTTGTAGATAAATATGTTAATAAGATAAACCTCTCTCAGTTTACCAAAATTTAGTTTCAGCTGTTCAAAATATGCTCTGCAAAAAGGTGTGTAAAACAGAGCTTTGCACAGTCTGAAAATAGGCTGTAAATATGTGCATGTATCTCTCATTATGTAATACCTGTGCAAAAAGTGAGATATGTTTTTGTAGATGGGTCTCTTAGGAACAAAATTCCTTCAGTTTTGTAATATGTATTTATGATTGGCCACAAATTCTCTACAAAATGATGGCTTAACATGAATTTTCTGTAAAAAGTGTTTTCAAATATTGTTTAATATTCCCAAACTCATAATGGTTGTTTGAAAAGTGAGAGAGGTTTTTGTAGTTGGACATCTTAGGAACATAAAAGTCCTTCCGTTTTGTAAAATTCATCTTGGATTGGTCACAATAGTCTCTGCAAAACAATGACTTAAACAAGAAATTTCTGCAAAAATGTCCCTTCTTGCTCTGTTTTCATTTTTTAACCTTTTTGTTCTTTTGACTGTTTTGACTTTTACTTTGGATAAATTTCATTGTTGGTGAAAGTATTTTCATCTCTGTTTAACCATTACCACCTCTGTATTTAATTTTACTGTTTTACCTTGACTGCTCTGTAACTTTTTTTTATTTGACTTTCACTCTGACTTTCATCTGATACACTTTAACTTTGATGTTCTTTGACTGTTCTGTTTTCAATGTCACTGTGAATTCTTATTTCACTTTTACCATTCACTGTGCAATTCATCTCTCTCTGCATAAATGAATTCTTTCTATTCTGTTGCCTGGAATCTTTTGTTAATGAATATCATTTAAAATTCTTTTCTTTGTGAACTTTTGGAGTAAAACAGATCTTTAACTAGTATTTAGATTGTTTTATCCAAATTCTCCTTTTGCTAATGACCTGCAAAAAAAAAAAATTGTTAATGAAACCCTGGCTGCAGGGAGGTGATAATGGCTTTAAGTGGTCACAATACTAGATTTGATTTTGGCACTTTGGAACCTTCAAGATTGCTAGAACTCTGCTTTTTAGGCATTTTGGGCTACTCCTGCAAGATTAAACAATTTGCAGAAGTATTTTTTAATTTAACAAAGGTTTATTTGGTGAAAATAGGTAGATTATGGTCTCTTTCTTGGATTTATTCTTCAATTTCAATCTTCAAAATGATTTACAGACCTTTACTAGTTTAGACACAAGAAACAGGGGTTTCTTGGGCTTTTTAACTGAGCAATTGGGCTAAAAATCACTTAGAGATTGGGCACAGAGGCTTTAGGATACCTTCAGAGGATTTCTGGCTAAATTTGGAGTTAAAATAGTTTATAGAAACTATAAAAACTCACATTTTTCTCTTTAAAACAATGCGCAGTAAGAAACAAGGTTTTTGTAGAAAATTTGACAGGGTTTGGCCTGTTTTTTGGGCTTTTTGATAAAGTTTAGTGGCTGGTTTTTAAGCTCTGACTGAAATTGTCCTTTTAAAGGTCTTTTCAAATTTGAAATAGATCTGAATTCCAGAAAAATATCTGTTATACACAGGTATAAGGTTTCGAGGAGGTTTCTGAGATATTTGAAAGGTTTGAACAACTACCTTTTGATTTTTTTGGAGTAATTCAGAGCTTCTCAGCAATCTTCAATGGTTGCAGGTTGAACTTTGCAGGCTCTTGGCTTGAAAACAATGTAAAATGCTGGTTTTTACAGTCAGGGGGCTTTATACAGAGTTTATGCGCAGTAGGAGAGGAAATGAATGCATTTCGTATGTTTATTAGGCATTTTTGGTTACATTGACTCTGCAATGAATGGTGGTCACATCAGGCGGGAATGGTGGTTTTTGGGTTCAAAGGATGAAAACCACAGGCTGTTTATTGTGCAGCATTTGGGTGGTAAGCTGTTTTGGAGTGATCGAACACGATCCAATGAAAAGGGAGCACATGGAGGAGAGAGGAAATGGGAATACCACCCATTTCGCGTAGAAATGAAATGGTGGTGATCGCGCTAATTTATTTGCGATAATGAGTTTTAACCGTCGGATCTTGGGGTAAGACTGTGAATGGTCAAGATTTGTTAAGAAAGCTGCGTCGGGATTGGGGAGTGGGGCCGGGGTATATTGATATGGCGGGAAGGTTTAAACTTTTGAAATAATCATTTTAAACGAAGTTTAAAACCTTAGGTTTAATATTGGCGACAGATAAGTTTTATGTTTTAATTAAAACATTTTCCAACGTTTCAATTATACATATGGGCGCGTATTTTTTTATTATATAGTTTCTCGACCTTTCACAGTTATTTAAAACTATAGGGGGCGAGGTATTTGTGTATAGATATGTTAAACCAATGGGATAGGGCGAGATTTAATATTTCGCACATGGGGTATTTGAACATTGGTTTAAATGTAAAATAGAGAGTTTGTGGGTTATTTAAAATATAAGGGTTTAATACTATATGGGTGGGTGTAATTATGGATTTAATAAATAAATTAGAAATTAATATGAAAATAGGGATGATTTAATGAATAAAAATACATGTTTAACTCTAAGTAAAGTGTAAAAACATAGCTTGTCTTTGTTGAATTACTTCACACTTTAACTTAAGATAAATGCATTTTGAGGGTTTATGAATGATTTTTGAAAGGGAATGGAATTAGTTATTTAGGGTTTAACTTTTAATAAGTAAAAATGGGTTTTTATGTAGGAAAAATGGATTATTATTATGAATGAAGGATAAATGCTGATGAATGTGGGTTTTGTGTAGGAATTCAATATTTTTAACCAATCAGTCATCGAGCCTTGGGTCCGGTCTCAACAGAAGTTAGAGAAATTCTCTAAGCCTTTTTAAATAATAGTTTAGAATACTGAATAATTGTAGGGGAGGGGAAATTAGTGATTTTTGCCCGATGATACTTTACTAAATGCTTGCACAACTTCTTTCTACCTACCCATCTTTATTTCTAACATTTTTTACTTCATTTTTATGGGTGCATTTAGGCTTGCAACCCTAAATCCATTTTCTTTCAAAGCATAAAAAATATCTAAGTCTAACGTTATTTCATCTGAGGGCTCAGATTAAACTGTTGAGCTCCTCATTTATTCTCTATTTAATCTACTTATTTTTCAAGTTTATACTATTTGACATATCTTTATTCTCTATCTAAAACATGAAATTTAAAGCATGAGAGGTCAAGTTTAAGCTGTTTGACCCTCATGGATTGTGGCATTTAGGTCAAGCTGCACACAATCTTATTTGCAAAAGTAAACTAAAGTAGTGGCATTTAAACTTGCAACACTTTCATGATCTATTTTTATCTATTTTTGTCTTTTGGGGTCTATCTTTTTCTAAGTCCTTTGATCTTTCTTTTAGGACTTTTACCCTCTTTTCATTTTATTATTATTTCCAAATATGGGAAAACAACTTGTAGAAAGCAAGGTATGTACATATTTACAAGACTATCAAAGTCAATTCAAAAATTATGAATCCTATTATTATAGGACCCTAACGGCTTCTTCTTGGCATATTTGGTTACATGGAAATAAACAGATGAACCAAAAATTTTAATATATAACACATCCGGTCTCTTACCTGAAATATCCTCCTCTCGTGTACTCATGCCAAGTATCCGATGAGGACTATGGGTCTGTTGTTAGGGCCCTATATTACTAGTGTAGTCCCTTATTGTTGTTACTGTTCCCCCCTTATTGTTATTGTTGTACCCCTGTAGTCCCCATATTGTTATTATTATGCCCTTACATTATTATTGTTTGGTCGGCTAGGATTATATCGTGACCCCATGGACTCCTATATATAGAAATGAGGTTTTTTCATTTGTGGCATCCAAGAATTGTTCATTTATGTAATGTAAAGGAAGTTTCCCCCTCGAAGTGGTTGATTTCTAAGGCGTTGACCTCTCTTTTCTTCTATTTTGGGACCTGGTTTCATAAAATTTGGTATGAGAGCTTTGGATTCTAGGGTTTCACTACTTCAAACAGGTCATCGTGGAATTTTCACTATAACATTTTTCTATGAAGGTTCAAAATCTAAAAACAAAACCCATTTGCATTGAAATCTAGAGGAACTTCGTGGAAATTTTTTAGATATTGGTTCGCAATATTTTCAGAGATATGATTTGTGGAAGTTAAGGTTTTTGCAAGTTCCCAAATTTCATCTCAAAGAGGTGACTTTGGGAAAATCGTCATAACTCTCTCTCTGAGGATCGGATTGGAATTCTGTAAAAAGTGGCCGAAATCACATAGACTGTAGCTTACTGTGCATCAATTTTAGAGCCGAAGGAGAAAACAATGACACATGGCACGCCATACAAGTTCGATCTACTAAACCAGTCCATAATTAGGTCATTGTGGGCATAAATTTGTCTTGAAGAATCAAATCAGGTTTGATATGTGGCATTGGAAAAACGATTCAAAGGGATACTAAAGGATCGAATATAAAATCTTGGGGATCCGAAATTACAAAGATACATCAGTTTCAATATCGATCTCCTCAAAAGCAAGAAAAATGTGTGCATTGTTTTTAAAAATTGCATAAGTCTTGTTTGAAAAATTAGTTTGAAATGATTCCAAGGGCATATTGAAGCATAGATATATATATTGGGTTCTAAAATTCCCCATAAAAATAATTCAACACCCATTAAGCCCTCATAAGTCTTTACTATGACTCATGAAGAGGAAGAAGTGAAACATGCTATATGAAAATTACAAGAACAAGTGCCAAACAAATTTCACTCTCGCAAAGAGTAACAAAAAATGAAATGGAAGCTAAGATGGATGGTTTGAAGAAAGGTCTGGAAGCTAAGATGGATGGTTTGAAGAATGGCATGGAAGCTAATATGGATGGCGTGAAAGCTATGATGGATGGAGTGGAATCTAAGATGGATGTCATGGAAGCTAAGATGTATGGTATAGAAGGCAACATGGATGGTTTGAAGAAAGGTGTGGAAGCTAAGATGGATGGATTGAAGAAAGGCGTGGAAGCTAAGATGGATGGTTTGAAGAATGGAATGGAAGCTAAAATGGATGGCGTGGAAGATAATATGGATGGTATAAAAGGTAACATGGAATATTTGAAGAAATACATGGACGATTTGAAGGAAGGTTTGGCAAAGTTGCTACAAGAAAATCTTCCCAATGGCGAAAATGTAGTAGAGGAAACTCATGATGAGAACAAAAGAAATGTTAATAATGATTTCATAGACTCTAATGTTGGATTTAAGACCCACCATATTCCAAAGATAGATATGATGAAGTTTGATGGCAAGGATTGGATAACTTGGATACTACAAATGGAGTAATAATTTGAGCTCCATAATATGCAAAACACAAAAAAGGTATGCATTAAAACTTTATATTTAGAAAAAAATCAGTTTGTATGGTATCGATGGATTTGTTCTCATAAACCACTGGTCACTTGGTCAATTTATATGGAGGAAATGATAGCACATTATGAGGATACAGAGAGCAACACCTTCTTAAGCCAATTGATAAATCTCAAACAAAAGGGTTCAATGATGGAGCACATTGAGGACTTCAAAAAATTGAATATAAGGGTAAATAATATTCCAGAGGAACATAGGATTGATGTCTTCATAGGGACTCTAAATAATAACATCCAAATGAGTTTTTCTTTTGGGAACCTGATATATTGGAATAGGCATTAAGGTTGGAAAGAAAAATTAAAAGCAAAATTATGGCGACAAGGAAGCCTATCACTCACAACTATAAAGATGGAAGTGTTGGTACTCCTAGACTTCCACAACCTACAAGGTTGACACCACAACAATTGGATGAAAAAAGAGCAAAAGGGCTTTGCTATAGTTGTGATAACGAATACAGTAAAGGTCATAAGTGTGTCGAGAAGAGATTCTTTTACATAGATTGTGAAAAGGAGGAAGAAAAGGAACAAGAAACTTCAAAAGAAGAGGATATACACCAGGAACCAACCCTAGAGGAAGAAGAAATGAATCCAACCATATCTTGTAATGCATTGGCAGGAATTGCCACTCCTCAAACTCTCAAGATAGAATGACATATTAAGATGAAAAATATAATAGTGCTTATTGATTCGGCTAGTACCCATAGTTTTATTCATTGTAAGGTAGCCAAGGAATTGAATTGCTTCCTATACCCAGCGTCAGAGTGTCAAGTGATGGTGGCAAATGGAGGAACTATAAATTGCTCTGGGAAGTTCCATAATATCAAGCTAACCATGGGGGAATATGTTTTGAATAGTCCAATGTTTTCCATTCCAATTGGTGGTGTTGATGGTGTACTAGGAGTACAATGGTTACAATCTTTGGGGACGATATTTTTTAATTTTCAAGAACTTTTCTTGAATTTTTTTTCGGAAGGAAAGGAAGTTGAATTACGCGGTATCACAGGAAAGCCGAGAAAGATAATAAGCTCTAATTTCATGATAAAGCTTTTGAAGAAAGAACAACGGGGTGTCATTGCACAATTATGCTCACTAGAAGTTCCAACATCAAAATCATCTATTTCTCCATATCTCCAAAAAGTCTTGGACAATAATTCCAGGGTGTTTGAAACTCCCAAAGTACTCCTACCTATTCTTGATCATGATCATGCTATTCATTTGATTCTAGGAATTTTTCCTCCAAACATCAGTCCTTACATATATCCTTATGTCCAAAAGAGCGAAATTGAATGTATGATTGCAAAGATGCTAGAGGTTGGTATAATTCAACCTAGCCAAAGTTCTTTCTCTGCTCTAGTAGTATTTGTGCACAAGAAGGATGGATCATGGCACATGTGTCCATATTATAGGGAGCTCAATAAGCTCACCATTAAAGATAAATTTCCCATTCCTGTGATTGATGAATTACATGGAGAAATTTATTTCACTAAGTTGGATCTCTGTTTAGGATATCATCAAATTAGAATGAAGACTAAAGACATTCTGAAAACAACATTTCAACTCATGAGGGTCATTATGAATTTTTGGTCATGCCTTTTGGCCTTATCAATGCACCTTCTACATTTAAAGGGTTGATGAATTCCATTTTCAAACCCTTATAAATTTGTGTTAGTATTTTTTGATGATATATTAATCTACAACAGGTCTTGGAAGGATCATACTCAACATGTGCTCAAACTATTGGAGCAGAAACAATTATATGCAAAAACCTCCAAATGTTTCTTTGGAGTACAAGAGGTGGAATATCTGGGTCATATTGTACTGCAGAAGGGTGTTAAAGTAGACCCTAATAAAATTAAATCCATTAAGGAATGGAAAGTCCCCACAACCATAAAGCAGTTGCGAGGATTTCTCAAGTTAATAGGGTATTATAGAAAGTTTGTTAATAATTTTGGGAAAATAGTAGCACCTCTAACAACATTATTGAAGAAAGATGCATTTTCATGGACTACTGATGCAACTAAGGCCTTTGAACATCTTAAAGAGGAAATGTGCCTAGCACCAGTCTTAGCTATGCCAGACTTCACAAAAACCTTTATTGTGGAATGTGATGCCTCAAGAAATGGAATTGGTGCAGTTTTAATGCAGGAAGGAAGACCCATTGCTTTTGAAAGTCGTCCAATCAAAGGAAAGTATTTACAAAAACCTATTTATGAGAAGGAAATGTTAGCAATACTGCATGCACTAAAGAAATGGTGAACTTACCTAATGGGAAGACACTTCAAGGTAAAAATTGATCAAGATAGTCTTAAACACTTTTTGGAACAAAGACTATCTTCAGAAGAGCAACAAAAATGGGTCACAAAGATGTTGGGTTATGACTTTGAAATCATCTACAAAAAAGGGAAGCTAAATGTTGTTGCAGATGCACTCTCAAGAAAGGATGAGGATGTGGAAGCACTGCTTTGTGCCATTTATATTATCCAGCCAGATTGGATAACTGAAGCAAGGGAGGAATGGAAGAATGATGAAGAAATATGGATAGTCATTCAAAAGTTGCAGCAAGATCCTACTACATCTGATACATTTAGTTGGAAAAATGATTCCTTACGGTACAAAGATCGCTTATATCTTTGTAAGAATTCCCAACTAAAACAGAAGGTTCTTTTGGAATTGCATACCTCTCCCTTAGGAGGACACTCGATATTTTTTTGGGATGGCCTTAAATATGATATTCAAAAGTTTGTGGCGGAATGTTTGGTTTGCCAGAAAAATAAAGTTGAGACAATTAAGACCCCGGGTCTGCTACAACCTTTATCCATTCCAAATCAACGTTGGGAGGAGGTTTCAATGAATTTTATCACATGTTTACCTAAGTTCAAAGGAAAGAGTGTCATCATGGTGGTAGTTGATATGCTTACCAAGTATGCACAATTTTGTGCATTATATCATCCATTTAAAGTGAGTACAACTGCTACTGCATTTATAGAAATAATTCAAAAGCTACATGGAAACCCAAAGATTATTGTAAGAGATAGGGATCCCATTTTCACTGGAAATTTTTAGACAGAATTATTTCTTGTTTGGGTACTCAAATTTCTCATAGCTCATCTTATCATCCTCAATCCGATGGGAAAACTGAGATAGTGAACCAATGTTTGGAAGAATATCTTTGTTGCTTTGTAATTGATAAACAAACACAATTGGTCAATTGGTTACCTTTGGCTGAATGGTGGTATAACACTTCCTTCCACACTGCAGCAAAAATGATCCCATTTATGGCACTTTATGGATATCATCCACCATCCATCACATCATATTTAAGAGAAAATTCTAAGGTTCAAGTAATGGAAGATCACATCGAGCATCAACAACAAGTTCTCCAACTCTTAAAGGATAACCTAAATTTGGGACAAAATCAAATGAACAATAGGTAGATTAACATCGCAGCGAGAGAATTTTTGATGTAGGTGACTCGGTATTTTTACGGCTACAACCATACAAACAAATGTCCCTCAAGAAAGCTAAGAATGATAATAAATTATTGCCAAAATACTATGGACCTTACAAGGTGTTGCAAAATATTGGTACTATGGCATACAAATTGGAGCTTCCTGCTTCTTTCCAAGTGCACCCAATTTTCCATGTTTCATGCTTAAAGAAGGTTATAGGTGACAAGCTTCCGGTTCAAACAATATTGCCAAAACTTGATGAGGAAGGAAAAATCATATTGGAACCTGAAGCAGTCACAGAAACAAGAACTCAGCAGCTACGAAATCGATCAATTTCAGAGTATCTCATCAAGTAGAAGTACTTACCTACTAAAGATTCCACATGGGGGGATGAGAATTTTATATAGAAGCATCTAGAACTACTCAAGCGTTGATGACAACACTTTTTTGAAGGAGATGGGCATGTTAGGGCCCTATATTACTAGTGTAGTCCCTTATTGTTGTTAGTGTAGCCCCCTTATTGTTATTTTATTACCCCTGTAGTCCCCATATTGTTATTATTGTGCCCTTACATTATTATTGTTAGGCCGGCTACGATTATATTGTGACCCCATGGAATCCTATATATAGAAAGGAGGTTTTGTTATTTGTGTCATCCAATAATTGTTCATTTATGTAATGTAAATGGGGTTTCCCCCTTGAAGTGGTTGATTTCTAAGGCGTTGATCTCTCCTTTCTTCTATTTTGGGAGCTGATTTCATAACATCTACACAAATAATGTTGTATTGCATGCTTCCACCCATAGATGCTATGGTAGGCCCTGATCATGCAACATAGCTCGCGCTTCTCCCAAAATAGTTTTGTTATTTCTTTTTGCAACCCTATTCTATTGTGGGTTATGAGGTGCTATCAATTCTCTTTGAATTCCTTCTGAGGCACATAAGTCCTTGACTTCGTTAGAGATATATTCTCCACCATTATCGCTCCTCAGAGCCTTCACCTTCTTCCCTGTATCTTTCTCGACAAGTGCCTTGAACTCACAAAACTTGGAGAACGCCTGATATTTCTTTTGCATGAAGAAAATCCAATAATTTTTTGAAAAATCATCAACAAAAATCACATAATACTTGTGTTTTTCTGTGGAAGCGGTCGAGAACGGTCCACACACGTATGAATGAACTCTCTCATGAATCACCTTGGCTTAGATTTCCTTATCGCGAAAGGTGGCTTTGGTATTCTTCCCCAATGTACACCCTTTGCATGTACCTCTCTGTGCAAGTGCACCCTTTGGAAGTCCTGTAGAAATTTTATGCATGATATTCAAAGTGTTGTGGTGTAGATGGCCCAATCTCCTATTCCATAACTCGCCGATTTCTCAGCTCTCCACCTTCTCTACTTTCATGCTCAATGCAACACAATTTTCTACATCCAGATTGTAGAGATTCATTACTCGAACCCCAATCTTTTTTATCTGTCTGATGGCTTTGTGACGAAGGAACGCCTTTCCTTAACTGAATATCCTCTCATAGCCATGATATTCCAACATAGCAACATAAACCAAATTCTTCTTTAAACCATGAACATACATGAGATATTTTAATGTGAGGGGTTTACGTGACTCTCTTTGAAAGGTAACTGTACCAACACTAATAGCGTTATACCTCCCGTCACCACCCATCTCGATTTGAATCTAGATATACTTCTCCTCCAAGCTGCTAAATGTTTTTTTTTTTCCCGGTCATATGGAATGAAGCTCCGCTATCCAAGTACCACACAGAACCCATCATCGATGACACCATGCATGCGATGAGAATGAAGTCCAACTCGAACTGTGAAGCCAATTCTTCACCTTATGCTCTTCATAAGGCCTTATTTTAGGTCTTCTTTTGCGGACAATTTGTGGCATAAACATAATTACCGATCAAACGAGAAATATTACCTCAAAATGATAACTCTAGCCCAAAAAAACTCAAAAAACATGAAAAAATAGCTTAAAAATGAAAAGTGTCTTCGAGAACGCACTGTTTTTTTAGGGTCAAATTTCAATTTTTTTTAAAATTATGCTAAAAACCAATTTTTTTCCTTGAAAAAACACCCTCGAAACAAAAAGTGTTGATGGTGGAATAACATCGCCAATTTTTTGTGTGCAAAAAACAACTTGAAAAGGAAAAGTGTTGATGCTGGAATAACGTCGCCAATTTTGTGTGTAGTATACCTAGGGGGGCTAATAAAGGGTACAAAGGGAGGTACCCAAAGGAATAATATGATGTAATAATGTAATAATGATAAATAAATAGGTCATAGTTAATAAATAAAGTGGTTAACCCACATTATGCAAGGGACCACATGTAGCTAGGGAATAAAGTGATAAGCCCATTGTATTGGATGCATGGTATTGAGAGACCCATGGTAACTATCCATGGTATTGTATGTAAGAAACCTATATAGAGGCTATAGAACCTCCATGGAGAGAGGTCAAGGATTATTGTATTGGCAAGCATATGGCTTGTGGAGTGATCTCCTTCCTTAAGGAGTGAACGTATGGTGTTGCCCTACCTCAAGGGTTTTGATATTAATGAAGATCTAAAGTTTTATCTTCTATGGTGTTATTTCTTGGGAATATTTTTTATTTTTATACATTTTCTTGTCATATCTATTACAAGTGGTATGAGAGCACTTTCTTGGGCAGAGTTTGAAGATTTGTTTTTTTCATTTTTTGTAGGAAATTTTTGGGCGGAGAGTTTGCAGAGCAGATCTGAAAATGTTGGCCCAAAATTTTCAGAAATAAATAGCAGATTTGGATTCCTTGCACAAAAATACCCAATTTCAACAAGAAAAATCGGTCAAATCGGAGTCTGGATGAGGGCGATATCGCTGATTTAAATTCAGTTGTGTTGTAGAAATGTTTCTGACAATAATTTTTGTACGGCGACTCTCCTGAAATTTTTTGTAGATTTTGGTGCATAATTTAGAAAAAAAATTATAGATATTATCTGATCTCCCCTTGAAAAATCACCCAATTAAAAAAAAAAAATCGGTCAAATCAGAGTCTGGATGAGGGAGTTATCATTGATTTAAAATCAGCTATTTTTTTCAGAAATTTTGTGACGGCGGGACAGTTGCAGCGCAGATCTATGTTTCTAGAGAATCTAGATCAAGATTTCAATCACATGTATGGATGCAAAATGAATATTCCATTTCTGAAAATAGGTTATATTAAGGATTATGGGTTATATTGACCGAGTAATGTCCATTTTAAAGTTTTGCCAAAGTAAGTGATTTTCTTCAAAACCCTTACTTTGTTTTAGGGGTTATCGCAATATGAAGTTTACAGGAAAATATGATGGCCCTACTATTGAATATTTTTTACAATATCACAAGGCTCAATATTGAAATTTTTGAGTATGCTCCATAGGGATTCATATGAAAGATGAGGCAAATAAATGGCGGACCTCACTTGACAGCTCAGTGAGGAAACTTCTCAGAAAAAACTTGAAAAAGTCATTTTGGACAAGTGGTCTCAAGCCGGAAAGAAGGAAACTAAGAGCCATAAAGACTTATTTTCTACTAATATTTCCATATTACAGGTTCATGGAAGTATTCAGAAAGAGAACATCATTGTGTCTATCATTCCTAGTTGCAAGCATAATTGTATCAATGTTAATTTGGCTAGAAAATTGCAAGTTCCAGCAAAACATATTGAAAACACATAGGTTGATAATGAAGATGTTTAAATTTATAAATATTTGAAGATTTCTATGGACAAGTATGTGTTGCATTCCGATTTTTATGCTTCAGATATGGATGTTTTTTTGGGACACCCTTGGATGGAATTCGTTGGTATTGTCAATTTTAATATGCAAAAGAAATTCATGAAGCTCTGGTATAAAAAGAAGAAAATTACACTACAGGATATCTGCATGAGGAACCATGCAGAGACTAAGGAGGAAGAACCAAAATTCTCTAATGGCACAGACACATCAAATGATGAGCCTTTGTTGGTAGAGAACTAAACACAGACATCAAAGCAGGTACCAGCAAAAGCACCAAACACCACTCCATCACCAATAGTGGAGGAATTAATTAAAGATATTCCATCAGTTAAAGCTTCAACATATCACCACCCGCATCACCCAACAAGACAACAACAAAAAAGGTGGAAACGGATTAACAACAAGGACAACAAACCTTGGACGACACATAGAAAGGTGCGACGATCCACCCACAACAAATCAACACAGAGGAACCACCAGAACCCGCTTCCATCTCAAGCGAGTGAGGCACCAACTAGATCAAGTGTTCACCTTTCTCTGGGATGGCTAGATGCACGCGAATGGTATCAGTGGAATACTCTTTTGAGTAGATCTTATTATTTGTGTTCTTCTCATGTTTCGGGGACGAAACATGTTTAAGTGGGGTGTAATGTAGTATACCTAGGGGGGGATAATAAAGGGTACAAAGGGAGGTACCCAAAGGAATAATATGATGTAATAATGTAAGAATGATAAATAAAAGGGTCATAGTTAATAAATAAAGTGGTTAACCCACATTATGCAATGGACCACATGTAGCTAGGGAATAAAGTGATAAGCCCATTATATTGGATGCATGGTATTGAGAGACCCATGGTATTGCATGTATGAAACCTATATAGAGGCTAGAGACTCTCCATGGAGAGAGGTCAAGGATTATTGCATTGGCAAGCATATGGCTTGTGGAGTGATCTCCTTCCTTAAGAAGTGAATATATGGTGTTTCCCTAGCTCAAGGGTTTTGATATTAATGAAGATTTGAAGTTTTATCTTCTATGGTGTTATTTCTTGGGCATATTTTTCATTTTTATACATTTTCTTGTCAGATCTATTACATTGTGTGTGCAAAAAGAATCCTGTTATGTGGAATTATGGATTATGGATAAAACACATTCCCTAAATGTGGTGCTATGCATTTAGAACAACAGATCAAAGGCTTTGTAGATACTTTTCCTAATAGTAAATAGACACACAAAAATATGGAGAAACTTACTTGGAGTCCAAGCTCTTCCTATTCTCCTTCTGTCACTCTTGTTGTAGTTTCCAATCCAAGCTTGATCTCTAGACTAGTTCCTACAAGTATAAACACTAAACAACAAACAGATTGCAATATACAGATGGATATTCACTTTAATTAGTTAAATCAATGAAATATGAAACATATACATGAGATAAGAATCCATAATATGAAATATATAAGCTTATACAGATACATATGTGGAAAAGTAAGCAACAATCTTTATTAATGGATAGAAGGGGGAGGTTAAAACCAGCGATTGAATTAATGTCACCAACTCCAGCATCATCCTAGCCTCATCACAATGAACATTCCTCCAACAACATATCACTCAAATCAAACACTCAATTGAGATTCCAACATCATTTCTCTACCAAATTTATTCCTCCTTAAGCACTAGGATCTGTGCTCAATTTATAGATGAGCTGAAGGTAGTTTCACAATCAATGAATTTCTAATAATAGGAAAGACATGTTCCCAAGCTCATAGGTGTTGAATGGACAGATGGATTCAAAGTTTGACACATATGCACTCTTCTAGAAGGCACTGGCCATGTGGAGATTCCAGAATAATGATAATTTCGCTCCCAATTGACCAACGCACCCTTGAGTGTCGAGAAGTGCTTTGCAAAGCACCCTTGAATGGAGGTGACTGCATATGCAAAGCAGTTAGTCCTTTGAGAGACTGCGTTGGTGAGCTCATAGGTGATATAACACGTACTTCAAATCTTGGAAACTTTGCAATGGAAGTCATGGATGATTCTTTCTTGTTCTTTGTCTTAGGGCATGTAGCAACTGAAATGATAGGGGATGATAGACCTTATTCATTAGTTTTGGGGATGATGTCCAATTTAACCAGGTCATTGGGAATGGTGCCCAAATTGACCTATAACAATTGCCCCATAAAGCATGAAGTCAGAATAATAATAACAATATTTTTTGAATGAGATGCTTTACACTGTGATGGGCTGGAGCTGAAGCGGAGTGGCGACCTACATCAATATTACAATACATTACATCATGATATATCCTCTTGATCACAAATTGCTGAGGGAAGGAATTCCCATGCTTAACACATAAACTATCTAATAACATGTACATAGTGCAGAAAGTTGTCTATATTGGAATGTTGCCCAATACAGACATGCCTACAGATATAGGCCCATGTTTGGATGGCAATCTATGTTTAAGGTCACCGTACAGATGATGTGTACAACAATCCTGAATTCGCAGCCTGGATGGCTAAAACTAGATCCGGGGTCTTCTTATCTCGTTCACTCAATCTCTCGGGTACAATTCTAGCCATGCGAATATATGATTTGTAGTCGAACATGGTAAGACATCGTTTGATTACCGGCCAATGACGTGAGCTGTTAACAAATGCGAGAGAACCACCATCAATTTCAATGGTCCTCAAGGTACTGCAGTACATTTCGTAAAGCATGAATAGATGATTTGATGTCGAATGCCAAACAAAATCTTTGGGTCAAAAGTCCGGAAGTGAGGAACTTGTCAATGCTGTAACAAGCCTCATGGTACTGGAATATGATGTTTCTAAGTAAACTTCATGGATGGTGATTTGTCATCGACAAAAAGCTACTTTATTGTGAAACGAGAGTTACTGATTTTAGAGACAAAGTATGACTTGATATAGCAATTTTCAGGGATGAATGTCATAAGAATGAAGGTTTATGAGTATTGCAGAAGGATGAGTATTCATTGGATGACTTCTCTTGAACATATCGGCGACACTGAGATGAGTTGACAACATTGACCCAAAACCGAGTGAAGGTATGATGAACCATATGTATGAATGAATTTTCAAGAAGATTACCCAACCCAAACAGTCATAATGATGGAGTGAAGTGTCATGTTCAAGAGCGACTTGCTACTGTAAAAATTTCTATTCACTTCCCCAAATTTTCCCCGGTCATTCGTCGACCAGTGCCTCTTTATTTTTTTAACATGATTGAGGAGGATAAAATATGCTTGATCTATAATTCAACCCTTCGGGCGAACAATGTATTGCTATTTTATGTTTTAACGAGCCTAACGACAGTGACAACTCGGTCCTTTTTCATATTTATAGAGTTTGAAAAAGAGGATGAAAGAAAACTCCATAAGTAATTTTTCGTAAAGTTGTCGCTCAGATCCAAAAAAGTGTAAAATAATATATGAGAGAACTTCCTAGCCATGTTTGACTAAGGCATTCCTTTTTTGTAAATAATCTATCTCAGTCTGGAAAACGGTTAAACTTATACTGAGTAGATATCAATTCATTTACTTTTACGAGCTTGAAAAGACAAGTGCTTGATAATTTTTTCACATTATCAAAGTCTGAAAAGAGCTAAAAGAAGACTCCAAGGGTTCCTTTTTCACTGTTATCGAAGCTCGAAAAAGAGATAAAAGTGTGCTTCAATTCATTTTTCGTTTTTAACAAAGCTCGAAAAATAAGGATACAAGTATGCTTTGTGGTCAAATCATTCTTGAAATAAATCTGCACGACTAATCTGCTCATCAGTTGTAAAACCTGTTCAGAACAACATCAAATGAATTAAAAATACCTATTTCATGATAAAAATAGAATAAAACCATAGTCATAGCAATAAATATGATTTGCAAATAATCAAATTACTAAAAAAGAGTTTTAATATTAATTTTTACCATTTGAAAGTTATCATATGCATTTTGGAGCTTTGAACCTGTTTTTTCCCCCGAACTTCAGGCGTTGATTGCGATCAATTCTATAGACGGTTTTCATCGCCGTTTGATCTAGGTTGGTGCCATGAACCCTCTCTTTATTTCAGTAGTCAATTCATTTCCTTTCATTGCAATTTTTTTGGGATTTGGGCCCCTTAGGTTAAATTATTTTTCAAAAGAGGGCAACGCACCCTTGAGCATCAAAAAATGCATTATGGAGCACCTAAATTGAAGCCTAGGTGCATATGCAACACACTGTCCCTTGTTCAAGACTGCGTTAGGCGGAATTCATATTTTTTATTCTTGCAATGTACCCAAAATTTGCCTAATTTTTTGCATGAAAAGGAGTCTAATGGGTCTTATGGTTATGTTTCAGGATTCCATTGGACTAGAATGATGATTACTTGGAGAGAAAGAGAGCATGAAGAAAAAAATATGGTTTTCCTAAATGATCTGGGTATAGTAAGAGCCCTAAGAGATTGTGGGTTGTTAAAGTACTTCTGCTTGTCAGGGATGAGGCAACAAATAGAACTCTTAAAGTTCTTATTTTGAGCATGGGATCCAGCTATTGAGGTATTTAACATTAGGAAAAAAGTGGTTCCTATTACAGTGGAGGATGTATACTTTATTACTGGCTTGTCGAGCAGAGGCTTGCCTATTTCCCTCTCAGGGTCTGCTCTCAGAGGAGACTGTGAGAGATTATGTTTTGCAATATTTCTATCCAGGGGCAAAGCGAAGAAAGGATGGGAAAATAAACATCCGTGACGTTTGAGATTTTCCTTTGAGAACCATTCTTTTCATGATCGCAAAACTTGCCGGCACCCTTACACTACATGTAGTGAATAGATCATATATGCAGTATGCGCTAGAGTACATGGAGCCAACATTATTCAACTGGTCTAAAGTTTTACTTTCTCAAATAAAAGAACAACTGAACAAGGAAAAGGGAGGAAGGAAGAAAAACTTCAGTTATGGTTTGATCCGAGGATGTAGAGATGGGTAGAACTAATGGCTAGGCATGCAGGCCAATCGTCCATTGTGTTCTCGACTGTGTTCTTCCCCTAGTTCAGGAGACAGTTTTTCGCCATCGATGAGTATGCATACGCAGGCATCGATTTCCGAGGAGATCCAGACTTAGATTTACCAGAAGGCGCTCAGTGGGGTGCTATAGGTAATAATGTTTTAACCATGTTTTTTTTTATTTTTTCTAAGGTTTATACAATGCTTTTGTATTTTAATGTTTTCCCAAGACTAAACTAATGTTTTAATGTAATGCAGATGTTGGTTGAGTTCAACTGGTGGAGGAACCACAGCATGGAGCAGATGAGCCAGTAGAGAGGGCTATCGAGAGAGCAGTCCTTCAGGTTTTAGACATGGCTGAGACTCTGTATGAGATTTGACAACACATAGAGGGGTTGACGTTCGGGATTTCGAATTACCGAATCGAAGAGTTACCCATGCAACTGCAGTGCCATACTATAGGCGTTCCTAACCGCTGGATGCGGTTACTGCGTAGGATAGCTAGATCTATAACATGTTACCATGAGCATCGCTAGTTTACTTTTGACATGTTGCATATATTTTGAGTTCAAATGATCAATGTGTCTTGGGCACAATTTTTTTGTAAAAGCCTATAACTATCTATCTATTTGATTTTAGTGTTTTCCTATGTTTATTGCGTAATCCTATTCAACTATATGAATGTATCTTTACATGTGTTTCAAATGTCTATCTAAAACTTGATTAGCCAAAGAATCAGTCAATGTGTTCAAGTTTCTGGAAATGTGTTGATATTGAATAAAATCAAAGTGTCTTTCCAAAAGTCAAACTCTTAGGAACAAACGATGCAGTGTTGGATTTCTAACAATATAAACACTAGTAAGTTGTAATACCACAAGTTGTGAGTCTAACCTTATGATGATGCGGTTAATACCATATGAAATGGCATCAGAGAGAATTTCGATCAACGCGCTATACTCAACGATATTATTTCTCAATCTACTAATACAAATCCCTTGAAAACTCACTAACTTTCCGTTTAGAGTGAAAATGGCCCATGCTACAGAGGACAGATTCTGCGTACTATGACTAGCACCATCAACATATCCAAAAAATGGTTCCAAAGATTCAAACATCTGCGATGAAATGTAAAGTGGATTACTAACGTCAAGAAAAATCTAAAAAATAAACTAAGACAGTGAATGAAAATCAACAACATATATATACGAAAAATTACTACGCTCATGATTAAGCATAGTAACATGTCAGATACAACGCATTTCATCGTAATCCACCAAATCATAGGTACCCTTAGTAAGAACTCTTTTGACAATATAGGGGCCATGCCATAATTGCTCAAATTTCCCTGTACCTATTACATCAGCTTCTTGATCATAAAGAAGGACCAAGTCGCCCTCTGAGAAAATGCGAGGCAGGAAATTTTTGTCGTATTGTGCCTTTATACGTCTCTTATGTGCTTCGTGGGCCAATTGGGCTTCATGACACATTTCATTAAGATGGATGAGGTTAAGAAGATGCGCTTCTTCTTCTGAGGTGTCAGGTAACAAGTCGATTTCGATTTTTAATGACGTTATTTCACATTGGATTGGTAAGATAGCTTCCAGACCATACACCAATTGAAAGGGGGTAAATCCAGTTGCGTTTTTCACTAAGGTTCGGTACGCCCACAAGGCCGAGTACAGGATCAAATGCTAGTTTCTTTTATGAATTCCTATCATTTGTTGAAGCATACATTTAAGAATATTGTTGATAGCCTCAACTTGTCCATTTGGTTGTGGATAATAAGGAGTAGAATTATCATGTGACAATCCTAACTTGGCAGTCAATTCAATCATCATGTGGTTGTGAAAATTCTTCCCCTGATATGTAAATATAGCCTGTGGGACCTAAAATCGTGCAATAACATGATTCAAATTAAAAAATGCAGCTGTTTGCCCTGTGTTGTTGAATGTAGGCATCGCTTCGGCCCACTTGGTAAAGTAGTCTACTACGACAATAATATAGCCATCCCCCCCAGACGAACGAGGGTTACATGTCATGAAGTCAATACCCCATTTCGAAAATGGTCCTACAAAGACAATAGGATGCATTGGCACTGGCGGTTTGCGGATTTTACGATCAAATATTTGGCACGCATGACAACTTCTGATTGTGAGGATGCAGTCGTGAAATATGGTAGGCCAAAAGTAACTGGCCGAAGTATCTTCTGCACGGTAGCATATCCAGACAAGTGTCCACCACAAGCCCCAACATGGCAATCATTTAAAACCTTTTCGACCTCCTCATGAGTGAGGCACCTTCTTAAAATTGTATCGACACCACGACGATAAAGTGTATCGATGACGATCATATAAACTTTGGGTTAGTATCGAATACGTCGCTGGTGAGAGTGGAAGGTATTAGGCCAAAAATTATAGGTCTAGAGATAAATGATAAAATCCCCATACCAAGGATCAAATGATCCGATCAGAAACAGAGTCTCGTTAGGAATAGATGGTTCTGATGTAGTAGTAGTACTATCAGAGGGAAGGTCACAGAGAAGCTCAGCCAAAACTAAAGACCTTTTTGACTTGGATTTGATGAATTCCAAATCAAATTCCTGTAAAATGACAATACATTTTGAATACTTGCCCCCAAGAAATTGATGTGATAAGATATAAGTCATGGGGTTGCAATCCGAAATGACAATGGTCTTCCGGAACAGGATATAGTGGCGAAATATTTGGACAACTTGAATAGTTGCCAAGGCAAGCTTTTCTACATACGAATACTTCACTTCTGTATCATTGAGATTATGACTCAAATAATAGATCGAATGTTCTATCCCATTTTATACTTGGACCAATACTATAGCAATGGTCGTATCAGCTGCGACGATATATAATAAATAATCACTCTGATAATTGGGGGGATACATTAATGACGCTCGGCAAGAGTATCCTTGAAAGCATCAAAAGAAGCTTGTGCAACTTGGTCCCAATGGAAGGGAACCCCCTTTTTCAAGAGCCGAGTAAATCCTTTAGCCTTTTCGGCGTAGATGGGTATGAACCTCCTTAGGAAGTTAGCCTTTCCTTGAAGTTTCTATATCTGAAGTAAATTTGATGGTGTAGGAAAATAAAAAATGGCCTGAACCTTGAATGGGTCAATTTGAATTCCTTCTTTTGAGACGACGAATCTAAGAAAATGACCAGAACCAACACAAAACACACATTTATATGGATTGAGGAGTATTTTTTAGTGTCGACAGTGTAAGAAGATGGCTCTCAAATGCATCAGGTGATCAGTCCGATTTTGTGAATGCGCAGGTAAATCATCTAGATAGGGTTGAGAAATGTGCTTGATGTCATTGAAAGCATAATCCCTTGCTCTCTGAAAAGTGGCCCCGACGTTCTTTAAACCAAACGACAGTTTCCTATAAGCGAATGTGCCCCAGGGACAGATAAATGTTGTCTTATATTGGTCCTCTGGGTGGATATTGATTTGATTTTAGCCGGAAAATCCATCCATGAACGAAAAGATTTCGCATCGAGCACAATCGTCAATAACCTGGTAGATAAAGGGAGTAGGATAGTTGTCTTTTGGACAAGAAAGATTGACATCCCGATAATCGATGCACACTCTGATGGTTCCTTGTTTTTTCATGACAGGAACGATGTTGGAAACCCACTCGGTTAGCAAAACATGGTAAATGAAACCAACACATAAAATTTTCTCAACTTCTTCTTTAATGGCAACGGCCTTCTTCGGATGAATAGGATGAAGGTGTTGATGCACCAGATTGACATTAGGATACATATTAATAGTGTGTTCAATGGTACTAGTATCTATGCCTGGAATTTCCTCGTAAGACCAAGCAAATACATCACGGAATTCACGAAATAGAGAGCGATATGTTTTGAGTGCTGATGGAGAACAAGATACACCGACATGAATATTTTCTACAATGCCAGGTTTGGTTGAAATATCGATAGAAATGGTTTCTTCAATATTTGACAAATTTTGTTCGGAATCGATTGCATTAATAGGTAAAGAATTCGAAAATAAATTTTTGTTCGATGGGTGATATAGTTCACTAATATTATTTTATTCATAATCAGGAAGATGGGAACAATGATGATAATCTTCCCATGGTTTTCCTTTTGACATCATGGTTTCCAAAATATTCTCATTTGTCAATAAAGTTGAGGAAAAAGGATCGGATGGAGTACCAAAATCTAAGGAGCGATCAACCCAAACAACTGACGACGTTGATTTCGGATTCGCCGCCCAAGCCAGATAGATTGATTGCTATGCCAGCTCAATAAGGCTAGGCTGCAGAAACTCATCCAACATAACAAATTCAGAATCACCCGTACTCTTCCTTAAGCCAAGTGGAGTGGAAAAGATCATGTAGCAGGTCTCTATACTTGCAATTTCTGTCGACGTTGTAGGCGGCGGTAATGCAAAAGTTCCCATGAGAGTGGAATCCTTTAAGAGTCCTACACCAATGTTCTGAAGTGTGAGTTGGGGTGCGTGAACGAATAGAACACTTCCAGTTACCTGTACAGTGGAGGCAAAGAAGGAAATCTGATTGATGACTATGATAGTACCTTTATAAAGAAAGGCGATCATTCTAAAATATGTAGAAACAATTGTAGTCATAACATATACCCATGGCCTTCCAACTAGAATATTGTAGTCAAAGGGTCCATCAACAACCTCGACATCAACATTCACTGTTTTCCCCCCTAGTTCTACATGTAGGTTATTAATAATACCACAAGGCTTATATGTACATCCGTCAAAGGCCTTCAACGTCATTAATGATTGAGATAGGCGTGATGAGCCAAGTGACTTCCAACAGTTTAGAGACATAATGCATGTAAATGCTCCCCCAGAAATAATAGTACGATGAACAAGGTGATTGAGAACATTTACTTGTATGGAGAATGCCATTTCTGCTGGTAATTGTGGCACATAGCCCGTATGATTAAAGACTACGAGATTAGAATCAGTTGGATCAATTCCAAAAATAGCCAACAATAAAGCCTATTTTTGGGAGGGACAATTTTGTAATACCTCAAGAGCTGACATAGTTGAAGGGGATTGAGCCAAATCTTCAACTATATTATAATTTTGAGCAGCTCTTGCTCGAGGATTATATGTCAATTTATGAACGGCTCCCTTTGGTGGCTTGATTGTCAATTCAAGAATAGCAGTAGGTGGTACCGATTCCGTAGACGGATTTGTGGTCGAAGTAGTAGGTTGATCAGTACCTTGACTACCGTAATATTTATTATGCGTTGACACCAAAACATCTATTGAAGGTTTTGTGACAGATAGCATAAGCACTTGGGAAATAGAAGATGGATCTGTACCAACCAAATTTGTGTCCGGATTCGGAAACGGATCTGTCAACACAGCTGACGCATGTGAATTCTTAACCATTTTTGAGACTTCAGCGCAGTGAGGACAATCCCGAACAAAGTGTTCCTCATTACAGATTATGCATGGATAACGAGGTTTTCTATTTATAGATGATTGGTTGGATGATCTTTCCTACGGGTTAGAAGTTTGATTTTTCTTAGATTTCCCTTTTTTCTTACTTCCGAGTTTCTTGTCACTTTTTCCTTTTTCAAATGAGACGACATTAATTTCGGAAGAAGGTGCAAGATCAGATGCAGTAGTATGATGTGTGCTTGTAGTACCTTTCAAACCATCTCCGACATGAGAGTCCTTTAATTGAGGAGGAACAATAAAATTAGATCGCGATGTAGTAGGAATTTTTTCATAGAGTGTGCCAGACTGAGTATAAATCAAGTCTAAATATTGGGCACGAGCAATAACTTGCTCTTCAGTGATGACGCCACCCTTAGCCACATCCTCAGTTATAGATGGTAACAGGGACTTAATGAACCACTCAGCAAGAATCTGATCAGGAACAAATGTCTTAACCATTCTACGACAACGACGCCACTGACGAATATGATCAGAAATGTGAGTAGAATTAGTTTTTTTAAAATTAGTCAAGAGTTCCATTCCAGTTTCATATCGTATGGGTAACTGGAAGTGAGTCAAAAAGACAGTAGCTAGGGCAGTGAAATTATCGAAAGAAGCTCTAGGTAAATCAATGTACCATTTTGCAGTCGGACCAGTGAGTGTACGTTGAAAAAGACATAGCCGAACAGAGTCATCATTCAGGGATTTTGTTGAACACCACAATTGATAAGTCATAACATGAGTTGATGGGTCTTACCCAGGGTTTCCATTGAAGTTAGGAATATCTGAGGGTAATTTATGGGGTATCACCAACCACCAAGGAGCATAGTTGATTCGATCATTGGTGAGACGATTTAAATCTGGTAACTCTAAAGTTGCAACAAAGGGAAACTGTTGTTTAAGGTCAGGTTGAGCATAGTCAGGATATGATGGAATTTCTTGGGAAACAGGCCTTTGATCACCAACATAAGGAATTTGCTGTTGGTAACCCAGATAGGGGTTTTTTTGATAAGTAAACGCTTGAGGATTCTTTTGACCAAAACTTGGGTACGATATTTGTTGAAATGAAGGTTGAGGCATTTGCGCTTGAGGTTGCCAAGGGGTCTATCCACCAACGTTATAACCCAAATTAGGATAACTTGGATTCGGTTGAGGATATATATAACTTGGTTGTGGATGCGACATCCCATAATATGGTAATCCTGCTTGTGAATAAATGATTCCAGGTACTGGTTGTTGTTGTAAATTAGCTGGAGGAGTTGGAGTTTGAGGGCCCGATACTTGAGGGTATTGAGTTGAAGGACCTACCTAAAACAGTTGTTGTACAACAATTTGATTTTGTAACAAGGGTAAATATGTATTAACAAGTGGAAGTGATGTGGGTGCAATAGGTTGAACCGGTTGATACAAATGTACAAATGTTTGTTGTTGGATAGGCAGAGTGGGCTGCCATTGACAAACATTCATTTCGACATTAGGTTGACCAAAAATGATGGAGTACTGTCAAAGTGGGTGAAAAAAGGTTTCCCCCCAGCATGAGGAGGATAATAAGACAAAAAATATTGTTCTCCAAATGCAGGGAGTCCAGTTGATATGGTACTGGATGGAATAGACCCAGAAGGACCAGCTTGATATTGCCCTGATGATGTGTATAAAGGATTAAGCTGTTCAGTACTCACTATAGGTTTACTAGTTAGAATAATAGATGATGACATTGGTGAAGTCCATGGGTTTGAAAATGCACCAGAGAAGATTCTAGATAAAGATTTATAACCTGATGGGACCAAAGGGCCACCATGAAAATATGACTCTAGTGAAGTCGTGAACATCGACGGGGTAGCAAGAGCAAGTGCTGACACAATCAGAATAGATGGTCCAACCGAAGATGTTGGTTCAGGCATGGTTACTTTATCAAATGTATAACATTTTGAATCGACGGGAATTTGAATAGGAATAGGATCAACAAAAGCAGAGGATGGTGATTGAGGAAAAGACTCGTATAGGTAAAGATCCTCTCCAAAATGGGTTGGAGTTAAAGGTATCTCGTCTTGTGGGATTTCTTCAATCGAAATTAAACCAAATGGAAGGATTTCACTGTTAGGACCAAAGTATATTTCAGGAGGTTGAATGTGCAATATGGGAGACTCAATGGCTAAAATAGATTGTGGGGTGACCGATATAGGAAAAAATTTTGGTCGTTCGACTTCGGGATGCAAATGTTTTGGAAAAAAAGAGACAGGATCTGGATCAACTTCCAATTGAACAACGTCAGGCTCAGGAGGTATGGTCTCACTGATTGGATGGATCGTGACCACGAGTAGCTGTGAGGACTCCATCTCGACAACAATAGATGAACCAGGATTTGTAGAAAAAACTTGTGCCGACTCTGGTATATAGGAAGATGATGCTTCACCAGAGGTACTGATGGTATTGGTTTCGATAGAGCGATGTCGCCTTCGCCGACCAGAAGTGACTTCCGGTGGTAAAGGTGGTTTCAATGCAATTCTATGTGAACGACGGGGAAAGGGATTTTCTTCTTCCACTATGACTGATTTATTTTTTGAAAAAAAATAAATAAACAAAATAAAATGGTAATTCTAGGAAAAAGGTTTACCAAGAAACTGTGAGCTACAGAATACCTCCTGGCGAACCAAGAAGTACGGGCAAGCAATCTCCTCGAATGTTGTGTTCAGTGTATCACAATTTACAAGGCAGATGACTCGGTTCACTATGGATGGATAGCAACCTAAATTTGTCCTCCCAAATATACCCGAAGGTACGTGGAGGCCCAAGTTTGTATTAGCACTATCTAATGTGAAACCACACAGTGAGAGCACCCCTTTATACTTTTCATATTATAACATCGCCCGATATACCCAAATGTACGAGTGTATAGACCAATATAGGGCTTTTAGATTAGGCTCAATTTCATTTATTTTCAACCAAGGTAGGCAATCTTAGAATCACGCGTCTAATGTTTATATACCTAAAAGGATTTGTTTTCCTAAGTAAATGTTTATTGTGGTAGGCTCCAACACTCTTTTATAAGAGATTGGGATGTGGTTCCTCACACACCTTAAACACTTATGTAACTAAATCTAATCCATTGTTCTCAAAACAGAGTGCTACTAATTGTCTGAGTTTTCATTCCTTTTACAAGGTTATAGTTCACAAAAACTCTTTCAAAGTAACACACTAAAGCATACTAAAAATTGAATTCATTAAAACATATATCACAGAAATGATTTTGGATTCAATACTCAATTAAACCTCTTACAAGGACTGTTCATTAATTTTGTAATCGAATTCTCAAATTATAACTATGAATCATGAAATAAAAATGATGAATAAAATCACAAGCACTCCTAGTCAAAATCGATGAACTCAAAAGCATGAAAATGAAATAAAATACTAATCAGATCTGAATACCAAATCTAATAGAAATTTAAAGAAAAGTGTACCGACTTCACATGGGGGCCCTTCCATGCTTTGAAGGCACACTTGGGAAACTTCAAATGATGAGAACGCTAACTTAAAAACACCATAAATGATAAAATTCTGTCTCTGATTAAAATCTGAGAATGAGTTGCATTAAAACAGAGTTCTGAAGCATGTATACAGTCTCAAGTCTTCTCTTACATTCAATAATATCCTAGCATCATTAGCCTATTACATTTTTCCATTCACCTATTTATCAAAAATTACAATCAAAAGAGGCTAATTTTGTTCCTTCTAATCCTAACTGTTCTCCAAAACAGATCGAATTAGTTTGGAATTCCTAATCATAGGAAAAATATCAAGCTCATTCATTATGACTTCATATTTTTCTGCTAGATTGGTTGGGTTTGATCAGTGTTGACCGGCTATTTAGGAACTTCAAATTTGATGCTGGACAGATTTTTCATCATGTGTGTACGTTCCAGATCACGTCCTTGTCCTTCGTTTTGATCTACCTGCTATGGCACATGTCAGAACATGAACCATTTACAGGAAGTTATCACATCCTGTAATTTTCTTGAAAAATTTCAATTTTTAACACAAAAATTCCATAAATTAAATTTAATGTAAAAATAACAATTATAATGCTACATTAATCAATTTCAATAAACTATAAGGGATTTATGGAAGAAAATGGTGGATAAATGATGGAATTTTATGAGAAAAAGATAACCATAAAATAATACCAACATTTCCCCCAAACTCAATGATTTAGCATGTCCTCATGCTAACCTGATGTGCTCCCTTTATGTTCTGCTTCTGCTCCTACTTATGCTGCTTGTAGCAATACATCTACATTCTTATGGACTTGAAACTCATGCTTCATGTTCTTATATTTTTCTTTGAGAGCCTTTTTTTGTGTGTACCATTTTGTTGCCCATTTGCATATTTCAATTTGATCAGTTTTAAGTTCTTTGACTTTCCTCTTCAATTTCTCAATTTTCTGTTGAATCTTCTTGCTCTGGGGTCTTAACATTTCATTTTCTTTCTTTATAACTTTTTCTAACATATTTTCTTCCATAAGTTCCTCTTTTAGCTCTTCGATTTTTTTCTCTAGCTTTCTCTGTTTCTTGTTTGTAGGTACTGGCTCTTTTCTTTCTCCCTTGTTACATTCATTCTCCATTTCTGCTTCTTGTTCTGGCTGTGAATTAGCACTGCTTTCAATTTCCATTGGTGTATTTACATTTTTCTCTGGTTGGTCATCTTGTATTTGATTTCTTTTTATTCTTCTTGATCTTCTTGTGTAAGTAGTGAAAATTTTGTCTTTTGCAATTTTCTTGGCATCTTCTTGCCTCATTCTCCTTGTTTTCACACTACTACTGGGTTGAGCAACAATGCTTGACTTAAATTCAGGGGTTTCCTAATCAACATCAACCATAAACTCTGTGCTTCCTTGTTTCTCCTGTTCATCTTCTTTGGTTTTGATTTGATTGGCAATTAAAAATCCTTCCCATGTTATTCCTCTCTTCTGCAATTCAAATTCAATTAGAATTTTGATCAAACCAAAATGATACAAGCTTCTATCTTCATTACCCTTTTGTTTCTGGATGGTCTTTGACATTTTATTCAAACTCTGTAAAAGAAAGTAGGGCAGACTAATAGTGCATTGACCTTTTAAGTACAGCAATATTTTTATGTGATACAGATATACTATGTTGTAACGCCCTTCACATGTAACAAATTTTTGGAGAATGTATACCATTTCGTCCCATGGGTGGATTAACCAACTTCTAGGAACACCCTTTTTTCAATTGACAGAAGAAACTCTTGACCTAGACATAAACTGAGTCCATGATTTTTCTCTAAATTGCTTGGTTTTGAAATACTTTTCCCCTTCTGGACTGATGTCTAATGACTGAGCTATTGTATTCTCTGAGATTCTGAAAGAGAAATTTCCTAACAAAGTTTTTTCTCCATTAAATGAAAATGCAAACTGTTTTGTAACTTCTTCATTGTTTCCATTGAATTTCTCTAGAAAAAACAACCAGTGTTTTTCCCTCAAAATTTTAACACAGTCTTCATGGTATTTTGAACTATCAAATTTCTCAAGCTCTGCTCTATTTGTCATTTTAAAATCTCTGTTCTAACCCCCTTTTTTATGCTTTGTGAAACAAAAATTTTACCAGGGTTTTTCAACTTTTTACCTCTCTTGTCACGTTCCACTGAGCTGACCTTAAATTTTTGGGCTGACTTCCTCAATTTTCTGAGCTTACTTCTTCAAATGTCTGAGCTGCTCTTCAAATTCTGGGCGGAAGTCAAGATTCTGGATAACCCCGACTGCTATGTTTTCTCCCTTTTTCAACACCTATTATCTCGGCCTTCCTATTTAAAAACTCAGGGCCCGAATATTAACTGACTTTATGAACTTAGAGTTTTATAAAATGAAAACTCAGCGCCCGACCTTGATTTTGCCTGATGTCATAGGATGAAATTGCTATGATGATGGCGCAAAGAATAGGGTTTTACTGTCAGAGACAGTGGCTCGTTTGTAGAGTTGGAAGACATGTCCCAAAGAGTTCAAATCATAGATAAAGAGTAATAATAGTGATTTGCAGAAGCATAATCATGGTAACATAGTATGCAAATCGTGTTGGTAATGAAATTATGGTAGATACATTCATAAGCAGATTTGAGTCGGAAGATCGTTTTTGTACTTCTGGCAGTCGAAATGAACGAAATCGATTGAGGACAGGCGTTTTAACAGATGTCTTCCCATTGGGCGGATCTTTACATTGGGCGTCTAATAAGGCCACTACCTATTGGTACTTTGTTGGCCGAGTTCAATTTGAAAGAATGATGAGTTTATGAAAAAATTTTAAGGGTATAGGTAGGAATAGGCTAAGGTTTATAATGGTGTTATGTGTGATATGGAAATAGAAATGAACATATAGAAATAGGCAGAGTGGTAATGAAGTGAGCATATAGGAATATTATGAGGAATATGGGTATAAGGGTTATAGAAAGGCTTTTGAAATTGATAATAAGCAATCATAATTATTATTTTTTAACACTAAAATAATCTAGGAATTTAAATGCTAAAAACAAAAATTTTTCAATACATTACACTTGTTGGCTGATAAAATTCTGATTTTGCTTGTACAGGTGTGACTGATCTTTGTCTTCTAAAATAGGAGCCTTTGAAATTGAATATAACAGGTCCCTTAAAATCTAAAGAGCCATGTTTGTGAAGCATCTTTTATCTTTGGTGTTGATATAGCCTTGCTTAGAATTCTGATAGGCAACCTTTGAAAAATTGTCGAAGTAGCCTTGTGTACCTTTGATGTAGTCTTTGAATAGGTTCCTCTGGTGTTTGTAGTATTGAAATAGCCTTTGAACAGGTCCCTTTGTATAATCATGTTGAAACAGGTCCCACTGCATATTTTGTTTCTTGAACAGGTCCCTTTACTGATTAGAACAAAACAATTCTTTTCTTGAAATACTAAATTACTGAAACAAATTCCTTGAAAAATTGAAAATGAGGAGATGAGATAGGGAAAAACCACTGTTTCTTCTCCCCCACTAAGTCTTTGACTTGTCCTCAAGTCATTATTGAATTTGTGAAAAATAGGAAACAAATAGAACAATGAATTCTTACCAGCCAAATGATTGGTTTTCCAGTAAGAATTCAGGTTTAGAGTGTGCCAGAGTCTGGTTTTCACATCTAAACCATTATTTTTTTTTTCATTTTTTATTTTTTTATATTTTTTTGTATTTTTTTTATTTTTAGGAAATTGAAATGACTAAGGTAGAGATATCACAGCTGAAGGCTGTGATATCTCAACCTCCTTTTGCTGAGATACAGTTTGAATAAAATCTTCTTTGCTGATGGGCTTATGATAGAGTTTCAACCTATGTCCATTGACAATAAAGGTGTTGCCTTCTCCATCAATTGTAGTAAGTTTGACTGATCCATTTTCATATACTTGAACTATTTCATATGGGTCCATCCAATGTGTTGTGAACTTGGCTTTATGATCTCTGAATTTGGAGTCAAAGAGTAAAGCCCAGCCTCCTTCTTTAAACTCTTTCTTCTTTATGTGTGAATCATGCCACTGCTTCCTTTGTTTCTGCATTAGGATTGTTCTCTCCTCTACTTTCTGCCTCATTTCATCTAATTGGTTCAATTGCATAATTCTCTCCTTTTGTGCTTCATTGAGATCAATGCCTAAATCTGCAGCCATTTTATAAGTATGTATATGAAATTCAATAGGAAGCATTACCTCTTTTCCATACACCAGTTGATATGGTGTAAATCTTGTAGTGTCTTTCCACGTGATTCTGTAAGCCCAGAGTGCATCCTTGAGCTTTTCCTCCCAGCTCTTTCTGTTCATTGCTACTGTTTTAGTGATAATTCCTTCCAAAGTTTTATTTGTGGATTCCACTTGGCCATTGGCTTGTGAATGGTAAGGTGTAATTTTCCTGTGCTTGATTTTATATTTTTCTATGATATCTTGAACCAACCTTGAAGTAAACTGAGTACCTTGGTTTATTACTATCTCTCTAGGTACTCCATACCTTACAAAAATTTCTTCAAAAAGGAAGTTTACCACTGTTTGTTTAGTTGCCCGGACAAGTGCTTTTGCTTTAGCCCATTTTGTCATGTAGTCAGTACATACTAAGATGTACTTTTTTCCCTTTGAAGGTGGATTGATGGATCCTACAAAATCTAGAGCCCATTTTTCAAATGGCTCTAAATGTACTTGAGGCTGAAGTGACATTTCATCTTAAGCAGTTGGTGTTCTTTGACAACTGTCACAACTTTTCACATACTTCTTGGAATCCTTAAAAATTGATGGCCAATAGTAGCCAAGACTGAGGATCTTGAATGCTGTCCTTTTTGCTACAAAATGCCCACCACAAGGTTCATCATGACAAGATTTTAAAATATCAATTATTTCATCATTTCTTACACATATTCTAATAATCATATCATAACCAGTGTAAAAAAAATCTCCATTAACCCATGAATATCTAGCACTTTGTTTGATGAGTCTCTTCTTCTCCTTTGTAGTAAAATATGGAGGTGTCTTTCCCGTGGACAAATAATTAGCTAAGTCAGCATACCATGGATCCGCTACTGAAATTGCAAATAAATTTTCATCGGGAAAATAATCTTCAACTGGAACAACCTCACCTAAATTCTGGAGTCTAGAAAGAAAATCTGCCACCTGGTTCTCTTTACCTGGTCTATCTAACACTGTAATCTTAAATTCCTATAGTAATAACAACCATCTGGTAACTCTGCCATTATTTATTAGTTTTTTCATTAAATACTTAATGGAAAAGTGGTCAGTATGTACAAAAATCTTATAACCAGTTATATAATGTCAGAATTTATTCACAACATGTATGATTGCAAGCATTTCTTTTTCAGTAACTGTGTAGTTTAGTTCTGCAGGTGTCAGATTTTTACTAATAAAATAGATGGCATAATTCAAAGACTCTTCTTTTTGGCCTAATGAGGCACCCACTGCAGTATCGGATGCATCTATAAATATGTGAAAGGGTAGGGTCCAATTAGGTCCTTTTAAGATTGGTGTGGTTGATAAATTTTCTTTGAGTGTTTTAAAAGGTTTCTGACAATTTTCATTCCAATTGAAAGGTGCATCTTTTGCTAGAAGCTTAAACAGAGGTAAAGCTATCTTACTAAAATGTTAAATAAACCTTCTATAATAGCTTGCATAGCCCAGAAATCTTCTTACCTCTTTTTGAGTCTTCGGAATTGGAAAATTGAAAATGATTTGGATTTTTGATGGATCTACTTTAATGCCTTCAGAAGAAATATAATGACCCAATACTACCCCTTCATTTAGCATCATAAAACACTTTTCATTGCTTAGGGATAAATCGGCTTCAATACATCTCTTCAAAACTTTCTCAAGATTTTCTAATGAATGCTCAGATGAATTACCATACACTGAAAAATCATCCATATAAACTTCAACACACTCATGAACTAAATCAGCAAAAATAGCTAATAC
Organism: Pinus albicaulis; assembly: GCA_034641835.2. NCBI lineage: Eukaryota > Viridiplantae > Streptophyta > Pinopsida > Pinales > Pinaceae > Pinus > Pinus albicaulis. The sequence goes on along the minus strand of CM076580.1, from coordinate 1,077,256,796 downwards.
AGCTCTCTGAAATGTAGCTGGAGCATTATAGAGTCCAAATGGTAAAAAATTATAGGCATAAGTGCCCCAAGGACAAGTAAAAGTGGTTTTATCCTAGTCCTCTAAAGCTATCCTGATCTGGTTATAGCCACTGAAACCATCAAGAAAAGAAAATGATGATTTCCCAGCTAATGTATCAAAAACTTGGTCAATAAATGGTAGTGGGAAATAATCTTTGAGGGTTGCTTTGTTCAATTGTCTGTAGTCAACACAAATCCTCCACTTACCATTTTTCTTGGGCACTACTACCAATGGAGATACCCACTGACTGTCAGAGATGGGATAAATAAAATTGACTTTCAATAGTTTTTGTAATTCATCTCTAACAATATCCTGAAGGATGGGATTCATTCTTCTCTGTGGTTGCCTCACTAGTCTTATATTACTATTTGTGTAAATATGGTGAGTGCATGTTTCAGGATGGATTCCCTACGTATCGGTGTAGTCCCAATAAAATTATTTTTGATATTTTCTCAATAATTGAATCAATTTTTCTTCCTGAGATAAGTCTAGGTTTGTGCCAATATTCAATTTTTTTCCGGGACTAATATCCATGGTCTTACTCTGTGTGTTTGTGATAGATTGAATGGGAAAAATGTTTTCAAATAATGTTTGCAAAGAATGAATGGTACATGTTTCTTGAAAACTTTGTGCTAAAAGTTGATCTGCAACATTGTATTGTTCATTTCTTAATTCTTCAGAAATATCAGGTTGAGAAAGGAACAATTCTACCAAATCATCATTATTATGTTCTTGAAAATCATAGATTTGATTGATGCTGAAAACAGATTGAACTTCTTCTTTATCATTGTATTTTTCATCGAGCCATAATTTGTTTGCTACTGCTGGTGATTGTGCTGATGGGTACAAAGTGAGTTGTTTTCTTTCACTTCCTTGTGAAATAATAATATTACCTGATCTACACCCTATGAATGCATTAGCAGTTGCTAACCATGGTCTACCAAGGATGATAGGGTGTCCTCCTAAATTAGATTTTGGCTGAAGGACTAAAAAGTCAACTGGATACTCCCAAGAGTCCAGTGAAACAATTATGTCCTCCAAAATCCCTTCAGGAATCACTTTAGACCTATCAGCTAGTTCTAGGACAATTGGTGTGTATTGCAATTTTGTGAGCTGCAGTGTTTTCATTGTTTCAAGGGTCATCACATTTATTGTAGCCCCAAGGTCAATCAAAGTGTTTGGAATAGGTATGTTGTTAATGACTGTAGTGACTCTGGGAATACCAGGATCAACATACTTTCCCATTGAAATGGTGTTTGTCATAAGGCCGGCTAGATGTCCAATAATCTTTGATTGCTTTAGTATATATTGGAATGTCTTTTATGGCTTGAAGTAGTGGAATTTTTATATAGACATTCTTTAGCTCATCTAAAACATCAAACTGAGGTAAAGACATGGGGAGTTTTTCTTGAATCAATCTATCCGAAAAAGGTGGTGGATGCATTGGTTGCATTTGTTTATTTTGGATGTCATCATTTTGTTTCTTTTGAATTGGAGTTTCATCTTCATTTTATTTGTTTTCTTTTTGTTTTTCAGCTACTGGAGGTTCTTTTTGAAGTATCCTACCAGACCTAAGCTCGATATTTTGTAAAGGTAGAGTGGGGTAAGATGGTCCCTCATCTACACTATAAGTTGTTCTATCTGTTCTATTATTTGGATTAGGTACAGGTTGAGCAGGAATCTGAGTAGGTCTAGGAGGCTGGTTAGATGGAAGTTGTAATTGAGATGGATTTATTGGTGGAGGAGCAGGCAATGTTTGTTGAGTGTTTTGAGGTTGATGGACAACTTGCTGCTGAGGATATTGTTGATATGTTTGAGGATACTGCTGATATGGCTGAGGATATTGTTGGTATGGTTGAGGATATGGTTGGTATGGTTGAGGGTATTGCTGAAATGGTTTCCATTGTTGTTGTGGGTAATTTTGGTGTTGCCACGGCATGGGAACATTCCAAGAATTCTTAACATACATCTGATCTTGTGCAGGAAATTGCAAATTTTGGTTTTGAAACATACCTGGAGGTGGAGGTTTTGGTTGCCATGGTCTCTTAGTGCCCATGAAATACACATTCTCCATATCTGCATTGGCTTCCAAATTACAATTCTGCAAAATCTTGATTTTAGAGCAATGAAATATATCATTATTTTCAGTGCAAAAGGCACAGACTTGAACATTTTGAACATTTTCTAAAGGGCGGTCTTTCAAAGCATGTTTCTTCCAGCACTTTGGGCAAAAGACAACCATTAATTGATCTTCCTCTTCCTGTCTTTTCTTTGCTTTCAAAGTGTCAATTTGGTTTCCTAAGGTACTTAATAGGTCTATTTTGAATTCTTCTAATAAGTTTCCTATTTCAGCCCTTGTGACACTAGCTGAAGCAGATTTAGTGGCTTTGGATGATATGGTTCTTTTTTCGTTCCTAGCTTTGCTCCTAGAATACTTTTCACATAAATCAGCAATCTCATCAAAAGGTAAGGTGGAAATATCACCTTTGCCCATCAAATTAAGATCATCTAAGTATTCCTCTCGAATACCCTTCAAAAATATTGTTTGGATCGGATCAAGAGACATGGTTCTATGTTTTGATTTTTGTAGATTGTAAACAAATCGTTCCAAATATTCCTCTAAGCTCTCATCCTCTTGTTGATTCATTCTAAAGATATCATCTTTAGAATCTCTTGATCTACAATAAGGTTGGTATTTCTTTAAGAATATTTTTCTCATGCCATCCCAGTTAGTTATTGAATGTTCACCAAGTCCCATGAACCACCTTAATGTTGATTCTTTTAGTGTTGCTGGGAAGATTCTAAGCCTATGGGCATCATCTGTGTAACCATATGTTCAACATACTATTTAAAATTCAAACAAGAATGAATCTAGATCTTCTGAATCCATGCCATAAAATTTTGGTAGCACAGATAGAGGTATGTTTTTCATTTTTATTTCCTCATCATTGTTTTCTCCTGGTTCTTGAATAGGAAATTTAAAGGTTGACTCTTCTTCCTCTCTTCGATCTTGATCTTGCCTTTGTTTCATTTCAGCCTCTCTTTGTCTTCTTCTTTCCTCTTGTTGTCTCTCATATTCTCTAAGTTGTTCAAGAGTGGGTCCTCTTGTTGATCCTCCTCCTTCCTCAGTCATTTTGATAGGTTCTTCTGTTGATTTAATTTCTTGTTCAGTGTCACTTTTTTCAAAGAAAGGTTGTTCTGGTGATTTTTCTCCTTCTTGAGATTTTTCAAAATCAGTAGGTTCGAGGAGAGATTGTTGGGTTGTTTTGCTACTTTCTCTTGTTATAGGGGATTTAGGGAGATGTTTCTTCTTTGCTTCATATGCCAATAAAATTTGTCTCTCTATGAGTGTGAGTCTCTGCCCTGATTTTTGTTTGTCCTCTAATTCTTGTACAGTGACTTTCTCGACTGGAGTTGTGTGTTCAATCCTCTCTAAAGGGTCTGCTTCTAGTGATGGATTAGTTCTTGGATGGGGGGTTTTTATGAATCTACCTTTATCATCTCTAGGTCTAGAAATAAGAAACCATGACTTCTAAAATGTTGAATTAAAATTAAATTTGTGTTTTTGTTTGTTTTTTTTATTGTTTTTGTTTATTTTTGTTTCTAAAAATCCTCTAGTTGCACCTCCCCAGCAATGGCGCCAAAATGTAAAGACCAATCTAAGGTTCTAGATTAGGCTCAATTTATTGTCAACCAAGGTAGGTAATCTTAGAGGCACGTGTCTAATGTTTATAGACCTAAAAGAATTTGTTCTATTTTCCTAGGTAAATGTTTATTGTGATAGGCTCCAGCACTCTTTTACAAGAGATTGGAATGTGGTTCCTTTCACACTTTAAACACTTACGTAACTAAATCTAATCTACTATTCTAAGAACAGAGTGCTACTAGTTTGAGTTTTCAATCCTCTTACAAGGTTATAGTTCACAAAAACTCTTTCAAAGTAACACACTAAAGCATGTTAAAAAGTAAATTCATTAAAACAGAGATCACAGAAATGATTTGAGATTCAATACTCAATTAAACCTCTTACAAGGAATGTTCATTAATTTTGCAATCGAATTCTCAAATTACTACTATGAATCATGAAATATCAATGATGAATTAAATCACAAGCACTTCTAGTCAAAATCGATGAACTCAAAAGCATGAAAATGAAATAAAATACTAATCAGATGTGAATACTAAATCTAATGGAGATGTAAAGAAAGTGTACCAACTTCACATGGGGGCGCTTCCACGCTTTGAAGGCACACTTGAAAAACTTCAATTAATGAGAACGCTAACTCAAAAACACCATAAATGATGAAATTTTGTCTCTGATTAAGATCTGGGAGTGAGTTACATTAAAAACAGAGTTCTGAAGCACGTATACAGTCTCAAGTATTCTCTTACATTCAATGTTATCACTAGCATCATTAGTCTTTTACATGCTTCCATTCTCTTATTTATCAAAATTACAATCAAAAGAGGCTATTTTCGTTCCTCCTAATCCTAACTGATCTTCAAAACAGATCGAATTAGTTTGGAGTTCCTAATCATAGGCAAAATATCAAGCTCATTCATTATGACTTCAGATTTTTCTGCTAGATTGGTTGGGTTTGACCAGCGTTGACCGTCTATTCAGGAGCTTCAAATCCGATGCTAGATAGATTTTTCATCATGTGTGTACATCCTAGATCACGTCCTTGTCCTTCGTTTTGATCTACCTGCTATGCCACGTGTCAGAACATAAACCATTTACAAGAAGTTATCACATCCTGTAATTTTCTTGAAAATTTTCAATTTTTAACATAAAAATTCCATAAATTAAATTTAATGTAAAATAACAATTATAATGCTACATTAATAAATTTCAATAGACTATAAGGGATTTATGGAAGAAAATGGTGGATAAATGATGGAATTTTAGGAGAAAAAGATAACAATAAAATAATTGTAACAATGAGCTATGATATACTTACGTACGTGGAGTGAGGTATCACACTCGGAATGTATCATAGACAATTAACGACAAATGCTATTTTTTACGATACCGGAACACATCTCTAGCCTAGACTTTCTAAATGTTATCGTTATGGTTCCAATGCTTTGTTAGGTAAATTGATGTAAATTTTAAGTTGATCTTGTTTATCAATTTGCCTTTCAAGGTTCATCGTGATGATGTGATGGAAATTCCTAAAATGAAAACTAAAATGATAAGCAAACTATTCACTTTTAGTTTTTTCAATGAAAAGCTTAGCTACGAAAGGGAAAGAGCAATCAGTTTTGAGAGAAATCAATTTTGAGAGCACAAACTAATATGCAACTTTCCTAATTGTTCCTATGCAAAACACACAATCCACTATATGCAAATGTAGGTTTTTCTTTTCAGTCTTCTTAATGTAAATGCAAAAAGGAAACTAAATGCATTAAATCAACAAAAACAAAGGCTTTCTTCTTTGAGAAACGATGAATTTAACAACAATTTCTCTTTTAGGAAAAATGAAGAGTGGAACTACAATTTTTCCTACAGGAAATGAAGAATTTAACGACAACTTCCTTTACGAAAACAAATGGATCTAATGCAGCAATAAAATACTTTGAATTTGATTTTTCAATGAAAAAGAAAAAAACTTAAAGAGACATTGAACAAACTTACTTTTCAAAGGAAGATTAAGGTAAATTCACTGGTCTCTATGAGGCATCAGAGAGTTGAAAACACAGCAAACAAAAGGCTGAAAGTAACGACAATGACAAATTCAAAAGGAATTTGGTTGGCTTAGGGGGAAAAAAAGTCTCTAAGGGGAGACAGTGCATTACAAAGCACCCCTGAGTGGGAGACAGTGCTATACAAAGAGCATTGTGTCTTGACCAACAGTGCATTGGGCGCAACAGAGAACAAAAATATCAAGCTACTGACACACTTCGAATGCAATTCTTAGTTTCAAAAGCCTAATAATTGAGAGTAGATGCTACTAGGTGGATAAGCAGAGGCAAAATACACCAATGATGAGGGTAAACTCCCCAGCTGAGTCGCCAATTTGTTATGCAGAATTATGGATTACGGATAAAACACATTCCCTAAATGTGGTGCTATGCATTTAGAACAACAGATCAAAGACTTTGCAGATACTTTTCCTAATAGTAAATAGACACACGGAAAGATGGAGAAACTTACTTGGAGTCCAAGTGCTTCCTATTATACTTCTGTCTCTCTTGCTGTAGCTTCCAATCCAAGCTTTATCGCCAGACTAGTTCCTGCAAGTATAAACACTAAACAACAAAGAGATTGCAATATACATATGGATATTCACTTTAATCAGTTAAATCAATGAAACATGAAACATATACATTAGATAAGTATCCATAATATGAAAGATAGAGTCTTATACAGATACATATGTGGAAAAGTAAGCAACAACCTTTATTAATGGATAGAAGGGGGAGGTTACAACCAGCGATTGATTTGATGTCACCAACTCCAGAATCATCCCAGCCTCATCACAATGAACATCCCTTCAACAACATATCACTCAAATCAAACACTCAATTGAGATTCCAACAAAATTTCTCTACCAAATTTCTTCCTCCTTAAGCACTAGGATCTATGCTCAATTTATAAATGAGCTGAAGGTAGTTTCACAATCAATGACTTTCTAATAATAGGCAAGACATGTTCTGAAGCTCAGAGGTGTTGAATGGACACATGGATTCAAAGTTTGACACATATGCACTCTTCTAGAAGGCACTAGCCATGTGGAGATTCCAGAACAATGAAAATTTCGCTCTTAATTGACCAACACACCCTTGAGTGTCGAGAAGTGCTTTACAAAGCACCCTTGAATGGAGGTGACTGCATATGCAAAGCATTTAGTCCTTTGAGAGACTGCGTTGGTGAGCTCATAGGTGATATAACATGTACTTCAAATCTTGGAAACCTTGCAATGGAAGTCATGGATTATTTGTTCTTGTTCTTTGTCTTAGGGCATGTAGCATCTGAAATGATAGGGGATGATAAACCCTATTCATTGGTTCTGGGGATGATGACCAGTTTAACCAGGTCATTGAGAATGGTGCCCAAATTGATCAGGTCATTGGGAATGGTGCCTGAAAATGAAAAGTGTTGTTGCTAGAATAACGTTGTCAATTTTTTGTGTGTTAAAAACACTTTGAAACGAAAAGTGTTAATGTTGGAATACTGTCTTTTTCTTTACGGGGTAAATTGTCAACAATTTTTAATAATGAAATTAAAGATAAAATATCATGACTCTAAAAAACCTTAAAATTTCAACGATAAACATGACATTACAGAAAAAAGATCAAATTGAAACAATTTTTAAGCACGGTATTAAAGATAATCTATTATCGTCTCTCTGAAAAGCCTTGAAAATCCAAGGATAACTTTAAAGATAAAATATGATCTTTATGAAAATAAAATTCCAACAATTTTTAGGCATGGTATTAAAGATAAAATATCATTTGTAAAAATAAAAAAACACAAACAATTCAAAAGAAAATTAAAAATGGAAAATAAAAAAATTCACACAATTTAAAGAAAAATTTAAAAGTTAAAAAAAAAAAACAAAAACAAATATTTTTTTCAAGTCATAAAAAATAATAATAAAAAAACCACATAATTAAAAAAAATGATAAAATAAAATAATCAAAATAAAAATTTTGAAATTAGTTAAAACTTAAAAATTTAAAATAATAAAATAAAAATATTAAAATAAAAAATAGTTTAAATTTAAAAAAAAATTTTAAATACAAAAAACTAAATAAAAATAAAAATTTTAAAATAATAAATATTTAAATTAAAAAAAAAAATTTTAAAAAAAATTTAAACAATAATTTAAATTAAAACAATGCATATAAATATATGAAAAATACATTTTTAAATAAAAAATTAACAAAACTATATATATATATATATATATATATATTTTAAATTAAAAAGAAAAAAACAAATAAATTAAAAAATAAAAAATATATTAAAAAATAAAAAATAAAATATAATTTTAAAAATAATAAAAAAATGTTAATTAAAACTTATTATTATTTTTTTAAAATTTTGTTATCATTATTTTTGTTTTTGTTTTTAAATTTAATTTTAATTCTTTTTTTTCCCGGAATGAAATTTTGTTTTTATTTATTATTTTTTGTTATTATTATTTTTTAAATTTAAATTTTATTTTTAATATATATTTTTAAATTTCTTTTTTAATATTATTATTATTATTAAATTTAACTAGTTTTAAATTTATTTATTTTTGTTTTTATTTTTATATTAAAGATTTATTTTATATTTTTAATTTTTTAAAAATTTGTTTATTTTTAATTTTTTTGAAAATTATTTTTTTCATATATATATATATATATATATATATATTTAAATTTCTAATCTCCTTTTCCGACGGTGGGTAATGTGTTTATTGGCACAAAGTTGGTCAGGTGGGTTGGCGCGTGGCTCATCACCACCGCCACCCATCCTCGCATGCTCCAGCTCTTTAATACTTCCGTCCAGATATTTATTGACGAGTTAATGAATCCCACTCCCCGAAGTTTGCCCGCTCCTTCTTCAGTCATGGCGTCCTCAGACGAACTCATTTGTGTTTCCCCCCTCCGCGTCTGTTGCTCCCTAGCTGCTGCTGAGCATCGCTCACGCACCAGCACAGGGTCTCAATGTGCATTAAGCTGCTATGTTAACTTATTTCCAGGTATCCATTTCACCAATTGCTCTTCCTGTAATCACTCTCGTCCGTCCTCCTCTCCAACCAGTCATCCTCCGCAAGTTCAAACTGATACCCGCTCTGCTCTCCCCTGTTTCCACCATCTTGCTGACTCTGTCGTCCCCCCTGCTCATAACACCATGCCTCGACTTCGCCCGAGAATGCGCTGTAGGAGAGGGGGCTCCAGTGGGCGTGCAATCCGCAGGTCCTCCCCCTCCACTTCAGATTCTTCGTCCTACTCTTCGGAATTTGGACCTGTCCGCTATCCTGCTTCGAGGAGGGGTCGTGGTAGGGGACGTAATCAGTTCAATCCAGCTGGGCATTTTCGTCTGTCCTCCAGGGTGCATTCTCACCATGCTCGTCTTCATTTCCCCTGCAATATCAGCAACATCCCCCTCTTAGCCACTGTCACCATCGACCTCCGGGCAGTCTCCTCAGGACATGTCTCCTCGAGTCAAGTCTTGGCTACTCCAGAAGCAGCTCTAGAGCCTAAAGAGGAAGCCGAGCACAACATTTCTCAGAAGGATATCCAACATAATGTTAATCCATGCACGGAAGCTAATGTGGGTCTGCAGGAAAGCTCCACTGGTCCAAATGAAGGCGGATCTGCATGCAAGGATTGCCCTCCTCCTGAAGATGATGATCCATACAAATTTGCCTGCCTCATCGTTGAGGAAGAACCTCCCTCATCTCATGAAGTCTAACTGTGCTAGCGTTCGCTGTTTCCGTGTTCGAAGGTGTTCAATTTCACTTCTGGTGGTCACTCTTTTGTTAAATGGTCGGTCTCCCCTGCATGGGAGTCATAATCCGGTTTATGATCTTGTTTTTAGCACTGGTCACAGATTGTCGAACTGTTATTTTTGGTTTTGTCATGGATCGAAACTGTAAGAATCTTTCCACTCTGGCTAACTCTATAGCGGTCACTCTGTCAAGGTCTGTTCACTTTCCAGTCATAGAAGTCAATCATCTCTTTGAGACAGATAAGGTCATCGCTACTCTACAAAGCTCTCATTGTCACCTCCCAACTTGTTTTGATCGTCAATTATCATGAAAGAGGTAAGAATGTCAGCAAAGAATGGCCGGAACCCCGAGGCCTCTACCAGAATCATATTTTGTATCAATCTAGAAGTACCATATTCAAATCTTTTTTTCGAATTTTAATAATTTTTTATTTTAGTATTTTGATTATTAATTTTTTTTTTTTTTAAATTTTTAATTTTAATTATTTTGATTTTTTTTTCATGTGTTTTTTATATATTTTTTTAACTTAAAAAAGTGTTTTTTTTTTTTTTTTTAAATTTTTTAACTTAAAAATGTTTTTTTTTGTCTTTAAATTATGGTGTTTTATTTTTTTTATTTTTTAATATTTTCCTTTATTTCTTTATTTTTTCATTTTATTTTGTTTAAATTTTTTTATTTTTACAAGTGATTTTTGTTATTTTTAACAATTTTATTGGTTATTTTTTTCATTTTTTTAGTGTTTTTTTTTATATATTTGATTTATTTTTGTCATATTTTTTAAATTTATTTTTATGACTTATTACCAATATGAAATCACCACTCTAAACAAAAAGGATTGATGTTGCATCAACACTTTTCAAAATTAGCATGAAAATCATTAACATTTTAAAACGAATGTTCATACTTGATAAATAAAAAAATCAAAGATACATTTAAATCGACATGATACTTGAAATGACCATTTTTCTAAATCGACAAGATACTTGAAAAATAAGAATCAAAGAACATTTAAAGTTCCAAAAATATACTAAAAATAATGTTATTCTACATCACCACTTTTCAAAATCGACATGAAAATCATGACATTTTAAAAAAGAAAAAGTCATAAGAAAATTTAAATTGCCAAAACTATGCTAAAAACTAGCAATTGCACCGGGGGTGTAAGGGAACGCCGGAAAGAGGAGAGATGAATCATTTTGTGGTACATGTTAAGGAACATGATGAATGTGAATTTATGAGGGGTAAAATCTACAATTGTCTGATTACATGAATTTTTAGATTTCAAACTCTGAAAATTAAATATGTTGTTTGCTCAACTTCAACAAAATATATTACATTAACATTATTGATGGAAAAATGTAAACTACATTCAATTGTTTGGTGGCTCCTTTTCGTAACCTCTTTGATTTACTCTGGGATAAATAACTTTTATAAATTAATCATTATATTTTAAACCAAACTTTTATAAAATTAAAATGAATTATCATTTATTTGATAATTTCTTTTCTCTATACAAAATAGAACAAATAAATATACAAAAGAAAACAAACAAATTTATATTAATAAAATTTTAAGAACACAAATCCTGCCATGCTGACCCTTACTCACTGGTCCAACGACGAACCAAGATCGTCCTTCAATGCCCATATTGGTGTCCCAGTCCACGCACCTTCATGCGAGCAAAATATGAGACAAGCAAAAACCAAAAGGGTATTGTTAGGAAGCACTTTGTTGAGAGGGGTCTGTGAAGCTGGTAATCGATGCAAAAATCACCCAAAAAGTGACCCTTTTAAACACACTTGGGATGCAACATGCAATGCAACACACAACCACTATACACAGGCATTGAACCATTCCCACCCAACTGCCCTAGATTCATTACATAATTCTGGTAATAAGGCTTACCATAAGCAATTGCATAGTCAGGCCTTAGTTGAGTGGCAAGTTGATAGCACATAATTGCATCTTGAGGTCTGCCCATCGCCTAGAATCACAACATTAAAGCAAATGAATCCCTGCACCTTATGCCTCACATGAAAATATCCAACTCAAAGATGAAATATTTTAACCTTCAATACATTCCCTTGATTCAGGTGTGCATCAGCAAAGTTGGGTTTTAATCTGATTGCTTCCTGCGAATAACAAGGGCAATCAAAGTCAAATTCTGTCCATAAGAATACTTCTTTGGATATACAATTTATCCTTCAATATCAAATTGTTACCTTATAATATGCAAGTGCTTTGGCATAATCTCCTGCTTCCATAAAAAGGCCTGCTAGATTCGACCAAGCAATCGCAAAAGTTGGTTGTATGCGCAAAGCCTCCATGTAGTATAGGTATGCCTGCTCATGTGAAAATAGTTCAACAATGTTCCTTAAGAGTGTATATATTAAAATGGATTTCAGCAATTTCTCAGCAAGCCACCTAGCCTGATTTTTATATGAAAAATATTTGTCTACTTGAACACTCGAACTGCTATGATTCATGAAGCCAACATTCAGCATCACAAAAGGTAAACTTTAGGGCATACATGTTGAGTTAATCTTTGTGCCTTCAGCAGATTTCCAAGGTTGCTGTGCGCATCAGATGAAGAGCTTGACGACAGCATTCTGCTGCTTCAGTCTATCTTCCTTTGCGCATATATGTACTGGCTAGATTAGACCATGCATCACAGAAATTTGGCCGTAGCTGTAAAATTGAAATGTAATAAGTCAGAAAAACTTCACCATCACGTCTAGGGTAGAAACATAATTATGTGATTATTGGTACTAAAGCAGTTTGAATTGAACTTTAAGATAATTCTGCCAGAGGAAAAAAATAAAAAGTAGCTAAAATTAGTTCTTAAAATATCAGCATTCATCATTTTCACAAAGTGCCAAAATATCACACTTCATTGAACAGAAAGTCACAATCAATCACAATGTAAAATTCATCTGCCCTAGGCTGAAAGAACCAAACCAGTATTGTAGAATAAATAGCACAGCATTTATCCTTGTGTTTATTTAATCAGGAGTTTCTGATGTACCTCAATAGCAATCAGATAAAATTGGATTGCAAGATCGATGTTTCCTTTCTCCTGGATAAGGAATAAACCAAGTTTCAATGACACGAAACTAGAAATTAATATAATAGTAGTAATGACTGGCAGCCAAGCTTATACATTAACAAACTTAATTCTAAATTCAAAGAGTAAACATCATGAGTCAGATAACCAAAAAAAAAATTAAAAAAAACTGGAAAGGATAGAATAGAACTAGAGAGGCCATACCATAGGTGGCTGAACATCTTCAATAACTTTCGATGAAATAACTTTGCCTCTATGATGGCCACCACGAGCTGCAGCATGAACCTCAAGCAGTTCAACAATCCAGACACTAGTTTCATTTGAACGCTTATTGTAAACAATAATCCTGGCCTGCCTTGGAGGAAGTTGACGAGGAATCACTGGACCACCTTTGGTTTTTGGAAGCAGTGAAGGCTGGAAAGGAGGGAAAAAATATGCATCTGCTAATGCAACAACATGCTTGTCTGGCTCTTTAAGGACCACTTCAATGAATCGCATACCATCCCGCACCTAAAAACAACACAATAATCAATACATACATCAAAATTTTCAAACTTATGACAATCTCAATTTGCATTCCACAAATGCACATGCATAAATCTCTAAATTCGCCAAAAGCAATCAAATAGGAGATTTAATACAACCTCGGGAGTAGCCCCTGCTGCTCTGACTGTTGACACTGCAACAGCAATTTCAGCAGCAGATAATGGATCTAAAGGATGCCTTGGATGAGCTCGCAACATTTGCATCGGTGGAACTGCACCACAACATGCAAAATCCTATTATGACAATTCTAAATTGTATCATGAAAACTTAAAAGTTTGTCCCATATCTCGATACATGCAAATAAATATATAATCAAACCTGAGTAGTTATTTACGGATTTTGGATACCTATTTAAGAAATCTTGGCAAATTTCAAGTAACAAATAGCATAACAGATACAAGTATTTAATTGAATCTCAATTTGGCTGAGAGGTGGGGATCTGATAAAAAAAAAAGTGCGACCAGATGGCATAAACATATTAAATGCACTTCCTCTAATAATTTGTGGGAGTCACAATCATTTTCAAATTATTTTGGCAAATACTGAAGACATAGCATTATTACCAAACAACTGTCAATTAAAAATACAGTTAACTTTGATTTGAAAAAATTAGTAAGAAAACCAGCGTAAAAAAGATAGCAGTTCTAATGGAGATTAAATTTCATATTGCATAATCCGTGATGTATTAAATGAACACTGAAGAGTTTATCTCGAGATATTTAATCCACACATAGTCAATGTCTTTATATAGATATAACAAGGTCATTGTATAGATATAACAAGTAACTGTCTTGTGAGTTGATGCCTTAATCTGACAAAATAAGTCAGCACCTGGTAAACCCCTTTTCCCAAAGACATTAAGCAGCCATCTCTTTGGTAATGGTTTAGATCTATCTACTAGGATTCAAAATAGGCCAACTCTTAGGATTCAGAAACAAAGACAGTCCAGTGGAATGCACAATAATTTATTACAAATGCAGCCTACAGAACTCTCGATATATTCTGAAAGGTGTCATCAGGAAGCCTTCTAAAAAGATTTTAGGGATTCCACAGAATATTCTTGCATTCATAAAGTAAAATATCCAGGATGGTTATCCAAGTGAGACCAGATGACAAAGTATGTTAAAATGCCAATTACAAGAAACCATGGTGTTCCCTAAAGTCTTAAAAAAATTGAAATTTTACTGAACAGAGATTATGGAAGGAAAGAAAAAATAAAATCAACCAATCAACAAAGAAGCTTACAAGGCAACCAACCAACATTATCATAAAATAATTCAAGATTTCACAGTATCAGGAAAATAAATGTTTTCCAACCCCTTTTTTTAATCAACTGAGTTTTAATTTACAAAATTTATTTAGTGACAACCAAAAATACAGAATTGAAGATTATAGATGTTTTTAAAAGAACTGCAGCGTTTTGTAACTATAGAGCAAACAACAAAACAAAGCATCCAAACTTTCATCTGAGGTACAATAAACAAATCCATATCCAGCTGACAATCCAACTTTGGTTAACTTCATCTGAATCATGTAATGAACTTATGAATGGTTTAGAACAATATGGCAAGCATTATGCTGAGTTTATAACTGGGAAAAAATCTCGAGCTTCAAAGAAGACTAGTTTTGCTTACACATTGGATGATTGGCAAATATCCTAACAACGTTGAGGAACAAAGAACATCCTTGCAAGGCAAATTCCAAAATATGTGATCATATCTGTCGACCAAGATTAGACCTACAAACCTATGTATTATTTTTTATGACTTGGGCAATGTTTTCTTATACTTTTATTGAGTAATTAACCACCCACATTAACACAGTTTGCATACTGTCGAGCTCATATTACCTTTAAGCTTAACAACCAACTGGAGGACATCTATGTCGTCCAGTCACCCAGGACTTGCACTTGAACTCATCTTCTTGCCCTCCATCATCACAAAGTTTTATTGGGAAACACCATCCACATCAACAGAGTTACCACGCTCTCAAAATCATATTACCTTTAAGCCCAGAGTAGCTCAGCTCACCACTTTGCTGAATAAACCCCAATCATTCACCATTGAAGAATGATTCAAATAAAAAATCAACAGAACGGCCTACATGATCAAAGAATTAAGGAACTTACCTCATTGTTCGAGCTAGAAGGCAAAATAGAATTTAACTATAGAAGATAACTCAATACAGCCTGCCGAACATGCTGTCTTATACATACAACAATGCATACTGTCTAGTCTAGATTCTTACTCCAAACCAGTTTTACATCAATTTTGCACACATCAAAAGAAAATTCCAAGTTTCATGCGGTTAAAGAGTTGAAGTTGTTCCAAGTTTCAAAGACTGCGTGGATGAGCGGTCCCAGAGTAGCTCCCTTAAACGCAGCAGCTGCCAGGAGCAGTGCAGCCCTTTTACCCTACAATAAATCCCAATCATTCACCATTGAAGAATGATTCAAATAAAAAATCAACAGAACGGCCTACATGATCAAAGAATTAAAGAACTTACCTCATTATTCGAGTTAAAAGGGACGGATAAGAGCCCGATTACACAACCAATGCAAGCAAGCCCCGTGAAGAGGCCGCCAATATTCAGCATAAGATGTAAATAAACCCCGACAGCTGCTGTTACCAGGGCACATCTAAGCGACAAATAAACCTTATTCAGATGACTCTGCACGACAGGGCTGATCTTTTTCATGTTCTTCAAAGCATTGTAATCCCACAAAGACTGACCGAAACCCTGGTTAGGGAATCCTCCGCCATAATAAGAAGCGTATGAAGCCATTTAAACACTCAGAATTCAATAGAAACAAACCTAATACAGAGAACTGAGAAACCTAAAGAAAGAGCAGACGAAACGATTGCAAGAACTGTGAATTGGAGCTGAGAATTCTAGATTAATGAGCCAGAGAATGATGCTGTAGAAACAGGTATTGGCGGAGAAAACTTCAATGCAGCAGGTACAAGCATGGCCAAGTAATAAAAACCCATCCACCTTGTCCAGTATTGAATAAGTCATCAAATATTGAAGATGCCGCTTCAAGAAGCGCATCTGTTTCCTATGCCAATCTTAAATCCATCTCTACTTGCTTCGCTGCTTCTTCGGCCAAGGCAGACATGGCGTCTGCTTCTGCCAATTTCATGGCAGCAACCATCGAAGCTTCATTTATCACATCCACCGAAGAAGCATCCATGTCATTGGAGCATACCTCCATCAACCCATCAAATGGAACCAGAGGCCCTGCCACTGCAGGATTAACCTCTCCCAAATCTTTGAGCATGTAACTGTTACGAACCCTCAAAATCTTTTCTTGCGAGACTAACCGCTTGAGCTTGGAAGAGAGTGCCTTCCTGAAACTTGGGGGCAATTGGTGTCTCTCCTCCATGAAACTTGCAATCGTGGTAACATCCGCCCTGTTCGGATTTGGCAGAGCTGTATCGTAATCACACCTCGACGAATGATTCCTCGCAGCAGTTGATGTTGAAACACTCTTAGGGGAAGAAATAATATGATCCGAAACTGCTACTGCTGCAGAGCATGTTGTTGCAGGAGACTAAGGGGCAGCTGAAGAAATAGGAACAGGTGCAAGGGGCTTTTGTCTAGGGGTTTTGGAACCCTGGCCAGCAGGAGTCAAACTACTCATAAGGTTGCGCCATTTGTCTTTCAAATCGACATTGGAACGAGCTGCAAGACAGGCTGCAAACTCGGGTGGCGAGCCGTCGGATTCCCGAAACGTATGTTGCCGAATCCGATGTATGACAAAACACGTGGAAAAATGGGATTGGTTCCATGCGCGATAGGTTCCTGATTTCTCATTGGCTGGGGTGAACAGTGTTTTCTCACCCCAAGCCCGCAAAGAAAACGCCTCCGGCGTATATTCTAAATCGACAAGATACTTGAAAAATAAGAATCAAAGAACATTTAAAGTTCCAAAAATATACTAAAAATAATGTTATTCTACATCACCACTTTTCAAAATCGACATGAAAATCATGACATTTTAAAAAAGAAAAAGTCATAAGAAAATTTAAATTGCCAAAACTATGCTAAAAATAAGGGGTGATTCTGCATCACCACTTTTCAAAATCGGGTGTTTTTTTGGCTAAGTCAAAAAAACGGGTACGAGATAATTTTCTCGTTTGATCGGTAAGTATGTTCATAGTGTCCATGCTCCTGATAGTGAAAACATTTCACCTTTGACAAGTATCGCTTCTTGCCTGCCTTGCCTGACTCCGATTTGGAATGGGACACCTTCCCTTTTCCTTTCTTCGCCTTTCCAGCCAAGGCACAATTCTCCTCATCATTAGTATTTGATGACGATACATCTTTGGTGCTCTGCCGAAACTCTTCTTGTACCAATTCGAACCACAATCGCTCCCACTTTGGTAGTTTCTCCCTCCCATTCACAGAATCCTGGTAGTTGTGCCAGCTCTTGGGAAGGCATAGAATTTCTAGGCTCACAAAATCATCATTGAAAACTGTCACCCCAAACTTCCAAGCTCATCTCGACACTGAGTGAACTTCATCAAGTATTTTTGGCTTGTGTCGCCTTTCTCCATCTTAATCTTTTTGAGTGATCAGGGGCTCATTTTTATGCTCAAAAATCAAAGTTCTCAAATTGTCTCAGAACCTGAACGACTTCGTAGTGCTCACCGTTCTGAATCCGACATACTTCATTACACGAAAAATGGTCTCCGTCTGCTCCCGAAAACGCGATCTATTCACTTTTCCAAACATGCAAATTTAAAAAAAAATGACAGTCAAATGCCTAGTCAGCAGTCTGTACTGCTGACGTGGCATGTTGACTATGTAGGCTCAATCGTTTGGTAATTTATTCAGTGAATGGTAAGATGCCAAGTGGCAGCATGGCACTCGTCCAAAATTAGGGTGACGTGGTGTAATTTTATTGGTTTAATTCTGGCCAACGAGGTGAGGACATGTGGTGCAGCTTGGGGCCACCACGTGCCCCCCCAAGGTCGAAAGGTTGTGTAAATTTTATTGGGCAAGTTCGGGTGGAGGTGCCAGGGTTCGACCTTGTGACCTCCCACCACACAAAGCCACGACCTACCGTTCTGCCTACATCATATTCCTTAACATACAATGGAACCTGCATATATTTAAATTCAATATTTTTATATGGCAGGGGTGAGGTGGGGGCCAACCCTTAGTCCACATGACCGTTATGCCATGACCACCGGTAGAGCTCTGAACTAATGCGGAGTTTAAGAACTAAACCACAATTACTTAACCCTTAAACATATTTAATTAGCGGATAATCCAATATTAAGTGTGGATTAACTTAAGCACGGAGTTAGCGCTTAAGTGCACTTAATTAGCGCTAAGAATCCCACTTAAAATTAATTGCGGATTAACTTGGTAGACCCCCAGCTTCGCCGAACTGCTAGTTTTAGTTGGAGTTAGCTAGTTTAGTGCTTGAAATAGTGGGAACAATTAAAATGGTCATAAATTTTGCATTTTTTGACCAATTCAAGCTCATAAAGAGGCTAGCTAACCATTTTAAGCCATTTTGGACTCATTGGAGCAGGTTACAGGAGAAAAAGAGTATTGTAAACAGGTAAATTTGATTATTTGAGCATAATATAGAGGCCCAAGCCATGGAAGTTGGACCAAGGAGATGTAGCCCAAGAGGGGTGAACTCCTTCATCAAATACTTGTGTTAATGTTATGTATGGTGATGTTCTGTACTTTATTTGCTGTTGTTCAACTTTATTTTTTTATATTAAATTTCTCACTAAATTGACATGAAAAACACTCATGAGACTTGATAATTTTCAAGAGAAATTTAACCCTTAAGCACACATAATACATTGAATTCATAATCTGAAAGAGTAATTAACAATAAAAACACTAACATAATCCATTTAGATCATTTTTTGTATCACAACCAAAGTTACTTAGGTTTTGTTGTGTAATAAGGGATCTAATTGTTTGCAAGTTTGTGTCATGATTACAAGGTTAAAAATCAAAAGAGGAGAAGGGAAGTTGGTTGAGAGCCTTGTAGTCGGGTCAAGAGGAAGAAGGGAAAACTTTCCAAAGTTTTCAACACCAGCATATCCTCAAGTTGAAGTTGAGTCTTCAGTGAGCATGTCTCATGAAGGAGAACCTATAATGACAGAATATGAGAGAGAAATCAGGAAGGAATTCTTTGATATGACTGAGATGGTTAAAGTCTTCTATGAGGAAAGGAATGTAAGGATGCAAGGAGAGAGTTCAAGGCCTCCAAGAGGAGAGGGTTCTCCAGGAGGAGGAGGCCATGGAGATGGTAAGAAGACACCATCCACTCTACCATCATCCTCACCACCATCTTCACCTTCCTCATCATCATCTTCCACTACCACAACCCTACAATCTGTTCATACACACAATTCAAAAGGAGATGGAAAATAACCCTTTCTTAAACTTGATGTTAAATTTTAGCTTCCAATGTATAATGGCGAAGTGAATGCAAAGAAGCTGGATAATTGGATTCGCCAATTGGAGGTTTATTGCAAAATTCAGAACCTTCAAGAAGATCACATAAAGATTCAATTAGCTTCCTTGATAATGGAGGGTTCAACACTTGTATGGTGGGAAGCAAAGACACAGGAGGAGATTAATAAATAAGGTAAGATCTCAATGTCTTGGTCAAATTTTATTGCTTCCATTAAAAGGAAATTCTATCCTCTAGCTTAGATGCAAAAATCCATTAAATTGACTGGCAAAATTTTAGACAATTGAAAGGGAAAAGTGTGCAAGATTATACTCATGAATTTAGGAAAAGAGCTCTTATCTTGGGTGTCAATTTGTATTCTCAAGAAACTTTGTTAAAGTATATTGGGGGTTTTCACAACTATCTTAGACATACTATTCTCATGTTCAATCCCACAAACTTAGATGAGGTTTGTGTTCAAGCCATACGTCTAGAAGCAAGAGGGAAACATAGTGCAAAAGAGAAAAGTGATAGTTTCCTTGAGTATGAGGGTAAAGGAAAGGGTAAGTTTAATGGAAGAGGAAAGAAAATTGGTTCTATAAAAATAGAGAAATAAAAATGGCCATGATGAAGACCATTGTTGGAAACTCCATCCAGAGTTGAATCCAAACAAACTTAAAGCCAAAGAGAAGGGGAAAATTGTCACAATCATTGAACATGACCTAGGTTGAGATTCGGGAGATGAAACCAAAATTACAACAATGGGTTTGAAAGGTAAGATCATAGCAAGCACTAGTTCTTCAAGTTGTTCTACTATAAATCAAGATGAATATGCAAGAATTGAACTCTTTCATATTATAGTCGTTTCAAAGCATACCAAGATAGACACACTATTTGATAGTGGTTCTCAAGCTAATTTGATTTCCGAAGACTTAGTTAAGAAGTTAAATCTTGAAACTGTTACACATTTAAGACCTTATCCTTTAGGGTGGATATGCAAGAATGAAAACTTACAGGTAACAAGGAAGTGCATCCTAAGGTTTGCAATCAATTCAAACTTCCTTGATGAATTTTAACTTGATGTAGTGACACTTGAGGTTTCAGGTATTGTTTTGGGAAGTTCTTATCTTTATGATAGGAAAGTAGTATTTCATCACCATGAGAATAAGTATCGCTTGTTCAAGGATGGAATTGAGTACATAGTTAGATCACATAAGAAGAAGATAAGTTTGTCTCTTATACATGCAGGAAAAATTAAGAGAATAATGAATGCAAGTCAAAATTTGAATTTGTTAATGTTCAAGCATGAGAATTAGTATCACTTGTTCAAGGATGGAATTGAGGACATAGTTAGAGTGCATAAGAAGAAGATAAGTTTGTCTCTTATACATGCAGGAGAAATGAAGAGAATAATTAATGCAAGTCAAAATTTGAATTTGTTAATGTTCAAGCATAGAGATGTTTTGAATTAGACCTTTCAAAAAGATGCATCGAATGAAAAATTTTATTTCATTGAAGTTTCTAATGCTTGTAATAAGATGTTTCAGGACTCTAACAGGTTTCCTTTGAAAGGAGGTAAACAAGATGTGAAATATTTGCAGCAGTCAACATCAGTGTTGAGTAGTGATGGGAGAAAGATGTCGGTGCAAGAGAGTGAAAAGGTCGGTGCAAGAGAGTGAAAAGGTCAAAGAGAAAGCGACAATTTTTAAAAAAAAATAAGGAATAGGTTCCACAAGTACTTTTTTTTTTTTTTTGTTTCAAAATGGCACATCGACATGGTGAAATTACTTGGGAAAAATTTGATGCAAGTACATGGAAAGACAAGCTAAAAATCACCATGTCGACAATGTTCGAGGTGAGACAATTTTCAAGTTTCCTTTGATTGACGACCGAGGTGGTAACAAGTTTGTTTCTACAAGGAAAACTTGCTGTTCTGCAAATTCAGGGAAACTACACAATGACGGTGTCTATAATAGTAAGACAGGGTCTCCAGAGTCAAGGAAAAATATTAGTTTTTATGAAAAGCTCAACTTGTCGAAAATGGGAAAATTCCAATGGATTGAGATTGGAAGGGTGAGGGAATTGTACCCTCCTCCACATGCTCAGTAATGAAAGATATTTTAGTGTCCAAAAGGATTATGGTGGGGAGGAATGATCAGGGGCTCAGTTTTATGCTAAAAAATCAAAGTTCTTAAATTGCCTCGGAATATGAATGACTGCGTAGTGCTCGCTATTCTAAATCTGACACACGTTGTTTCATGAAAATGGTCTCTATATGCTCCCGGAAACATGATTTGTTCGCTTTGCTAAATGAGCAAATTTTAATAAAAAATTTACAGTTAGATGCCTAGTCAGCAGTTCGTACTGCTGATGTGGCATGCTGACTGTGCAGGTTCATTTGTTTGGAAATTTATTCAGCGAATGGTAAGCTTCCAAGTGGTAGCATGGCACTGGTCCAGAATTGGGGTGACGTGTTGTAATTTTATTGGTTTAATTCTGGCCAACTGGGTGAGGACACGTGGTGCAGCCTGGGGCTGCCAAGTGCCCCCCCTAAGTTTGAAAGGTTGTGTAATTTTTTCTGGACAAGTCCAGGCGAAGGCGAAGGGGTTCGACCCTGTGACCTCTCGCCACACAAAGCCACAACCTACCATTCCGCCTACACCATAATCCTTAACATACAATGGAACCTACATATATTTAAATTTGATATTGTTATATGGCGGGGGTAAGGTGGGGGCCAACCCTGAAGGGCCAGCCCCCAGTCCAAATGATTGTTATGCCATGACCATCGACGAAGCTCTGAACCAATGCGGAGTTTAAGAAATAAACCATGATTACTTAACCCTTAAACATATTTAATTAGCGCATAGTCCAATCTTGAGTGCAGATTAACTTAAGCGCAGAGTTAGCGCTTAAGTGTGATATATTAGCACTAATAATCCCACTTAAAATTAATTGCGTATTAACTTGACAGAACCACAGATTCGACAGACTGCCAGTTTTAGTTGCAGTTAGCTAGTTTAGGGCTTGAAATAATGGGAAAAATTAAAATAGTCATTACTTTTGTATTTTTCGACCAATTCAGGCTCAAAAAGAGGCTAGTTGACCATTTTGAGCCATTCTGGACTCATTGGAGTAGGTTACAGGAGCAAAAGAGCATTGTAAACAAGTCAATTTGATAATTTGAGCATAATATAGAGGCCCAAGCCATGGAAGCTAGACCAAGGAGATGTAGCCTAGGAGGGGTGAACACATTCATAAAATACCTGTGTTAATGTTATGTTTTTTAATGTTCTGTACTTTATTTGATGATGTTCAACTTTGTTTTTTTATGTTAAATTTATCACTAAATTGACATGAAAAACACTCATGAGACTTGATAATTTGCAAGAGAACCTGAACCCTTAAGCACACATAAGACATTGAATTCATAATTTGAAAGAGTAATTAGCACATTAACACTAACATACTCCATTCGGATCACTGATCTTGTCTTTTAGCGCCAACTTCCTGTGGTCACTGATGTTCTGAAATAGATCTGTCAAGGACTTCCGCATCATATATGGAGTCGCCTTCTCATGGATATTCGAGACAATATGATATCTAACTCCTTCTAACAAGATCCTTCTCGCCTTTGCCACATTCTTCTTCCATGCATCAAGTTGTTTAGCATCATTTTTTGCTGGCTGAGGAATATCACTATTAATGAATGCCTTCAGTCTGTTTTCCTCTAGCACTTCCTCCATCTTGTCCTTCCATGCTATGTAACTTTAATTTCCCTCAAGTGCATATTCGAGTCTCAAGCCATTGAAAGACATCTTGATCTACTACTGGGTCCTGAAGAACAAATGTGCAAATCCGATATAACTGTTAAAAAAAAACTCTGATTCTTCTCTTCTATAGCGATTCTTTCTCTGATACCATGTAAAAATTATACCAATGGATTCAATTTTATCTTGTAATGTACTAAAACAAAATACTGAATCACTTCTACAAATTTGTGGAAACGAAATTCAATCGCATAATCACAAACATGCAAGAAAAAGAAATCAATCGATCGCACACCACAAGATGTATATGGGGAAATAAATTGCTCAAAACCCCACTACCTGTATATTGCATAAATTCAAGATCATGAAACAATACAATGCTATTCCTCTCACTAAGAAACCTCTACACTCTGTTGATTGTCTCACTCGGATCTAGGAAAAATTATTCAAATACTTAACCAATTCTCAACCTTTGTCTAACCAGCGTTGCTCACGTATTCCTTGAGGAATCGATCCCCTATTAATTAGGAATTTCCTTGGAATTGATTGCGCAATTCATCTAAGGCAAGCTTATGACCTCATGTGTTTGGTCCATTTAATGTCTTAAATTGCTATCATAAATTATCGACTGGAGTTGGTAATCTTATTAAGTGTGGTGCACTATATATGACAGATGCCTATCTTTCTTACTTCGTTGTATATTCATATATATTGTTTTTGGGGGGTTTGTGTTTTGTGTCTAATGTTTAAATTAAGAATTGATCTAAGAAATGAAATCTAAGCTTTAAATGACATCTTGAATGCTAAGAAGTAACTGAATCTAAAAGAAATTTAATGATAAAAAACTAATCTTAAGAAGGAAGAAAAATAAATGTTATTTTTAATCTAAGAAAAGAAATTAATTTGCAAATTATTCTTAATACAATTAATGAAATATGAAATCTAAAAGAAGGAAGAAAAGGAAATGTTAATTAACTAATCTAGATTGCATAAAAAGAAATCAACTTTGAGTGATTAAATTTGAGCTATGTTAGACTATTCTATGCCGAAAAAACATCTATCTAAACTTATTTTTAATAAAAACATCTTATTGAACTTATTCTGCATTTAAATTCTATTCGAATCTATTGATTTCTAAATTATGTTCTATCTATCAACAAAAATAAAGCCATATTCTACTTATCAATTGAAAACACTAATTCTATGAAAAATAGAGCATCTCGTCTAGTTTTAATTCTATCTGATAACGATTTATCAAAATATAATCCTAATATAACTCTGTTCTACATTCCATGGAAACGAAAAACATTAAATATATCATTACGAAACTGTATTGACTATGCTAATTGAATTCAAAACTAACTAAGGCAACCAAAGATTACAGAGTGTCTATTGCGCAAAATGAAATGTCTAATTTAAACCTATGATTGTTGTGTAATCGAATGAAAGAATGATTTCAATTTAATGCTGACAGAGTTATGATAATGAAAAAATTCAGGAAAGCATACGATATAACAGTCAACTGTGCGTAAATACAAACAATTAATTCAGAAAACATTCAGAAACTAAATGATATAGAATTAAAGTATGAAGTTTTAAGAATTTAAACTACGAAACAACTGTAAAAATCTCTTTTCCATGCAGAGGCCCTCTTCAACAGAACAAGTGTAAAAATAATTAAGCTATCTGCGCATGAATGGTCCAGAAATAGTCTTCTTCATTAAAAAAGCATAGTTTTAAATTGTATCACAATATTATCAACAAAAATCAAGCTTATTCCCAGTTTCGATAGACCAGTATTTATACATAGTTTCAAATTAACTGTCTGAGATAATTTCGCCTATGGAAAGTAAAATAAAGCTAAGACTAGAAGTCTAATAAGAAGAAAAGTCTTCACGGCTCTTTCTCGATTTTTTATGTAAGAGAAAATCAAGAATCTTTGTCCACTAATCTCGTCCCTTATCTTAATTGATCTTTGACCGTGAGTGTAGGCATCATCCTTCTCGAATCTGGACAGGTAAGTAGGATACGATCCATATATGGATCATTTCAAAGCTACCCATATGTCTCGCTTCTTCATTTTATTCTTGAAACCTGTCAAACAATACCAATTGCTACAAAAACAAAGGTTAGCTACAGAATTGCACGAATTCTGCAGCTAATTAAAAATTTATCTAAATAATTAGAAACATTACAATATAAAATAGAGATCATATAAATTCCTTCTCAGACGTAAAATGTGTCAATTATCACTCATTAAGCTTATGCATTTTGTGAAAAGGAAGAAAATATGGTGGAAAAAGATGTCAAAACTAGGAACAGTCTTGAGGTTCAACATACCCCCACTAAGATACCATTGCATATCCTCATGCAATTTCCAAAATTGCGAGCCTTCACCTTTTACTGCATCTATTCTGATATCTCTGCCAGTACATCCAAATTTTTGTTCTTTCCTTTCTTAGAGGTAATTGCCATTCTTAGTCTCTTCATGAGGAGTTTGTACTTCAAACTGATGACTCTTTTGCTCAGGTAGCTATTCCTTTTCTTCAATTTCCTGTTCTTTATACCATAGCCCTAAATGTAAAAGAGTGTTGTCACTGATGACCCTTTCTAAGTGGTTTTGTTCCTTGAGGGATTCATTTTCTTGCTTGATGTGCCTGTTCGGTATCTCTAGTTCATAGATTTCTTGTTTCAAAGAGTTTACTAAAGGTTCTTGTGGACTGGTAGGCTGCTCTTCAACACTTGAATTCTCCTCTATATGTATATTTTCTAAGGACTCAATGTAGTCATAAATTTCTTGCTCTACCGGGTCAATTTATGGGGTCCTTCTGTTTGGACTATGTATATGAGAGACCGTAATAGGCGATGGTACTCAGGGATATTCATCTAAATCAACAAACTCTACTTCCTATGGAGATGTCTTCTTCAAAGGTTTACGAAGTCTGGAACTTCTCCTTGGCTGTGGAGGACTTAATATTTTTGAGTTTATAAATTTTCCCTTTTCCTTTACATTACCTCACTTTTTGTGACCACTCTGTTTCTTATTCTTCAGTAATTCTGCAATGGTGATTTCTTTTTCTTCTTGCTGTATTTGAGGTGAGGATTTGCCTTCAATACATGTATCAACATTTATTTTCCCACTTCTTTTGTTCTTATCATCACTAGGTTGTTCTTGTGCTTCTTATTGAAAATGATTCTTGATCAGGAAACTTTCCCAGGAGTCTCCTATACTTTTTAAAGAAATTCAATGAGTATCTTTATCAGTCCATGATGATACATGATATTTTCTATGGATTGAATTCTTTTCTACACATTTCCTGACAATTTCTTTAAGCTGTTCAATAGGAAGTATGGGAGGTTTATTTCTATGTCCTCTAGGAAGTTCATTAACAATTTGGCATGGTAGAAAAACATGCAACCAAATCTACCCTCGCAAGTAACAAATTTTTGAATAATTAAAAACATGTTCCTCCATTTGTTTTTAGGTGCTGTACTGGGAATTCCTTTCTTAAAAACAGTAGTGTCCATACCTGAATTTTTCAGAATAAATCTTCCATTCTTCTCCACAAATTTCCATGTTCTTGAGCCATCTTTCACCGGTTTTCGAAAGTTCTGTGGCTTCTTCTATGAAGGACTCTGTGACTGAAAACTTTATGTCCCCAATTTCTACCTCCACCCTATCGAAGACCCTTGCAAAGGATTTGGTAACCTCTTTGTGGAATCCATCGAACTTTTCTATGAACTAAAGCCATCGTAACTTCTGTAGCATCTCTTTTATCTGTGGATATCGTTCCATGAAATTCCCTCCCACAGGATTGGTTCTTACTATTAAACCCATGTCTCTATTGTAAGGAATTTTCTTCTTCAAGATTGTTCCTCTTCAACCAGGTGAATTGACAATTTGGATCTGAGTTAAGAATGTTGAGAAGAGATTTTAGAGACGTGTAGGTAAATAGTTAATCGGGAAAGAGTTTAGGAACGTGAGTAAGCGGGTTACGGTATAAGATATGACCGTTAATAATTAAATAATGAAATCGGTCTTGATAACTAAAGGGATATGATACAGATGAAAAGGTGAATTATGGATTTTGTGGTGCGAATTGAGTACTGTCAGTTTTAATGATGACAATTTGAGGTGGCAACTTATTATCATATAATTTATATACATTAATTATTTTGATCCTTATTATTAAACAAATTTTGTAACATACATTGGATATAATTAACCTTTTTTGTTCTTATTTTTGTCTTGATTCCTTAGGTGTCTTTTCAACATGATCTTCAATGGAGTCTTTAGTTGCTTCTGTTTAGTATGTCCTGCTTCAATAGGTTGCAAAAGTGTATCAAAGATGAAGAATGTGATGACAGATGCAGATTATTCTGAGAGCTGTAGAAATGTAGCAATTGTGTAGCTAATCTTTTATTGTTTCTGAAAAAGAAAGGGAAAAAAATAATTTGGAATTTTTAGAATGGGAGAAAATTAAAGATGTTAGAAATGAGCTCTGATTTTCACCTTGTATTTTTTGTATAAGGATGCCAATCATTGATTGGTTTTCATACTTTCCAATATATATATATATATATATATTTTGTAAGATATGAAAAAGTAAAAAGAAGACTAAGTTGGAGAAGAAGAAGGATTCTTCTTCACCAACTTCATATCAGCATTGTCTTGAAACTTTTTGATAAATTCCTCCTTTGTCATTGGTTTATGATAGACCTTTAGTCGATGCCCATTCAAAAGAAGAGGTACCTTTTATTCATCAATAGTCCTTATCCTGACTGCTCCATTGTCAAATAATTTTTCGATCTCATAAGGCCCAAGCCAATGAGTCTGAAATTTTCCTTGGAAGTCTTTGAACTTTGAGTCAAATAAAAGTGCCCAATCTCCTGCTTGAAATTTTATTTCTTTTATGTATTTATCATGAATTTTGGACCTTTTTTGCTGAACTAAGCTGGCCTTTTGAACTGCATCTTGCCTGATCTCATCAAGCTCTTTGAGTTTCTCCATTCTATGCTTTTGGGCTTTTGAAAAATCAAGTCCCAATCTGACTGTTGTTTTGAAGGTTTTGATCTGGAATTATATTGGAAACAAGACTTGCTTCCCATAAACAAGTTCATAGGGAGTATGTCCTACTGTATTCCTCCATGTAGTTCGATAGGCCCATAAAGCTTCAAGAATCCTTTCTACCCAATCCTTCCTATGTAGATGTATAGTCTTTGTGAGGATTGCTTCAATCACTTTATTGGTGGACTCTACTTGTCCATTTTCCCATGGATGGTATGGAGTAGAATCTATATGTTTGATATTATATTCCTCCACGATCTTTTGCACCATTGTGGATGTAAACTGAGTTTCCTGATCTGTCACAATTTCCCTTGGGACACCAAAACGAGTGAAAATATCCTAAAAAATAAATGAAACTAAAACATTTTCATTAGCAAAAGAAGGTGCTTTAGCCTTTACCCATTTAGTGACATAATAGGTGAAAAATAGAATATACCTCTTTGTCTTGATGGTGGATTGATTGGTCCAGAAAAATTCAGAGCCCATTTTTCAAAGGGTTCAATGAGTACCTAAGGTTGTAAGGGAATTTCATCTGTAGGAACATGTTTCCACATTCTCTGAAAACTGTCACACCTTTTAACATACTCCTTGGCATATTTAAAAATGGATGACCAATAATATCCTAAATGAAGGATTTTATAAGCAGTCCTCTTATCAGCAAAGTTTCCACCACAAGGTTCATCATGGCATTCCTTAAGTATTTCAGGTATTTCATCTTCTCGTACACATCTCCTGATGATGAGATCTGGACCTGTCTTGTACAATTCATCATTTACCGATGAATATAATGCACTTGTTTGAATTATCTTTCTCTTTTCTCCAGGAAAAAAGTATGATAGATTAGCTAAGTAATTAGAAATGTCTGCAAACCATGGAGATTTAGTAGATATTGCAAAAAGATATTCATCGGGAAAATTATCCTCTACTAGAGTATCATTATTATCATTTTGAATTCTAGACAAAAAGTCAGCAACTGTGTTTTTTTTTCCAAGTTAATCTAGAATGGTGATGTTAAATTCTTGCAAAAGTAATAACCATCTTGTGATTCTTCCATTAGTGATAGATTTATTCATTAAATAACTAATTGCAGAATGATCTGTGTGAATGAAGGTTTCATAGCCAATGATGTAGTGTCTAAACTTGTTAATAGCATGGACAACAACTAGAAACACTTTTTCAGTAACAATGTAATTTAACTCAACAGGACTCAGATTTTTACTTGTATAGTAGATGGCATAAGGGGTCAAATATTTTTTTCCTAATATAGCTCCCAAAGTTGTATGTAATATTCCCAAATGGGAAAAGCAGGAATATAGTGCATAAATATGGAAATAGCAGTTTAAATCAACACATCAACAATGGAGACTAATATGGAGCCATGAAATTATGTATAATAACAAAAAACCAATACAAAATAGTGAGGTATAAATCATATGAAATGAGGAAACAAGCCTCCCATAAACAATCACTCCCAAATATGAGATGCTGCTACAGTACAAAATGTCGGAGAGCTGCTACAGGGTAGTCATATCATGCATAAATACAGCTGGAGATCATAAAAAAATGTAAAGACAATGATATATGCCTCAATATATGCTATACATATAGATCTAGGCCCTATATCATCTTTCCAAGATAACCCAAGAGGGTTTCCGGAAAATGCACACAATGTGCCAATGTAAGCTGCAGCCCTAGGGCTAAAGGTATGCTGCAACTACAGAAATGAGAAGATATGGCTGAAGCTGATGTATAATCCTAAAAATCTCCTCCACTAGATCCTTTGGATGAAAGGATGGCCCCTCCACTGAAGAAATCACCTCCCAAGTCAGACACTGCAACCACCCCTACAACTCCTCCCTAAAATAACACAGATCTGGACTGAAACTGAACTGTAGGGGATAAATACTCCTTCGAATGATGCCAAATATGTAAATAAATCCCAAGGGGCTTCTTTACTGACTTCCAAATGGAAGGAAACCTTCCTCCACTACAAAACTAGCTCAGAAAACACCTAATGCAAACCTCCACTGTTGCACCCTGCAACACAACACAACTCTAAGCAGAAACTGCGCTGTTGAAGAAAGATGAAGCTTGGCCTGATGCCTGAATGTGAAAATGTAGTGCAATACTATTCTTATAGGCTTCTCAAGGAGAGAGGTGTGATTCCTACTTGGGAACACCCAGTGCCAAACAACACTGAAATCTTAGCTAAACAGCTGAAGAGAGCAACAAGTCTAAACAGACCATCAGGAAAATAATAATCCAATCATCCCCACAATGGATGCCATCCTCTTCCTTATATTCTTGGTGAGCTTCCTCACCTTGGGCCCCATTCATTAAAGCCACTACTTCCATGCATGGAATCTCCCTCCAAAACTATGTTGTCCCCCAATGAATGCCACTCCTTCCATACTAGTGTTTTTTGTTTTGGTCAAGGTTGACCCAGTCTTCTTGCTCCAACCCCTTTTCACACATAAGGGTCTTCAATCCAGCCTTTAGATGACCTCCTTTCACATTACGAGTGTATTTTATTCCTACTAAAAAGATTTATGGGTCTCCATACCCTCTTATTCCTCTATCTAAGAGCAAAATAAAAATTTAATATTCCAATTAGCTGTGTGATAAATTAGGAATATTAAAGTCCTCCCCTCCCAAATGTTGCTTGTCCTCAAGAAACTGCAAGGATAGAACTAAAGAGACTCTCCTCTTACTCCTGTAGCATCCTCATATGATAATTTCCTCCAATGAACAAGATGCCCTCTCATCATTAAATCCCCTAGCTGCTCCTCCCAAGTGTATAAGTAAGCCTTTGGTGACAATCCCAAATGGCTCTCATCATGAAGTAGTGGGATATCAATAGAGGAAAATATATGTGGTCTAGAGGCCTTTTTGAGGCATGGGATCATTAAATCATTGGGAACCTTCATTCCCATGTGAAGCTCCAAACCCCAAGCTATCATCCATACAAAGTGAGTCACCCTCCAAAATGGTAATTCATGAAAAAAATTATTCCACCTTTGGCTCCTGCAATGTAGGTGGGCTGCATAAATGAACATAATATACCAAATGGCCTACCCCATGATGTTTCTCTCTCCACTTATGGAAATTTTATATCTTCTACTGATATTGGGTTGCAATAATGTTGCCCTCAAGATACAAAAGGACAACCGGATCTCCAAAGATCCCTTCTCTAGTTTCATGAGCCCAATCCATCCCATACAAAGTGAATGGTACGTCATCACCATATGGTATCCAAATCATAAAGATACTGAATGTTATGTGAAATTTTGGATGGTACCAATGTTTTCTCCAGTGGATACAACACAGTTTTACCAACTGATGTTTCATAACATCATGTGTCAAGTTGTCTCCCAACAAATTTCTAGTTGTGCTTGTTTGCTCATCTACTAGGAAGTGGTAAATGTAATTATATATCAACTGAGCATAACAAGAATAACACCACATTTTCCCAAAATCATGAAAGGTAGGGCTATCTTGATCATAAATGTTGGTCCTAGAATGACCATGAAACCCAAATATAATCTTTCCCTCTTATGGAGCAATGCACTGTACATAGACGGTAAGAGAATGAAAATACTTTATGAAATGATTAATAAGTACAGAAATACATTTCTTACCATGCTTTGTGAGTAGGATGAAAGTGAGGTCCATGGATGAGCCCTCCCATGAGAATCTCCTCATAGTGTTTTGCAAAATTAAGGGATGCATACTCCCCTTGGAACACTCCATCAATAGATACATACTCCCAAGTGAAAACGATGTTGGCCTTGGTGATAAGGCTCTAACCACTCCATGACTCCATTATTTGACATGGCTTATGCCAAAGTCATCCACCATCATGCTGCTATATGTGGGAGACTCCTTCCTATGTGGAAGTACCTCCTGATCCTTCAATGTTGAAGGGTAGCCCCTCTGCACCTTGATTGTGCCATCCACTTCTCTTGAAGTATCATGCAAAGTATTGGAGAAAATCAACCCATACTCTCCCAAGAGTAGCCAAAGCAACAATAGCTCTTGCTGCCTCCTTACACATCCATCATACAAACCATGAGGTGAAAACATGATGATTGACATGAAGAATGGCGCATCATCACAATGCACCCAAACTCCTTGCTTCCCCATGATGCAAGTGTCATTCCAAATCCAAACCAACAACATACCCTTCAAGGTAGGATATGTCACATGCTGACCAAACTCTTTCAAGAGTAGCCAGCACAACCTTACCTCCTGCTGCCCTGTGTCATAGATATGCAAGTAGCTTTCCAGCCCCTTTCTCATCAACATCACCCATCCAACCAATGGTGAGTGTTTAATTCCATGATCCCAATGGGTATTCCTCCAATGGAGAACACCATCCTCCCAAATCAAATCAATATCTCTACACTTCATGGGATGTTGAAGTGCAGCCTCCTGGAGATCTCCATATGAATACCACTCATCAATGACCATGTTGAATCCATAAGGATCCAAGTATACTGAAGGAAAAATCATCTCATTGAGATGTGAAGTGCTCATTAAGAAGGATCCATCATAATAATGGGAGATAATATTTCTCTCATCAACCATCTGCCTATCCCCTACCACATATATAGAATGGTCATTGGGATGCTCCAATAATGGTTGGGCCCCCAACTCATCACTGCTGCTCAATGACAGTGATGCTGATCTCCATGATGGTGCATCTGCTGCCTCATGATCATGTTCAATGTTGAACCTACAATTCTGCATTGGATTATTTAGGACAATACTCATCCTATCCTCCAAAAATCTACACTGCAACCCCAAGATTTGTGTGTAGCTCAAAAATTACATACTAGGATGACTATATATCTCCTCCTTGAACAAATCAATGGTCCTTTGCGCAATGATAGTCTTTTGATCCCAATCAACAATGTGCTTTGACCCTAGATCATGTATTTGCCCTGATGGCATGTTCCCACAATCCTCCATATGATGTGCTGAAATAATAGGAAGTGGAAATATGTGCATACCTTGGTAAAGCTTGGGAACATCTTGTACTACTACAAGGGTTCCTTCCTCCTGTGTGATGACTTCCCCAACTATTGATGATGATGGCTACTCCTTTATAGCTGCACTAGCGCTGGTATAAGTCTCCTCCTCCTCATGCATCTCCTGAATAGTGCATGGGACTCTAAATACCAAGAGATCAAGATCACTTTGCAAAGGTGAAAGTGTCCCTTCTCCTGATGCACGTACTCCTGCAACAAGTGGTGGTGAAGGCCCCTTCTCCTATGCTTTCTTCTTGTTAAACTTCTTGATCAACCTTTGAGTAAAATCTACATATGCAGTCACTCTTGCATGACTCAAATGGTTGAACCACCAAATGTTTGCTTCACCCTGAAGGTGCAGTGCTGCAATCTCAACAACTTCTCTCTCTACTAGTGGATGTAGAAGAAATAATGCATCCAACTTCATTCCCCAAGCCCTTTCTGTGCATGTGGATGACCCATCAAATGTAGACAATAGGAATCTATTGTGTTTCCTTCTTCTATTGATGCAAGGTCTTCTCTCTTCTTTGAACTGAATGAACTGTGGGAGAGTTAGATCCTCCTTGAAAGCTCTTGATTGAGATTTGTATTCTGCAAGATACTCACTTAGAATCTCATCATCTAAGTGTCCTCCATCTCCATGCCTTTTATCTTCTTCTTCAAAAGAAAAGGGCATAATATATTTCTTTGGAGCTCTATGCAATACCGGTTCTTTATTCTACTGATAGGAAGTACAAGGACCTTCCTCATCTCGAAACCCTATTGTGGTTTCATTGCTTCTCTCTACTTTTATTTGCTTGACCTCCTTGGTGAGGTCCCTTGTAGATCTAAAAATATATGAGATAAAACTCATTCCTTCCATCATTCTGATCTCATTTATCCTTCTTCTTATTCTCCTGATAGCATAATGGCTGAGATCCACATGCTGAGCCAAGATTATGCTCTGATACCACTGTAATATTCCCAAATGGGAAAAGTAGGATTATAGTGCATAAATATGGAAATAGCAGTTTAAATCAACACAAAAACAATGGAGACTAATATGGAGCCATGAAAATATGTATAAGAACAACAAACTAGTACAAAATAGTGAGGCATAAATCATGGGAAATGAAGAAACAAGCCTCCGATAAACAATCATTCCCAAACATGAGATGCTGCTATAATAAAAAATGTCGGAGAGCTACTACAACACAGTAATATCATGCATAACTACAGCTGGAGATCATACAAAAATGTAAATACAATGATATATGCCTCAATAGATGCTATACATACAGATCTAGGCCCTATATCATCTTTCCGAGATAACCCAAAAGGGTTTATGGAAAATGCACACAATGTGCCAATGTAAGTTGCATCCCTAGGGCTGAAGGTAGGTTGCAACTACATAAATGAGAAGATATGGCTGAAGCTGATGTAGAATCCTATAACTCTTCTCCACTAGATCCTTTGGATGAAAGGATGGCCCCTCCACTGAGGAAATCACCTCCCAAGTGAGACACTGCAACCACCCCTGCAACTCCTCCCTAAAATAACGCATATATGGACTGGAACTGCGTTTTAGGGGATAAATACTCCTTGGCCTGATGCCAAATATGTCAATAAATCCCAAGGGGCTTCTTTATTGGCCTCCCAATGGAAGGAAACCTTCCTCCACTGCAAAACTAGCTCAGAAAACACCGAATGAAAACCTCCACTATTGCACCCTGCAACATAGCACAACTCTAAGCAAAAACTGTGCTGTTGAAGAAAGCTAAAGCTTGGCCTGATGCCTTAATGTGGAAATGTAGTGCAATACTCTTCCTAGAGGCTTCTCAAGGAAAGAGGTGGGATTCCCGCTTGGGAACACCCAGTGCTAAACAACACTACAATATTAGCTAAACAATTGAAGAGAGCAACAAGTCTAAACATACCATAAATAAAATAATAATGCAATCATCGCCACAATGGCTACCATCCTCTTCTTTATATTCTTGGTGAGATTCCTAACCTTGGGCCCCACTCATTAAAGCCACTACTTCCATGCATGGAATCTCCCTCCAAAAATGTGCTGTCCCTCAATGAATGCCACTCCCATACCAGCGCTGTTTGATTTGGTTAAGGTTGACCCAGTCTTCATGCTCCAACACCTTTTCACACATAAGGGTCTTCAATCCAGCCTTTAGATGACATCCTTTCACATTAGGAGTGTCTTTTATTCCTACTATGGATATTTATGGGTCTCCACACCCTCTTATTTCTCTATCTAAGAGAAAAATCAAAATTTAATATTCCAATTAGCTGTGTGCTAAACTAGCAATATTACATTGTATCTGAAGCATCTGTTGAGATATGAAAAAATAATTTCCAATTTGGTCCTCTTAAGATGGGTGCCTCAGATATATTTGTTTTAAAAGTTTTAAATGCCATTTGGCACTCAAGATCCCAACTAAATTCACAATCTTTAGTGAGCAATTTGAAGAGTGGAGATGCAATTTTTGTGAAGTTTTATATAAATATTCTGTAGTACCCCATAAAACCTAGAAAAGTCCTAACATATTTTTGAAAATTCGGAATTGATAATTTGAAGATGACTTCAACTTTAGATGTGCCACCTTAATTCCATCCCCTGAAATATGGTGTCCTAAAACAATTCCTTCAGTAAACATCATAAAGCATTTTTCATGACTTAATGAAAGATTTATTTCTTTACATCTTTTAAGAACTTTTTCCAAATTTTCAAGAGACTCTTCAAAATAATTTCCATAAACTGTGAAATCATCTATATACACTTCCACACAATCATGTATTAAATCAGAGAAAATTCCTAATACTTCTCTTTGGAATGTTGTAGGTGCATTGCATAATCCAAAAGGAAGTACTCGTTAAGCAGAGGTTCCCCATGGAAAGGTAAATGTGGTTTAGTCTTGGTCTTCAAGTGCTACTTGAATTTGATTGTAACCACTAAAACTATCTAAGAATGAAAAATATTTCTTACCTACTAATATATCTAAAACTTGATCTATGAAAGGCAACAAAAAAAGATATTTTAGAGTAGCCTTATTCAATTCCCTATAATCAATCATACCCTCCATTTACCATTATTTTTAGGGACAATTACCAAGGGAAAAACCCACTGATTGTCTAAAATTGGATAAATGAAGTTTACATTAAACAATTTTTGTAATTCATCTTTCACAATTTCCCTAATATTTGGATTCATCCTTCTTTGAGGTTGTCTGATTAGTATAGAGTTTTCCTCAATATAGATATGATGTATACAAGTCTCAGGATTAATTCCTTTCATGTTAGTGTACTCCCATGCATATACAGAAGAATGCTTTTGCAATGTTTTGATTAACTCTTATTTTTGGATTTTTTCTAAGTTTTTGTTTATGTTTAAAGATTTTCCTGGAAAGATTTCAACTAAAGAGTACCAAATTATTCCATAGAATGTAAAGACATTTGTTTGGATGACAAGTATTCAATATTACATTGTTCCTGAAAATTATGATCATCTTCACACTGTGAAGATGTGTCAAAATTTTCTATTGAATTTAGAATTTGACTTTCTTCACTCAAATGAGAAATAGTAAAGATAGGTTGTATATCATTGTCATCATCCATCCATTCTTCATTTTCTATTTCTGTCATTGTTTTTGCTGGAGGATATAGAGTGAATTTATTTGTTGAATTACCATCAGAAATAAACATATCAATAGATCTACAACTAATGAAATCATCAGCCGTAGCTAACCAAGTTCTTCCTAATATCAATGGATGTCCGCCTAAGTTGTTCTTGGGAGTTAAGATCATAATGTCAACTGGGTATTACCAAGAGCCTAAGGATACATAAATGTCTTCTAATACACCATTTGGCTTGATCACTGATCTGTCAGCTAATTGCAGTAATGTTAGTGTATGCTGAAGGTTTGTAAGCCTAAGTTGTTCCTGTTGAAAATTCAACAAGAAATGTGTTTCTAATTTAATTTTCCCTTAATTAAATCGTACAATAAAAGCTAATATTATCTCATAATCACTTGTAATAGTTAACTGAGTGTGATAAACTCAGTTAGCTCATGAATTTCGAGTTGAGGGTGGTTGGTGAGGCATGCAAAGTGATTCTATTAGTTATGGAGTTCGAATTGCAGTTAGTGCATTAGTTTAATGCATGATAAATTAGTTAACTCAATTAGGGGAGTTAAGGTCAGTTGAACTAGTTGTAACTGTTTGTTTCACTAGTGAGAGATCAAGTGAATTAAATCAGATTTAATTCACATGCAGTGATCTTCCATGCAATTGTTGATTTACTATTAATAGCTGCATGCATGTCAGTTCTAGTGGAGACCCAGTTGAGACAAAGGTTAAAGGGATGTTAACTATCAATTGTATCATTAGTAGGCTGCCCGCATGCATCAAGATATCCATTGGATTACCCATGATCATTGCGTAGTTTTGGAAGGCTGAAATTCCTAAATAATAGTGATTACATTATGCATGAATTGCGCAAGCAAGACATGTTATGAAACCAGCTCTATCCTTTTCTATTTTGTCTTAAAAATTGAAAAATAAAAATAAAAATTGAAATTCTGAAAATGCATATGATATAGTATAATGTTTTATGTTGTATTATTAAAAAAAAAGAGAAGTATCCTTACAACCTCAATGCAAATTGAGTTTATCATTAAACTTTATTTGAATGTACCTTTGGGTTTCATGCTTAATTTTCGAGCAACTTCCCGAGCGGAAGTAGTGATCGTCGAAGAATGTTTTCGGATGAGTAAATACGAGGGCACAAAAAGCTCGCGCGTTATTCAATTCGGCACCCCCACAGTTGACTTGTTGACTGTGAAGAAAATGAAGATCGACGGCCTGGATTCTTTGCGGGGGGCATAGGTCGAGGTTCTCCGCCGTACTCCAGGACCCCCCGTGGTGACATCATCAAACGAGCTAGAAGAATAGCTGTCATCCTCTTTAAACGGCTTTTTACACGTCGTTTCGGCATTTATTACGGGTTTTGCAGCTGTTAAATGGTTCTTTTGTCTCATTCTTGATTATTTGTGATTGTTTTTTCCCTTCTCGCCACCTTTTCGATTGATTCACTACCCCATGAATTGTTTCCATTGTTTGTCAGCCATGGAAAAATGAGTCTCTCAAGCTGGTTCATCAAGCCTCAATTCCCTCCTGGACAGTGAAAAATATGTCCAGGATACCATGTCATCTATCAATCATCCCTTATTGTATCACCAAGTGACCCTAAATGCTGAAAAATCCCCAGTGTTTTCCTGCATGAAGAATTCCGGTTTCTTGTCTGCCTGTATCCCAAAAGCCCACTTTTTTCCCAAGTTCATCTCATGGCTGGTCTCTTCAATGTACCCTGGTAAGTGTTTCATAATGAACTCGCAGGGAGAAAACGTTCTGCAGGTATCGACGCAATTAATTTGACAAGCATTGTGCTTTCCCAAAAATGAGTCACCACTGCAATTTTCTGAAGATTCATTGGCTCATTATTTTGAAGACCTTTCAAATGAAGAATTTAGTCTGTGTATGTCATACTTGAGATCAAATTCAAAGGAGGATTGGCTAGAAGGAGAAGAATTTAGTTTTGAAGCGTTCGATGTTGAGTACAGACCAATTCTAAGTTGCATTGCGGAGATTTTGGGTAAAGACAATGACCAGACAGTCGATAAATCAGTCTTGGGAATGTACGCGCTCATGATGAAGCCAGGAGTTGTTCTCGAAATTCCATTTTTCTGGCAAGAGATTGCAAATTCTAAGTTGATGGCCTTTCCTTTTACAAGTTTCTTTAGATTTCCATCATTGCTTGTCTATTTATTTTTATATCATAATGTCAAAGAATTTATGAGTCTGGGATTGAATATAGTTGATGTCAATAAGCAAAATAAATCTGTGTTATTTTGGACTGATATGACTAGAAAAGAAGGAAATGAAGCAGGGCTATTTGAGTTTTCTAGTCATTATATGCCTAATGCTTATAAAAATTTTAATGGAGTTCCTCCTCCATGTTTTTTACCAAAAGCCCGGGAGTTCCTACAGCTAGGACCAAGTTGCAAATTCGGAGATTGGTTTGTGTTTGAAGAGTATTCAGAAATAAGGTTGTATGGAGCTAGCATCGAGCCCTATAGGCTCCCAAATTTTGTACCCATGCGGCTTTTCGCCTTGGAATTCATAAGACAGAGCCTTAATGTGGATCAGGTCACTTTCTTCCCATGAAGAAAGGTTTTATGTTTAAATTTCCTATGAGTGTGGGACCTTTCGTGGTTAATATGAGGCAAGCTTTTGATGAAGTTTCTAAAATGTTAGAAGAGACACGTTTGCTACTAGGAGAAAAATGGTCTTATGATCCGCATGGAGTAATTTCCCAGAGAAGAATTGAGAATGGATATTCTGTGTTTTCTCATGTAAGCAGACCTGATCAAGAGAAACTGGCAAACCCAAGCGAAATAAATACATAAAAAACGAGCATTCAAACACCTGTTATTACTGAAAGGGCAAACAAAAGAGGTAGGGAAGATGTTGTTGAAGTAGATGAGGAAGAGCCCAGGGAAGAAAAGAGAACCAAATTGGTTGAAGATCATTCTTCCAACTTGCCTGGTTTTACCTTTCATGTCAATGAAGAACAAAATGCCCCCTCTTCTCTTAGAGGACATGAACTTTACTCATAAAAGATACCTTCAGTCAAGCAAATATTTACACAGATTGAAGAAAGAAATCAGAGGATAAAAGCTAATGTAGAAGCTCAGGTAGAGCATCACGTAGCTGCTGATCAGACCAGATTGTTTACTGTAATGGACCTTGAAAAGGATCAATTTAGGATGGCTCTGACACATCCAACTGGGATGTCCCTTGGATCTTCGAGAAGTTTTAGTGAGGTAAACATAACTATGGATGTTAAAAATATCCCTCTATGGGATAAAATGAATCTTCATATGCAGACTGGGCAGTTAATTGTAAATGATTTAACCAAGACTAATGCCATAGCGGTTAAGGCTGAGAACATGCTTGCAAAAGTTATTAAACAGTTCAAGATAGAGAAGGCTAATTCAAGGGCCTTGTCAATTAAAAATGAAGAATTGAAGAAGATCATTATGAAAATTGGTGTAGATCCTAATGATAAAGCTGCGATTCAAAAGCTCATGAAAAGTGCAGAAATAGAGATATCCTCATTGAGGAAAAAGTTAAAACTACCAGCTGCAGAGCATTCGATGGCTACAGAAGTAGCAGAGGTAGAGAAAGAAAAAGAAGAGCTGCGTCAGAAATTGTTGCAGAAAGATGAAGAATTGACTAAAGTAAAACAGATTGCTATTTCATTACAGAACCATATTAAAAGTCATACTTGCACTTTTTTTTTTTCCTGCAGGTAATGCTGATTCTGATCCCCAAGCACAGATTGCACAGCTCAGCACAGAGATAAAGATGGCAGAAGGAGATCTTAAGCGAGCTCAATCAGAGTTAGAAACGGCCACCAAGGTCATACAGACACTAGAAAATGAAGGGAGGGTGAATAAGCAAAGATTTCAAAATGCTGAGGTTGAGATTAAGGATCTTAAAGAGAAGTTACAAGGTAATATTTCCCTTATAAAAGCTAAATACATCATTTGGGGTGAGATTATTTCAGAGATGAAGTCAAATTGGAATTCCCTGAATATAGTTGCTAAAGAAAAAAGCCTCATCTCTGAACATGAAGAGGAGATATTATCTGAAAAGCAGACGACCATTAAAAGAGAAAATTGGGCTAGGAAGTTTATAAATTTTATCAATTCCAAATCAGACGAAGAATTAGAAGATATTGGAATACAAGACAGATATTTTTATGCAGAAGAAGTTAATAAGATGATAATTAAGAATGAGCTTCGGAAGGTTGCAGAGAAAAGGTTACTAGGAATCAAGGAGACAGTAAAGAAGTTTGATATATCATTTGACAAATTGACTAGAACAGGTTTACCTTCATGCTGGACTGAGAAAGGAAATATCATGTTATGGAAGTTTTATGAAGATCAGTTAACATTAGCAAAAAGTAAGGCAGATAATAGGCACGAAAAGACACATATCTTAAAAGGAGAAACTGTGTTTAACTTCTTGCATAGGCATTTCAATTTGCTATGGATGGTGAAGACTCTCTTTACAGGAAAACCTACACACAGTCAAATTGTGGCGTTCAGGATAGAATATCAAAGTTTTAAAAATTCCCCGACAACTCAAAATGAGCTATGGAAGAAGTGCAAGAAAATTTCAGTGGACTCAACAAAAGAGCAACCAAAAGTAGCCGTTGATTCAACAACCGCTTCAGGAGCAGCTGTTCTCATAGACTAGAAGTTTTCAAATTTTCATTTTGTTATTCCTCAAAATTATGTAAATGTAATAGAACTTTTTCGAGGCATGTGCCTCCTTAACAGTTAGTAGTTTAAGCAGTTAGAGTTAGTTAAAGCAGTTATAATCAGTTTCATTACTGGAAACTGTCTTGTGATACTGTATTTAAAGACAATTTCAAGAAAGATGAAGGGTCCGAGTTTTTGAACCTTGAAGCCAAATTTTGTACTGGATAATACTGAATCAATGGAAGAGTTTTGCAAGTTTCTATCATTCTGTCTATGCTGAATAGTTTCCTAGTTTTCATTATGTTTTCATGTCTGTGAATAAAATAGAGTAATTTGAGCTGCAGGTCTCTTTATACACGTGTATTTAAGAGTTAAATAAACCTTAATGGGCGCTCCTCTATTTTAACTTTATCATTACTTGTTTCTTCAGG
This sequence comes from Pinus albicaulis, assembly GCA_034641835.2. Classification (NCBI taxonomy): domain Eukaryota; kingdom Viridiplantae; phylum Streptophyta; class Pinopsida; order Pinales; family Pinaceae; genus Pinus; species Pinus albicaulis. The sequence continues at coordinate 1,077,214,627 of CM076580.1, read as the reverse complement.
ATTTTATTATGATAGATTCTGTTTCAAACAACATATCAAATTGAAATCCTTTTCTTTCTTGTTTCTTCCGTTCATTCACTTCAGCATAGGAGGAATATGGCATTGCAGAATATTGCATGGGTTTGATATTTGAAGATTATATAATTAATGTTTGAAGGTTTATAAAACAGAGACAACTGTTAGTGACATAATTTAATAATGTCTTGAGCACAAATTCCTTTACACAGCAGAGACTTGTTTCTTCAGGTACAACATGTTCAACAATACTAATATCTATGCCTGTCATTTCCTCGTAATACCAAGCAAATACATCACGGAATTCATGAAATAAAGAGCGATATGTTTTGAGTTCTGATGGAGAAAAAGATACACCAATATGAATATTTTCTACAATGTCAGGTTTGGTTGAAATATCGATAGAAATGGTTTCATCAATATTTGACAGATTTCGCTCAGAATCGATTGCACTAATAGGTAAATAATTCAAGAAGAAATTTTTGATTTATGGGTGATATAGTTCACTAATATGGTTTTATTCATAATCAGGAAGATGGGAATGATGATGATAATATTCCCATGGTTCTCCTTATAATATCATGGTTTCCAAAATATTCTCATCTGTCAAGAAAATTGAGGAAAATGGATAATATGGAGTACCAAATTCTAAGGAATGATAAACCCAAACAATCGGCGACGCTGATTTTGGATTCGTCGCCCAAGCCAGATAGATTTATTGCTATGCCATCTCAATAGGGCTGGGTGGCATAAATTCATCCAACGTAACAATTACAGAATCATCAATACTCTCCCTTAAGCCATATGGAGTGGAAGAGATCATGTAGCAGGTCTCTATACTTGCAATTTCTGTCGACCTCACAGGCGGCAGTAATGCAAAGGTTCCCATGAGAGTGGAATCCTATAAAAGTCCTACACCAATGTTCTAAAGTGCTAGGTGGGGTGTGTGAATGAACGGAACACTTCTAGTTACCTATGAAGCGGATGCAAAGAAGGATAGCTGATTAATGACTATGATAGTACCTTTATATGGAAAGGAAATCATTCTAAAATATGTAGAAAAAAATGCAGTCATTGCATATATACATGGCCTTCTAGGAAGAATATTATAGTCAAGGGGTCCATCAACAACCTCGACATCAACATTCACTATTTTCTCCCCTAGTTCAACATGCAGGTTATTAATAATACCGCAAGGTTTATATGTACGTCCATCAAAAGCCTTCAACGTCGTTGATGATTTTGATAAGCGCAACGAGCCAAGTGAATTCCAAAAATTAAGAGACATAATACATGTAGATGCTCCCTCATCAATAATAGTATGATGAACAAGGTTTTTGAGAACATTTACTTGTATTGAGAATGCCAATTCAGCTAGTAGTTGCGGCACATAGCTTGAATGATTAAAGACGACAATATTAGAATCAGTCGGATCAATTAAACCAATTGCCAAAAATAAAGCCTGTTTTTGGGAGGGAAAATTTTGTAATACCTCAAGAGTAGACATAGCTGAAGGGGATTGAGCCAAATACTCAACTATATTATAATTTTGAGCAGCTCTTGCTCACGGATTATATGTCGATTTGTGAATTACTCCCTTTTGTGTCCTGATCATTAATTTAGGAATAGCAGTATGCGGTACTGATTCCATAGACGGATTCGTAGTCGAGGTAGTAGGTTTATCAGTGGCATTACTACCATAATATTTATTACGCGTTGACACCAAAATATATTTTGAAGGTTTTGTGACAGATAACATAAGTACTTGGGAAATAGAAGCTAGATCCATAGCAACCAAATTTGTGTTCAGATTAGGAAACAGATCTATCAATAGAGTTGACGCATTGGAAGTCTTAATGATCTTTGGGAATTTATCGTGGTGAGGAAAATCCCGAAATAAGTGTTCCTCATTACAGATTATGCATGGATAACGAGGTTTCCTAGGTCTCGATGATTGATCAGATGATCTTTCCTGTGGGTTAGAAGTTTGATTTTTCTTAGATTTCCCCTTTTCCTTACTTTCGGGTTGCTTGTCACTTTTTCCTTTGTCAAATGACATGGAATTATTTTCAGAAGAATGTGCAGGATCAGATGCAGTAGTATGATGTGTGCTTGCATTGCTAATCAAGCCGTCTCTGGCATGAGAGTCCTTTAATTAAGGAGGAACAATAAAATTAGATATCGGCGCGTTAGGAATTTTTTCATAGAGCGTGCCAGGCTGAGTATAAATCAAGTATAAATATTGGGCACGAGCGATAAATTTCTCTTCTGTGGCGACGCAACCTTTAGCCACTTCCTCAGTTATATATCGTAACAGGGACTTAATGAACCACTCAGCAAGGAGCGGATCCGGAACAAATGTCTTAACCATTCTACAACAACAACGCCACTCATGAATGTGATCATAAATGTGAGTAGCATTAGTCTATTTGAAATAGGTAAAGAGTTCTATTCCAGTTTCATATCGGATGGGTAATTGGAAGTGAATAAAAAATACAGTAGCTAGGGCAGTGAAATTATCAAAAGAAGCTCTAGGTAACTCAATATACCATTTTGTAGATGGACATGTGAGCATACACTGGAAAATACGTAGTTGAATAGAATCATCATTCAGGGAGTTTGATGAACACCATAAATGATAAGTCATGACATGAATTGACGGGTCTTCCCCAGGGTTTCCATTGAACTTAGGAATATCTGAGGGTAATTTTTGAGGTATCACCGACCACCAAGGAGCATAGTTGATTGGATCATTGGTTAGCCGATTTAAATCTGGTAACTCTAAAGTTGCAACAAAGGGCAACTTTCTATTAAGGTAAGGTTGAGCATAGCCAGGGAAAAATGGAATTGCTTGAGCAAGAGGCCTTTGAGCACCAGCATAAGGAATCTGTTGCTGATAACCTAGATAGGGGTTGTTTTGAAAAGAAAATGCTTAAGGATTCTGTTGACTAAAACCTGGATATGATACTTGTTGAAATGAAGTTTGAGGTATTTGTGCCTGAGGCTACCCAGGGGTTTGTCCACCAATGTTATAACCCAAATTAGAATAGTTTGGATTTAGTTGATAGGTATAACTAGGTTGTTGCTGTGACATCCCATAAAATGGTAAAAAATCTTGTGAATAAATGATTCTGGATATAGGTTGCTGTAAATTAACCGAAGGATTTGGAGTTTGTGGACCCAATATTTGAGGGTATTGAGTTGAAGGACCCACTTGATAAGGTTGTTGTACAAAATTTTGACTCTGTAACAGGGGTAATGGTGTATTAACAAGTGGAAATGATGTGGGTGTAACAGGTTGAACTGATTGATACAAGTGTATAACCATTTTTGGTTGGATAGTTAGAGTGGGATGCCATTGACAAACATTCATTTCGACATTTGGTTGACTAAAAAGTGACGAAGTACTATCATAGTGGGTGACCAAAGGTTTCCCCCAGCATGAGGAGAATAATAAGATGGAAAACATTGCTCTCCAAATGCTGGGAGGCCAGTTGATATGGTACTTGAAGGAATAGACCCAGAAGGACCAGCTTGATATTGCCCAGATGATGTGTATGAAGTATCAAGTCATTCAGTACTCACTATAGGTTTAGCAATTATAATACCAGATGATGACATTGGTAAATTCCATGGATTTGAAGATGCACCAAAGAAAATTCCAAATAAATATTTCTAACCTGATGGGACCATAGGGCCACCATGAAAATATGACTCTGGTGAATTTGTAAACATCGACGGGGTAGCAAGGGTAGGTGCTGACGTCATTGGAATAGATGGCCCAACCGAAGATGTTGGTTCAGGTATGGTTACTTGACCAAATGTATACCATTTTGGATTGACGAGAGTTTGAATAGGAACATGATCAACAAAAGTAGATGGTGGCGATTGAGGAAAATACTTGTACAGGTAAAGGTCCTCCCAAAAATGGGTTGGAGTTAAAGGTGTCTCGTCTTGTGGGATTTCTTCAATCGCAATTAAATTAGGTGGAAGTATTTCATCATCAGGCCTAAAGTATATTTCAGGTGGTTGACTGTGTGATATGGGAGACTCAATGGCTACAAAAATTTGTGGGATGACCAAGGCATGAACAAATTTCAGTTGTTCGACTTCGGGATTCAGATGTTCCAGCAAACAAGAGATAGGATCTAGACCAAATTTTGGTTGAACAACATCAGGTCCAGGAGGTATGGTCTCACTGATTGGATGGATCATGACCACGGGTAGATGTGAGGATCCATTTCAAAAATAGTAGACAAATCGAGATGTGTAGAAACAACTTGAGCTAACTCTATTATATGGGAATATAATGTTTCACCAGAGGTAATAATAGTACTTGATTCGGTAGAGTGTTGTCGCCTTCGCCGACTCAGGAGTAACTTCTGGTGGTAAAGGTGGTTTTAATTTTAATCTACGCAAATGACTGGGGAAAGGATTTTTTTCTTCCACGATTACTAATTTATTTTAACTAAAAACAAATAAACAAAATAAAAGGGTATTACTAGGCAAAAGGGTTTACCAAGAAACTGTGATCTGCAGAATACCTTCTGGCGAACCAAGAAGTATGGGCAGGCAATCTCCTAGAATGTTGTGTTCGGTGTATCACAATTTACAAGGCAGCTGACTCGGTTCACTATCGATGGATAGCAACCTAAAGTTGTCCTCCCAAATATGCCCGAAGGTACGTGGAGGCCCAAGTCCGTATTAGCGTTGTCTGATGTGAAACCGCACATTGAGAGCACCCCTTTATACTTTTCGTACTGTAACTAATCCAGGTGGATATTGGTGGCCACCCACCTATTCCACTTGGGGCCTCACCATTGTCTCTTTCAGTTTTTCAATTTTGGCACAACTTACTATTTTTAGTACTTTTTCAAGTCCTGAACTTCTGAAGTCGTTTTGAAGCCCTAAACAAGGTTTTTTGGGCATCGTTTGTCTGATGAATATGATTCCATTTCAGAATTGATATTCATGGCAACAGTTGTAGTCCTTAGGTATATCTTTCTAATGATGTATCATGTGCGTCAAACGGAGATACTATGCCAAAGTTACATCTCTGGGAAGTTGAAACACCAATTTACCCAAACGTGGCCCATGGTTTTGGCGATTCATCTACTAGGGTTAGGTTTTTGGAAGTTTAGGGTTTTCCATTGTTTGTAAATAATAAATAGGCCCTCAAGCCTCATTGTAACTTATTTTAGAGGCCTATGGTTGCCACATATCTTATCATAGATAAGCTACCAGCGCCCTAGCTAGTTTATTTCCATTCTGTCTGTAAGCAAATTTTAGTTCTTTGGTATTAATGAAATGAAGTTTTATTTCCACTGCATCTTTGTATATATGGTTATATGTGTATTATGTTGCGTTCCTGCATAAATAAGGATCAGTGATATCAGAGCGATCTACTTTTTCTCGATCCTTCTTTTCATGTCCCCAACGAGGTCGAGGTATAAGGAGTTAGGGCTCGATCTGGTGGAACCTTTGCAAGATCAACCTCGCAAAACCCGATGGACGCCCATGGGGGATGAAAAGAAAGATGAGGTAGTAGGAGATCCTATCAAAATATTGCTCGAGGAGGCCCTCAAAAAACAAAGGAACTCGATGATGGATAAATTTTCCCAAATCCTTCAATGATTGCCAGCACATCTACATCCAGCAGCCACTTTGGAGGCGCAACACCCTTTAAGGTACAAGTAAACTTTGACATTCTTATATTTGAGGGTCAAATAGATGCAGATGCCATAGATAGATGGTTGAATCTATTAGAAGGATATTTCTCGGTTCATCACTTTTCTGACCGGGAGAAGATTATTTTTGCACTCCTCAAAGCTACCCCCCATGTCAAGGACTGGTGGGAAACCTACTATGAGAAAGAGGACAAGACAAAAACCTCTCTATTCTCGACCGTACCAACTTGGAATTATTTCCGAGATGCCATCAAGGAACAATAATATCCCATGGGGAGCTATGAGTACAAGTACATACAATGGACCATGCTGCGGCAACAAAGGGATTAAGATATGCATGAGCTGACGAATTTGTTCCATACCCTGCGCATAAAGTTGGGTATCAAATATTCAGACAAACATTTGGTTCTAAAGTACTACAGTTCTCTGCAAAAATACATTCAGGAGTAAATGGAGTTCCTCGACATCTTGTCGCTTGGTACGGCATACCGGTATGATGCCAAGATTGAGAAGAAATTCAAACAGAAGAAGCGAGACTTTGGATTTGCAAATCAAAAGCAAGGGAAAGGTGCCCCAAAACCACAGAACAAAGGAAAAAGCTAAGGCATGGTGGCCCAAGAAAACCTATCAAATCCACAAGAAAAGAACAACAAAGCGAAGCCAAAGAAGGACACAAGGAAGTGGTGTGAGTTCCATAAGAGCTCCACTCCCAACACAAGTGAGTGTCGGGCCAAGCAATCGTTGGTGGCTGAGATGAGGGCTTCTAAACTAGATGCATGCTCTGAATCTGAATAAAAACCTGACAAGGGGAATGACAAAAGGAATTATATTATTGATCCGGAGCCTAACGCCACTGTTGCAATTGTAAAGATCTAGAAGGAGGAACTAGAAGATCCAAAGGAGGAAGAGCATCTCTTCCACTCCTAGATGTGGGTAAAGGGTTCCTCGCTATAGTTCATTGTAAAAAATGGGAGCCAAAAGAACCTCATTTTAGCAGATGTCATGAATTGGTTGGGGTTTCCGACCACAATGCACCCACAACCATACACCATCGGGTGGATTCACCAAGGAGGGAATCTTCGCGTCAGCCAGAAATTCCGCCTTCCTTATAGCATCAAGCCCTTCACGGATGAGGTATTGTGTGACATTTCTCCTACTGATGTTTCTGATGTATTATTAGGCCAACAATACTTGTGGAAGTGACATGCTGTGTATGAGTCCCGACCTCATGCTGTTATAGTTACTTTGGGAAATAAGTTGTACAGGATACCAGAGGTACCACCACTTCCCACTATCTCTTTGGTTAGTGCAAAAAAATGCAGTAATCTCATTTCCAAAACCAGGAAATTTTTTTTCTTGATGATCCGCCCCCAGGGCAAGAAGAGTACTGTGGCCATGAACTCTAGACATGGCTCCTCTGCACGACAAAAAAAAATGGACAAGATTGTGGAGGAGTACAGGGACATCTTCACCTCACCCACAGGGGTGCCTTTGCACTGTCAAGTCAATCACCCCATTGACCTGACCCCAGGTGTGCCACTACCCAATGGAATGATCTATAGGCACTCGGTTATGGAGAATGATCAAATCAAGAGGCAGATTCAAGAGTTTCTATAGAAGGGTCACATCTGGCCAAGTTCATCACCTTGTGGGAGCCCGATCATGTTAGTACAGAAGAAGAATGGGACTTGGAGACTCTGTATTGATTATCGGGCGCTAAACAATATCACTGTTCGGAATAGGTACCCAGTCCCACGGATTGATGACCTTTTGGACCAACTCAAAGGGGAAAAATATTTCAACAAGATCGACGTGAAGTCTAGGTATCACCAGGTATCACCAGGTACCAATCGAACCCTTTGATGCGTGGAAGACTACCTTCAAAGCCAAGGATGGCTTTTTCAAATGGTTCATCATGCCTCTTAGGTTGACAAATGCTCCTGCAACCTTCATGAGGTTGATGGATGACATCTTTCGTTCATTCACCAACTCATTTATAGTGGTGTACTTGGATGGCATTCTGATATTCAGCCAGACTTGAGAAGAGCACCTCCACCACATCTAAGAAGTCCTCCAAACACTACGACAGCACAAGTTGTGTGCCAATTTGGAGAAGTGCACCTTTGGCATGACCCAGGTTCAATATCTGGGATACATTATTGATGAAAGGAGGGTGCATGTGGATCCAGCCAAGATCTAAGTCATTCAGAATTGGCCAGTCACAACCACTCTAACAGAGCTTCACAACTTTCTGGGTCTTTCTAATTTCTACTGCAGGTTCGTGTTGGGATTCTCTCATATCACTTGGCCCTTGAGTCAAGTCACCAAGGGATGAGCGAAAGAAAAATTATTTTTGTCGGAATCTCAACAGCAGGCGTTCGTAGAATTGAAAAATCACCTCTATTCTTCCCTAGTGCTCACATTACCAGACTTGCAACAACCATTTGAGATTGACACAGATGCCTATGACTATGATATTGGGGTAGTTATTACTCAACAGGGGCATCCAGTGGCATATCATAGTGATACATTGTCCAACATAGTTCAAAAGTATTCCATTGTGCAGGCTTGTCAACAATGGAAGCATTACATTTTGGGGAAGGAGACAATAGTTCACATAGACCACCGACCCCTGGAGTTCATACAGACACAAGGGAAGTTGCAGAATGATCGCCATCAGAATTGGTCCACGTATCTGTAACAATTTCATTTGAACATCAAGTACAAGAAGGGTAGCACCAATAATGTTGTAGATTGCCTCAGTCAACCATCGATCGTGGCCATAACCATCGTTCCTAACTCTTGTGGGCACGAGACTTCTGATTTTTTGCTTCTCTACAAGAGTGATCCAGAATTCAGCCACACATGCACGACACTCTTGGGGGGTACACAAGTTCCAAATTATGACCCCCAAGATGCACTGTTATGTCACCTGGGACACCTTTGTGTTCCTTTAAGCGAGCGTGCCAAGATGATATGGGAAGTAAACTATAGTCGAGTCGATGGGAATTTTTGGGTTAAGAAAAAAGTGGCAGTACTGCAAAAGTATTTCTATTGGCCGAACCTTCGACAGGATGTCTTGAAGTACATCAGATGCTTCACTACTTGCGCCATTGCCAAACCAAATGTTAGCCCCATATAAATTTTTGACAAGCAAAAAGGGGGGCTAAAATATTGTTGAGCCTTCAAGGAATGCATTTCCTCTGAAAACAAATCATCCTTGAAGCCTCTTTGTGCCTTTGTCCTTTAGTAAAATCCCCTCTGCTGATTTCCATCATAAAGCCTCTCTGTTTGTGAAGAAATGCCCAAAGGCCTCCTTTCCTTCTTATTTCATTCCCTCTAAGCCTTTGTTTTCTTCCTTTTTCCTTCCCTTCAAAATTCCCACTACCCCCCAAACTTCTCCCAAAACCCCCTTCAAATTCTACCCACACCCTTTGTTGGGTCAAATTTCCCCTCTTTTCCCCCTATCGCTACCCTTCCCAAGCCTCCAATCGCATTCAAATGGGAAAAAAACCCATTATCCACCTTATAATAGGGCCTAGCCCCTTTTCCACCGGCCCCCTTAAACCACTTCCCCATGTGCCCCTAGCACCAAGACCAAGAGCTTAAGTCTTGGGAACCAATCACAATCGGAGTTGTCGGGCGGGAAAATCCCTTTGTAACATTGAAAAACTCCGACGCGATTGAGTTTGGTCCTTCAGGCCTCCACCGTGATCTCCACTGTTGATCCATCGTTTTGATCAGAAGGCCCAGCGCTAATCGCAATCCCAACTCGATCGCAATCGAAACTCCTCTCGTGACAACCTTATGTTCCTCCCGATTGCGATCTCCCGATCAAATCACAACCGTCCATCCCCTTCGCCGATCCAACGGCTGGCGCATAATCTCACTCCTGCTCCAAATCGCAATCACAACTTTCGTTGTGTTACCCCTTTGTTCCACTGCGATTGCGATCTCCCGATCATAGTCTTTGTCGTCGATCCATGATATGATCCAACGATCCAGCGCTAATCGCTGCATGCCCCGTCGCCCATCTCCATCTCCCTCCGATTGAATGTGGGTTGTTGATATGGTCCCCAGATCCAACGGCCAGCGCTCAATCTTGCTCCCACTTCCGATCGCAATCGGAACTCGCACCACGCCACTCCATTGTCTTCCCCCGATTGCGATTCCCCGATCAAATCATAGACATCCGTTCATCCGAGATCAATTTCCCATATCGCATCGTGCCCTCCATCAATTTTCTTCATCGGAGCCCTCTGTTTACCTCATCTTTTAGCCTCCGTTGTCGATCTCCTCCTGAGATCAATGGTCCAAAGCTAATCACCCCCCGCCACGACCAGGTCCCACATCAAGCCCTGTTTCATTTCACTTCCATTATTTTCTTTTTAATAAGGCCAAACCTTATACTTTCGTGTTTTGTACTAAAGGCATTTTTCCTCTGCCTAATTGCGTCTTAACCCCTCCATCAGTTGATCCCGACTGTTGATCTTCGTCTGTTCCTCCGATCGGACAGTCTAAGGCCCTTTCACCAAAATTTCAATGGCTCTCTTCTCCATCATTCTGCAGTGATTTCCATTAGTTTTCTACCTGCGTATATCATCTCTGCCACCATTCCTCTGGCCTCCGCAACATTTCTCCATCATTGCCCGGTTTTGTGACAAGTTTATTTCATTGTGCAGGGGTCACAGAGAGGCCATTACAGCCGCCAAATGAAACAACAAAGACGGACTAGAAGGGACCGTACCTGTTAATTGAAGATTTAACACTTAATCCTGTGATCAAAGGATGAGAGTGCAGTATGAAGACCAAATGCACATGAAATGAGCCATATCTATGTTTAATGTCAGCAGAGCACTGTTTCTCCAAGATGGACACCTTCCTACAGAAGTCTCCACACCTCCTCGAGCCCTTAAATGTATTTCACTGACAAAAATTTCTTAAAGACTGTCAGGACCACCATTATGAAGCATGGAGACCTTGCGGACTTTTCACCCAGTGCATTTATTCCAGAAGGCTAGCACAGAGCTCCAAACAGCCAGGAAGGACTCCAAATAAATATCTGAGGTCAATCTTGACCTGACAAAGACTCCTGAAGCAGACTACAGGGTACACACAGTGCTGTAGAGCCATTAAGCAGTATGGGCGTGAATGCTTCCGCCACTCTGTCTTAATGAAACAAATTAAATGTCATCTACTCCTTGTTGTTTCTCTTCTCCTATAAGAATTCCGGAGAACAAGTTGTAAAGGTTGTTGTTTGAATGCTGTTGTCGCTGTTAGAGGGATTCATTCTGACTGTTAGAACAGTCTTGGGAGGGAGTAGCAGAGTAGTTGTATGTAGTAGGCTGGGAGGAGAATTTTGGATTGTAACAGTCATTGAGCTCAGTGTATGTGACTAGTTTTGCATCAATTAATCAAAGCACATTTCACAGGATCTTGGTCTATTACTATTAGTGATGTTTTCCTAACTCTATTTCTTACATTTTCATGTTGTTCATTGTTCTTCTGGGCTTGCATCAGAAATATGGCGTAGGATTTACCCTTGTTAGGTACCCTATGTCTCTTCTCTCCTTGCCTTCAATGTTTTCTGCTAAATGCGTTATCTAAGGTTGATTTCAGTTAATTTAACCAGTGTAGTGGATGTCGTTGCCTACTAGCTGATGTATGAATTAAATGAATCTATTCTTAGATGTTCTTGTTGGGTTTAAGTTGGAATATTTGGGAACACTGGGGATTAGAGTTAGCCCTGTCCACTAGGATCCTTGTGCGACCAGCCGACCTTTCTAAGATCTCCTGTTAAACTTATCTCTATTTTCCTGGAGCATGCTAAAGCCGACCTGGAGTTAAATGACCTCTGGTCCGATCTATAAGCTACCCCTTTATCCCTCCTTTGAGAGTTTCCTATGAGTATGTCCAAGAATTTCTGGAGTTAAATGACCTTTGACCTGATCTATAGACAAAAATTAGGTCGCTTTCCTTCTTTCACTTTCAATCCTTAATGTTCCATCCCACCATCTAATCTAAAAAGATCCTTTAGTATTAGATGAATTTCCCTCTGAAATATTTGGCTAGTTGTTGCATGTAATAACCTTTCATGACTCCATAGCCCAATGGATGGCACTTTCTTGACCTATCCTCTTTGCTGAAACATCCTGCTACTTTGTTCCTTTATCCCATTACTTTCTCAGTCTATGATCTCATGACCAACCCAGCAACCAGCCAACCAAATCATTTAAAACCCCCCTTTTGGGCTTCATAACTAGCCTAACATGTCATTTAAACTTTCAAAGATATATCATTCTTTGTTTGATTGGAGAGATTCCTCTCCGGGTGCAGGAGGGCTAGATCCTTGGGCCCCAAAGTGGTTTGATGTTGTCTTATCTTTTGGTATTGCCAAATCTGCCAAAACATAGGAACCCCAACATAATGGCGACTTCGCTGGGGAGGAAGAACAATCAGCCTGATTTGGTAAATCACGGTGGTGGATAGTAAAATCCTGAATCATGCACCTGGCGACTCCACAGTTCCTAAATGATAAAAGACTCCACTGGTGATCAGTAGGTCATTGATTATATTGGTTTCATGAGACTCCACTGGGAGACCATGTTGCAGTACAACATCATCCATACCAAAGACCAAGTCACTTCACCTATGGAAGACTCTGAGTTGTTTGCAGAATTTCATCCAAGTTTCGTAGCAGAGTGTCGTGCTACAATTTCGAGTGACTTGGTAGAATTGAAGGTGGAGGACCTTCCCGGGGCCATTCTTCTTAGTTCAAAATTCACACTCGTGCTCAGGAAGATTTTCTTAGAAGTGGTGGTGGAAAGGTATGAAGCTGAGATTGAACTTTTGAACTCACAAGAGAAATCATACCAGTTCAGAGACCCGAGAGCCTTTTTAAAAAGTCTTCCTCCTCCTAAAGAAGAAGAAATTCCACTGTTTTTCGATGTGCAAGAAGAAGGTGATCAGGATTTCAAGGTCCACTTTGAGGATGCAGGGGAAGAAGCAATAATCAAAGCTGCTCAGGATACAGACAGCCTGCCAGTCATGACAGGCCTGAAAGAAGAAAGTGTACATCATCTGTTCATTGATCTTGTGGCAGAATATATGGAGGCCCTAGTCAGTCCAATTTCTTCTACTTTGATCCTTGCCACGGGCCAAATTCATCAGGAGTGGTCACTACTGATGGTGACCTCAATTTTGAAGAACCACATGCAGAGCACCCTGTGGTTATCTCTGACAGGCAGTTAGTGCTCATATCCTTTTTTGTTACTGCTTGACTGGCTGCATTGGAATTATTGTATCACCTATAACATCAGAGATTTCCAGGTTAGAATAGGGTAGGTAGGAAAAGCTCAATAAAGCTCAGCCTGTGAGCATGTAGTTAGTTGTTTTAATTTCTGCAAAGTCCAGCAAGTCAGACAGTCTAATCCTGGCTTGAATGTTTTCAATTTCTGTCTTAGAATGTAGAGAAGAAGTTTTCTAGAAAGTTTAATCCTAGCAGATATTAGTTTAGGTAGAGAAACTATGAGACCAACAGTCTAATCTGGTCTCATGGAGTAATAAGGGTAGAAGTAGAATAGTTTTATTTTCCTGTTTGTAAAAATTGATGATGTAAAGGGTCTGCAAGTCCAAATGCACCCAGAAGAGAAAATGTTAGGACCATAGGGTGGGTAGGTAGTTGTTTGGGAGAATGTTACTGCTGATGTAATTTCTTCATGATTTGTGGTAGCTGATATAAAGAAAGAAAGGGATGTGCCAAGCAGCAGGCACCTGGCTTACACCAAAGATTTATTTTCTGAATTCTTGACTCCTTCAAGAAGAAGCCATCCCCATGTGGAGCCACTGTTAGCACCCTATAAATTTTTGACAAGCAAACAGGGGGGCTAAAATGTTTCTGAGCCTTCAAGGAATGCATTTCCTCTGAAAACACATCATCCTTGAAGCCTCTTTGTGCCTTTTTCCTTTGGTAAAATCCCCTCTGCTAATTTCCATTATAAAGCCTCTCTGTTTGTGAAGAAATGCCCAAAGGCCTCCTTTACCTCGTATTTCATTCCCTGTAAGCCTTTGTTTTCGTCCTTTTTCCTTCCCCTTCTAAATTCCCTGCTTACCCTCTAAATCCTCCCAAAACCCCCTTCAAATTCTACCCACACCCCTTGTTGGGTCAAATTTCCCCTATTTTCCCCCTATCGCTACCCTTCCCTAGCCTCCAATCACATTAAAATGGGAAAAAAACCCATTATCCACCTTATAATAGGTCCTAGCCCATTTTCTGCCAACCCCCTTAAACCACTTCCCCATGTGCCCCTAGCGCCAAGACCAAGCGCTTAAGTCTTGGGTGCCAATTGCAATCGGAGTTGTCGGGTGGGAAAATCCCTTTGTAACATTGAAAAAATCTGACGCGATTGAGTTTGGTCCTTCAGGGCTCCGCCGTGATCTCCACTGTTGATCCATCGTTTTGATCGGATGGCTCAGCATTAATCGCAATCCCTCCCCGATCGCAATCGAAACTCCTCCCATGACACTCTTCCGCTCCTCCCGATTGCAATCTCCTGATCAAATCACAACCATCCATCCCCTTCGTTGATCCAACGGCTGACGCATAATCGTACTCCCGCTCCAAATCACAATCACAACTTTCGTTACGTTACCCCTTTGTTCCACTGCAATTGCGATCTCTTGATCACAGTCTCCACCGTCGATCCATGATATGATCTAACAATCCAGCGTTAATCGCTGCGCGCCCTGCCGCCCCTCTCCATCTCCCTCTGATTGAATGTGGGCCGTTGATCTGGTCCCTGGATCCAACGGCCAGTGCTCAATCACGCTCCCACTTTCGATCGCAATCAGAACTCTCATCGCGCCACTCCATTGTCTCCCCTCGATTGCGATTCCCTGATCAAATCATAGCCGTCCGTTTATTCGATATCAACGGCCCATATCGCATCGTGCCCTCAATCAATTTTCTTCATCGGAGCCCTATGTTTACCTTATCTTTTAGCCTCCGCCGTCGATGTCCTCCTAAGATCAACGGTCTAAAGCTAATCGCCCCCAGCCACGATCGGGTCCCACATCAAGCCCTGTTTCATTTCACTTCCATTATTTTCTTTGTAATAAGGCCAAACCTTATACTTTCACGTTTTGCACTGAAGGCCTTTTTCCTCCTCCTAATTGCGTATTAACCCCTCCATCAGTTGATCCCGACCATTGATCTTCGTCTGTTCCTCCGATCGGACGGTATGCGACCCTTTCACCAAAATTTCACTGGCTCTCTTCTCCATCATTCCATAGTGATTTCCATTAGTTTTCTGCCTGCGTATATCATCTCTGCCACCATTCCTCCGGCCTCCGCAGCATTTCTCCATCACTGCCCGGTTTTGTGACAAGTTTATTTCACTGTGCAGGGGTCACAGAGAGGCCATTACAGCTACCAAATGAAACAGCAGAGACGGATTAGAAGGGACCGGACCTGTTAATTGAAGATTTAACACTTAATCCCGTGATCAAAGGATGAGAGTGCAATATGAATAACAAATGCACACGAAACGAGCCATATCTGTGTTTAATGTCAGCAAAGCACTGTTTCTCTAAGATGGACAACTTCCTACAGAAGTCTCCACGTCTCCTCAAGCCCTTAAATGTATTTCACTGATAGAAACTTCTTAAAGACTATCAGGACCACCATTATGAAGCATGGAGACCTTGTGGACTTTTCACCCAGTGCATTTATTCTAGAAGGCTAGTGGAGAGCTCCAAACATCCAGGAAGGACTCCAAAGAAATATCTGAGGTCAATATTGACCTAACAAAGACTCCCGAAGCAGACTACAGGGTACAGACAACATTACAGAGCCATTAAGCATTATGGGCGTGAATGCGTCCGCCATTCTGTCTTAATGAAACAAAT
Organism: Pinus albicaulis; assembly: GCA_034641835.2. Classification (NCBI taxonomy): domain Eukaryota; kingdom Viridiplantae; phylum Streptophyta; class Pinopsida; order Pinales; family Pinaceae; genus Pinus; species Pinus albicaulis. The sequence continues at coordinate 1,077,199,019 of CM076580.1, read as the reverse complement.
TAAATGTCATCTATTCCTTGTTGTTTCTCTTCTCCTATAAGAATTTCGGAGAACAAGTTGTAAAGGTTGTTGTTCGGCTGCTGTCATCGTTGTTAGAGGGATTCATTCTGACTATTAGAACAGTCTTGGGAGGGAGTAGCAGAGTATTTGTATGAAGTAGGATGGGAGGAGAAGTTTGGATTGTAACAGCCGTTGAGCTCAGTGTATGTGACTGGTTTTGCATCAATTAATCAAAGCACATTTCACAAGATCCTGCTCTATTACTATTGGTGATGTTTTCCTAACTCTGTTTGTTACATTTCCATGTTGTTTATTGTTCTTCTGGGCTTGCATCAGAAATATGGCATAGGATTTACCCTTGTTAGGTACCCTATGTCTCTGCTCTCCTTACCTTCAATGTTTTCTGCTAAATGTGTTATCTAAGGTTGATTTCAGTTAATTTAACCAGTGTAGTAGATGTCATTGCCTGCTAGCTGATGTATGAATTAACTGAATATGTTCTTAGATGTTATTGTTGGGTTTAAGATGGAAGATTTTGGAACACTGGGGATTAGAGTTAGCCCTGTCCACTAGGATCCTTGTGTGACCAACCGAACTTTCTAAGATCTCTTGTTAAACTTATCTCTGTTTTCCTGGAGCATGCTAAAGCTGACCTGGAGTTAAATGACCTCTGGTCCGATCTATAAGCTGCCTTTGTCCCTCCTTTGAGAGTTTCCTATGAGTATGTACAAGCAGGTCTGGATTTAAATTACCTTTGACCTGATCTATAGACAGAAATTAGGTCGCTTTCCTTCTTTCACTTTCAATCCTTAATGTTCCATCCCACCATCTAATCTAAAAAGATCCTTTAGTATTAGATGACTTGCCTTCTGAAAGCTTTGGCTAGTTGTTGCATGTAATCACCTTTCATGACTCCATAGCCCAGTGGATGACACTTTCTTGACCTATCCTCTTTACTGAAACATCTTGCTACTTTGTTCCTTTCTCCCATTACTTTCTCAGTCTATGATCTCATGACCAACCCAGCAACCAGCCAACCAAATCATTTAAAACCCCCCTTTTGGGCATCATAACTAGCCTAACATCTCATTTAAACTTTCAAAGATATATCATTCTTTGTTTGATTGGAGAGATCTCTCTCCGGGTCCAGGAGGGCTAGATCCTTGGGCCCCAAAGTGGTTTGATGTTGTCTTATCTTCTGGTATTGCCAAATCTGCCAAAACATAGGAACCCCAACACTGACCATCAAGAATCAAGGGCTCTATACTCCACTACCTACCCCTAGTTGACCTTCGGAATCCATATCCATGGATTACATGTCAGACCTTACTTCTACAAAGAATGGAAATGACTATGTTTTCGTGGTCATCGACAGATTCTCGAAGATGCCATTATGGCGACCTGCGAGAAGAATATCACAGCAGAAGCCACTACTAAACTCTTCTTTGAACGAGTGTGGGTGCACTTTGGGACCCCACAGTCTATCATTTCTGATTGCAAAAACATATTCCTCAGCACATTTTGGTCCAACCTCTGGTCAATTTTGGACACCAAGCTCACCAATTCCACATCTTTCCATCCCCAAACTGATGGCCAAATAGAGGTCGTCAACAGGATGATTGTACACATTCTGTGCATGTACAATTCAAAGAATCCACGGACATGGGATGAGAGCCTCCCCTATGTACAACATAGTTATTATCGGGCTCTCCACATCTCAACCAACCACAACCCCTTTTAGGTGGGCGTGAGATTCCAACCACTATGTCCCATTGCTGTAGTCATGCCATTTGCGGCTACTCGGGCCAATTCGGTTGATGTCCAGTTTGAAGTTGACAAAGCAAACAACTTCATCGAGTGCATTCAGCACATCCGCCAATAGGTTGATGACATATTGGACAGAGCCAATGCTAAGTAAAAGCATCGACATGATCAACATCAGGTGCCACACAACTTCCATGTGGGAAAAAAGTGTGGCTACATTTGCAGAAGGAGCGCCTCACTGGACCCCACCGCAAGCTTCGCCGCTTTGATATGGGCCGTACACCATCACCAAGGCTATAGGGAACAATTCCTTCGATCTCAGTATTCCACCATTCGTCGGTCTGCACCCACTATTCAATGTAGACCGCCTTCTTCCCTACTTCCCACCTCTACTGGACACCTCTGACATTGGAGAAGAACTCACACCAAAAGAGTTAAACCCGGACTGCATGGAATAGGCCACCACAGATTGTATCATGGACATGCAAATCAAGAACACTTGCTAACATAATATCCAACTGTATCAGGTTGTCAAAGCTGGCCAACTGCTGCACCAAGGCACTTGGTTCACCAGGGACCAAGTTCAGCAAACGTTTCCTCATCTCATGGATGATCTCAACATAATGGGGACCTTTGCTTCCTAAAGGGGGAGGAATGATCCAGGTGGATACTGGTGACCACCCGCCTATTCCACTTGGGTCCCCACCATTGTCTTTTTTAGTTTTTCAGTTTCGACACAACTTACTATTTTTAGCAGTTTTTCGGGTCCTGAACTTCTGGAGCCTTTTTGAGGCCCTAAATGACGTTTTTTGGGCATAATTTTTTTGGCTATTATATGCAGCAAAATTTTTAGTCCTCGGATAGATATTTCTAATGATATATCATGTGCATCAAACAGAGATAGCATGCCAAAGATACGTCCCTGGGAATTTGAAACACCAATTTACCCAAACGGGGCCCATAGTTTTGGCGCTTCATCTCCTAGGGTTAGGTTTTTGGACGTTTAGGATTTTCCATTATTTCTAAATAATAAATAGTCCCTTAAGCCTCATTGTAACTCAGTTCAGAGGCCTGTAGCTGCCACATCTCTTCTCAGAGATTAGCTACCAGTGCCCTAGCTAGTTTATTTCCATTCTGTCTGTAAGCAAATTTTAGGTCTTTGATATTAATGAAATGAAGTGTTATTTCCATTGCATCTTTGTATATATGGTTATATGTGTATTCTGTTATGTTCCTGCATAAATTGGGATCAATGGTATGAAAGTGTTCTACTTTTTCTCGATCCTTCTTTTCATGGGGCTCGATCTAGTGGAACCTTTGCAAGATCAACCTCACAAACCTCGATGGACACCCATGGGGTACGTGTTAGCCATCAATAAATTTATTCATAATAAAATGATGGCTAAAACAGTTCTTGAGCCTTCAAGAGATCATTTTCATGGAAAATTACTCATTCTTGAAGTTTGTTGTTCCTTAACAGTGATGTTCCCTAATGTTGTTCCCTTCAAAAATTCCACCAAGAAAACATGTTGTTCCCAAAGAAAATTTTTTACTAACAAGCCCCATTTTTCATCACTTCATTTTTCCCCCATATCATTTATCTTATTTTTAAAAAAAACCCTTTTGTCCTTCTCATTTTACCCTTATATTCCTCAAAAGGCCTTCAAAATCCCTTTTTTGGTTTAAACAACCCTTATTCTGACTATCAAAACTTGAAAAACCCACAAAAACCCATTAAAAACCTTTAAAGAGCCTTTTCGCTCCTTTTAGGCCCTAAGCCCCCTTCTCCTCTGCTCTTGTTCACATGCCCCGCCATATGATCATACTCCAGGCCCTATCTTAAGCCCCATCGCATCGGTGTTACTTCTTTTCCTCTCCCATTCCATTTTTTTCCCCCACCAGTGCGATAAGCTCCTTTACCTTTGGCCCTTGGTCGCCTACTCCTTCATGGGACCACTACCCAACGCTTCTCCTTTATCTCCTTCTCCTTTAGATTTTCCCTGCCATCCTTATTACTCCATAGAGGAATCCTAGTCGTAGATCATAGGCCTCAAGCCTTGATCTAATGGTGCTAATACTTTCCCCATCTCCCTTTCCTTCATTCCTATTCCACATTACCACTTCATCAAGTAATCTCGACCAACAATCCTCAAATATCAATAGTCACGATGCTTCCTTTTCTACCACTACCCTCCTGATGAAACCCCATCCATTCACCCTATAAATCAAATCTTCGCCATTAATTTTTTCAATCCCACGGTCCTAATTCAATTCGATATCTTGGCACCTCTAGACCCACCATCCTCTATCCTGTCTCCCATCCAATAAAAAAATCAGCAAATGATGAAGAGGAAATTAAGGAGGAAACTAAAAGGAAGTTTTCTAATTTAGAGATTTACAGCAAATAGATTAAAGGTCTTAAGGTGCCAAATAGTCATAAAAATAACACAGATCATGAAAATCAAGGAGTAAAACCTCAAAACATTGAAAACCTTGAGGAGAAAAACATAGAAAAACTTAGCGCATACCCTTGTACGGAACAAAATGATGAACAAGACAGAGAGGGAAACAATGAAATAAATCACAAATCTGAAAACAAGCCTCTTTGGAGCATGCATTTTTATGGGTCTTGCACTAAAAATGATGCAGGAGCAAGCATATGGATACACAACACTGAAAATAATCATGCTGAGGGGCATTCCTATAGATTAAACTTTCACTGTACAAACAACATAGCTGAGTATGAGGCTCTCCTTTTAGGCCTACATTTATTGAAAAAATATGAGCCAAAAGAATAAAAGTCCATGGGGATTCAGAGTTGATTATTAGGCAAGTAAATGAGGAGTACAGTGTTAAACATCCCAGACTTAGAGCCTATAGAGACGATGCCATGGACATTTTAAAAAAAATTGATGAATTCTAACTTATCTTTATCCCAAGAAACCAAAATGTCCTTGCTAATGTTTTAGCCTTTGCTGTTAGAACTTGTCTGACACCTTATGAAACCAAGCAATGCACCACCCAAGTCAAATTTAGACCAGTTGTCCCAGATAATGAAAGATATTGGCAAGTTTTCGATGGAGATAAACAAATAGAATATTTCCTACAGTCCAAAAATGAATTTGAAACACCAAGCTCAGATTCAGATTATGATGAAGACTGTCTTACTGAACAAAACCCACTTACTGAAGAAGAAAATTTTCCAGAGATTGCTGAAATAAATCTGTTAACAAATGAACCCAAACAGAAAACAGAAATTAGCACAGATTTAGAAGATGAAGACTTAGAAGAGCTGCAATCTAAAGACCAAAGCTTGCCAAAAGGACTGGTCCCTTTAGAGGAATTATTTGATTTGAATGATGTGGCCAAGAAGCCAAAACTAGAACCCATAGAAACTGAAGTGGAAGAATGCAACATAGGCAGTAAACAATAACCCAAAAGAATTAAACTGTCTAAAACACTACCAGCTCATATCAAACTGAAATACATTGAGTTGTTTAAGGAATTTTCTAATGTTTTTGCATGGAGCTATGAATATCTGAAATCATATGATATAGAAATAATTCAGCATAAGATACCTCTCAAAGAAAACCATAAACCTTTTAAACAAAAATTGCGCAGAATCAACCTTGTTCAATTACCTATGGTAGAGAAAGAAATCAAAAAAATGTATGAAGCTGGAATTATTGTCCCTGTTAGATACTCATAGTGGGTGTCTAATCTTGTATCATTTAGGAAGAAAACAGGCGAGATAAGGCTTTGCATTGATTTTAGAAACTTAAACAAAGCCTCATTAAAGGACAATTATCCCTTACCAAAATGGATCATATCTTACAAAGGGTAGTTGGTTCCAAAAGAATTTCTTTGCTAGATGGCTTTTCACGTTACAATCAAATTTTGGTACATCCTGATGATCAACTTAAAACAACCTTTACTACACCTTGGGGTACTTTCATGTATTTGAAAATGCTCTTTGTTTTAATGAATGCTGGTGCCACATTTCTGAGAGCCATGGATATTTCATTTTCAGACGAAATAGGTTACTTCATAGTGATTTACTTAGATTATATCACTGTCTATTCAAAAACAGATGAAGAACACCTAATACACTTGAGAAAGGTCTTTGAAAAATGTAGAAAATTTGGACTGTCCTTGAATCCAAAGAAAACTTTATTTAGTCTCCAAGAAGGCAAACTTCTTGGTCATATCATATTAGAAGAAGTAATCAGGATAGACCCAAAGAGGATTGATGGCATATTGCAAATCAGCCATCCTAGAAACATCAAGGAACTTCAATCTTTCATTAGAAAGATTAATTTCTTGAGAAGGTTCATACCCAATTTAGCTGAACTTCTTAGAAACATAACAAACATGCTTAAGAAAGAAGAAGGAGTTAAATGGACCTTAGAAACAAAGAAATCCTTTGAGATGGTAAAACAAGAACTTACCAAAACACAAGTTCTTATCAGCCCTGATTTTTCAAAAGATTTCTTCATTTTTTCATTTGCATCAGAACATACAGTAGATGTTGTCCTATTACAAAAGAACTTGAATGGACAAGAGCAACCCATTGCATTTTCCAACAAGGCATTAAGAGATGCACCTCTGAAATATAACATAATGGAAAAACAATCCTTTGCCTCAGTCAAAGCCTTAAAGGACTTCAAAGTTTACATTTTACATTCCCACACCATATCATTTGTGCATCATTCAGTTGTAAAAGACATATTGACCCAAGATCCAGATGGCAAAAGAGGAAAGTGGATTGCTGTAATTTTAGAGTATGACCTAGAAATCAAGCCGACTAAACTCATAAAGGGTCAAGGACTAGCAAAACTTATGGTTGAATCCAAATTTCAAGCCCTTCATATAAACATGTTTAATGAATTAGATGAACAAGAGGAGTTTTCAACTCCAATTATTGAAGATCATTTTCTGAATTCATCTTGGTATGCTGACATTTTGTATGTTTTGCTCAATCTTGATGTCCCTCCTAGTTTGTCTAAAACAAAGGAAAGATTCTTAAAATTGAAAGTTGTAAATTACTGCATTTTGAATAAATGTTTATATTGGAAAAATGCTAGTGGATTATTGCTTAAATTTTTTCCTGAGAATGATGCAGATAAAATCAAGCACGAGTTTCATTAAGGAGAATGTGGGGGCCATCTCTACTGGAAGTCAACTGCTAAAAAAATCCTTAGATCTGGATATTACTAGCCCACCCTCTTCCAAGATGTTCATAAGATGATTATTTCCTGTCACAAATGCAAAATCTTTGAAGACAAAAGAAAGCTGCTTCCCTTACCTCTGCAGCCAATCACTATTGAAGCTCCTTTTTAGCAATGGGGTCTAGACTTCATTGGGGAAATCCATCTTTCTTCATCTGCCCAACATAGATGGATCCTCATAGCGACAGACTATTTTACCAAATGGATAGAAGCCATCCCCTCTAGGAATGCCACAGACTCAGTCATCATTTCATTCCTTGAAAACTATATACTTTCTAGATTTGGCTGTCCTAGAAAGATCATAACTAATAATGTTGTTGCATTTGGGTCTAAAAATATGGTATAATTCTGTCATAAATATCAAATTATATTGGGTCATTCCACAGCTTATTACCCTCAAGGTAATGGGTTTGCAGAATCCTCAAATAAAAGCTTGGTAAACATTATCAAGAAGTTGCTGGAAGAAAACAAGAAATCATGGCACAATAAGCTAGTACATGCTTTATGGGCAGACAGATTGACAGTTAAAAATTCAATTGGGATGTCTCCTTACCAACTAGTTTATGGAATTGATGAAATATTTCCAACCAGTTTAGGAGTTGCAGTCACGAAGCTGATCTAGGAATCTGAAGATGATGATGTGACAAGGAGAATAAACCAGACTATACATTTACAACAAACCAGAGAGGAAGTGTATATTAGAGCACAACAACTACAAGAAAACATCAAGAAGTTGTTTGACAAAAGAACCAAGGCAAGTGATTTCAAGATTGGTGATAAAGTTTTAAAATGGGATTCAAGAAGAGAAGATAAGGGCAAACATGGAAAATTTGATAACTTATGGCAGGGCCCTTATCTTATCCAATCTACTATTGGGAACAATGCATTTTTTCTGCAAGAATTGGATGGAGCTGAATACTTTGGAGGTCCTGTCAATGGCAGGGTCCTCAAACATTATTTCTGTTAACGGATATTTTAAGTTTCTGAGCTTTCTGTTCATTGTATATATCACTGCTTTTCAATTTAGAAAAAGAAAAAAAACAAAAAAAATAGAAAAAGAAAAGAGGGAAGAAATAAAACAAGAAAGGTACAGCCCCATACCAAAAAAGAGAAATCTGAAAGTGTGAAAGCTTAAATTCCACTAATTAAGAAAACACTACTATTTTAGTCATACAGTCTAATCATGACTAGAAATATTTCAATTTTCTGCAGATAGATTAGTGAAGAAGATTTTCCAAACTGTTCAATCTTGGCTCATCAGTAGAATAGATTAGGATATAAAAATAGTGGCTCAAACAAGCCTAAATCCTGAACATGTTAGTTTGATGAAGAATTGGTTCTAATGTGCTCAAAATTTGAACCAATAGAAAGAAAGAACAGCTCTAAAAAGATCAAAATCAGAGCTACAAAAGGAATGAAGGATGCTTTTTGTTTTTCATATCTTAAGCCTTCACAGTTTTGTTTCAAATTTATGCAAATAAAGTCTATGTGCGGCTTGTACATACAACCATAGGCACCATAGCAAATCAAAAAGTTTAATCCTGATTTGACTATGTTTAAATTTTTGTTTTAGAAAATAGAGAATAAAATCTGCATATAGTTTAATCCTGGAAAATAGTAGCTTAGGTAGAGAGTTTATGAGTTCAATAGTTTAATCTGAACCCATGGAAGAAATAAGGGTAGATTTAGATTAGTTTTTCCTGTTTTCAAAAGAATAAAATGTTGATGTTTAAGGTTTGCAAGTCCAAATGCACCTTATGAAGAAAAAATGTTAGGAAAAGTAGGTTGTGTAGGTAGAATGATTGGGAGAAATTTGTTTTGCTGATATGAAATACTGACCATCTTTTTCTAAGCAGCATGATCAAAGAAGAAGAGGTTGTCAATGGATAAAGGCATAGGTCTACATCCCAGAGATCAAATTTTGAATTTCTTGACACCTCCAAGGAGCTGCCATCCACAAGTGGAGCCACTGTTAGCCATCAGTAAACATTTTCATAAGAAAATGATGGCTAAAACAGGCCTTGAGCCTTGAAGAGATCATTTTCATGGAATATTACTCATTCTTGAAGTCTGTTGTTCCCTAATAGTGTTGTTTCCTAATGTTGTTCCCTTCAAAAAACCCACCAAGAAAACCTGTTGTTCCAAAAGAAAACGGTTTACTAACAAGCCCCATTTTTCATCACTTTATTTTTGCCCCATATCATTCATCTTCTTAAAAAAAAAACCCTTTTGTCCTTCTCATTTTACCCTTATATTCCTCAAAAGGCCTTCAAAATCCTTTTTTCAGTTTAAAAAGCCCTTATTCTACCTATCAGACTTGAAAAACCCACAAAAACCCATTAAAAACCTTTAAAGAGCCTTTCGGCTCCTTTTAGGCCCTAAGCCCCCTTCTCCTCCGCTCTTGGTCACATGCCCCACCATATGATCATACTCCAAGCCCTATCTTAAGCCCCATTGCATCGGCGTTACTAATTTTCCTCTCCCATTCCCTTTTGTTCCCCCGCCAGTGTGATAAGCTCCTTTACCTTTGGCCCCTGGTCCCCTACTCCTTCATGAGACCACTGCCCAACGCTTTGCCTTTATCCCCTTCTCCTTTACATTTTCCCTGCCATCCTTATTACTCCACAGATGAATCCTAGCCATAGATCATAGGCCTCAAGTCTTGATCTAACGACGCTAATACTTTCCCCATCTCCCTTTCCTTCATTCCCGTTCCACATTACCACTTCATTAGGTAATCCCGACCATCGATCCTCAAAGATCAATGGTCACGATGCTTCCTTTTCTCCCCCTGCCCTCCCGACGAAATCCCATCCATTCGCCCTATAAATCAAATCTTCGTCGTTGATTTGTTCAATCCCATGGTCCTAATTCAATTCGACAGCCCGACACCTCTGGACCCACCATCCTCTATCTTGTCACCCATCCAATCATTTTCTGACACCTGGCTTCCATTTTTCCTCCGCTCACGCACCCTTCCCATCGCATTCTCTCTCGACCATTGGATCCGCCCCTCCTCATCCAACAGTTGTTATCTCATATCGCATAACTTTTGCGTCTGAGATTTAGCGTTCCAAAATCATGCGATACTGGCAGTATTAAAAAGGCCACACGGTGCGATACAATTGGATCGCGTATCCTCCAGGAAAAACCACTTACCACCCGAGGGTCGCGCAAAAACTACCCATGGTATTTCAAAAACCACTTTTTCTCGAATTTGCGCCAAATACAGTTTTGAACTAGATTTTCGCTGGTTTTCCTCAATAAAACTCCTTCGCCTGCATAATCACCCCCTCTACACTGCTCCTCCGCTCCAATAGCCACCTTACGCAGTGTTTCCAACCCGCAGGATTTTATGTAACGTTTTTCTGGTTTTTGTAGGTTTTTTACAGCAGTTTTTGAGGCCGAAAGCCCCCTACGGTTCATGAAGAGACATGGCCTAAGATCATGATCCCCGAAACTTCGACAATGCAGAATAAAGGCTTCAAGGGTTTATTTCATGGTTTGGTTAGTGCTGTGTAAGCACTGGTCATACCCTTAAACCCTCCACCACACTATAAACCACCTGCACACAGCAAAGAAGAAAAACGGTGGGGGTAAAGCTTGAAGATCAGAGATTAAAGACAAAATCTAGAGATTTGAAGATGTAACCAATGAATTAAAGGTTAAAATAATGGATTAAATGGAGATCCATCGAACAATCAAAGTGAAAAGGATTAATACATAAAGGTGAAGGTTTTAAGGCTTAATCCTGCAGTTTAATATTTAAACGCAATTGTAAGATGGGTACATTAAGTTACATGAACATGTTTAAAAACCACTAAAGCTGACAAGGGCCTCTAAATGCCACATCATTGAGGATATAACTCCTCAAAACTGCCACCTTCAAGCTAATTTCATCTAAAGACTACAAATTAATGACACAGTCAGGGATATTTTTAAAGACATCTCAAAATTAACTACCAACCTACCAAAAGCCCCCAAAGTCAACAAAAGTTACTAAAGGTGATGAAATTTAAATGTAAGATTGATTAAAATAGAGATAAAAATTTGAAAACTTCTCCCTTAAGCCTCCCAAAGGTCGAGAAACCATTACTCTGTATTAATTGCAAAAGGACTCTTTTTTACACTCCACCTTCTTATTCTTCTATAAATACTTCTGTAGAAGACAATATAGAAGTTGGTCTTTGGATACCTGTTGAATGTAAATAGCTGTTGAAGCATGTTGTAGCTCTGTTTTGTAATTGAAGATACATAAGCTGAGATGAGAAGTTTGAAGCTGTAAAGATCCACTCGAATTGAAGATTGTAACTGTTTTGGACATCAAATATAAATAACTGATTTATGGGATCCTGGTCTATGTCAATGGTGATGTGTTTCTCACTATAATTGTCATTTTTATTTATGTTTTCATTCTGTCCACTTTCCTCTAATAAATAACAACAAATATAGATTAGGATTTACTTCTAAAGTACCCTAAATCTCACTGATAAATCTTTATCCTTTATGTTTTCTGCTAATTGTTAATTTGAAGGTAATTCAATAGAGTATAACTAGTGAAGTGTTGGCAAGCCCATATTTCCTGAGTACAACTTGAGATTTTGTCTTTGAATGTTCTTGATAAGTCTGCTAATTAAAGTTGAGCTAAATAAGTTTATGGTTCGCCCTATCCTCTAGTTTATCTCCAATAGTTGCTTTGAAAAGTTCCCTTAAGAGTATGTTGAAAGCAGGCTAGTTTAAAAGTACTTACCTGATCTTAGACTAATTTTTATGTTTACCATGAAAATTTTCCTTTGAGTATGCTGAAAGTGGCTAGGTTAACAGTCCTTACTTGATCTTAAGCTGTTCCTTGTTTCCTTATATGTTTCTTCATCACTTTCTTAGTGTTTCATTCCATAAAATCAACTTAAAGAGATCCTTTGACATAGATGACTTGCCCCATGGACCACTCTTGAACCTTGATGTGAAATTAAATACTATTATCACTCCATAGCCCAGTGGATTGATGTTGTTCCTTGCTTATCTTATCAACTGAGCCATTCTTTCACTTACTCACACCTTCACCCTTCATACAGACTTCCTTCATCTTCATGTTATCTTGTCCAACCAAAAACAAACAAACCCTTGTTCTTCACAACTAGCCTAAAATCATATTTAAAGACCTTAAAGATCATATCTTTAAACAAATACATAGAGAGATCCCTCTCTGAATCTAGGATGGCTAGGTCCTCAGATTCCAAAGTGGTTTTGATGTAGGCTCTGTAGCGTTTGTATTTTCCAATCTTGCAAACTACGGAGGCCTAACAGGACGAAAATAAAGATGAGGTAGCAGGATATCGTATCAAAATATTGCTTAAGGAGGCCATCGAAAAACAAAGGAATGCGATGATGGATAACTTTTCTCAGATCCTTCAATGATTGCCCACCAACGGGGCATCTGCATCCAACAGCCACTCTGGAGGTGCGACTCCCTTTAAGGTATAAGTAAACTTTGACATTCCCATATTTCAAGGTCAAATAGATGCATATTCCATAGTTAGATGGTTGAATATATTAGAAGGATATTTCTCGATTCATCACTTTTCTGACAGGGAGAAGATTAATTTTGCACTCCTCAAAGCTACCCACCATGTCAAGGATTGGTGGGAAACCTAATGTGAGAAAGAGGGCAAGACAAAATGCTCTCTGTTCTCAACCGTACCCACTTGGAATTATTTCCGAGATGCCATCAAGGAACAATACTATCCCGTGGGGAGCTATGAGGACAAGTACATGAAATGGACCACGCTGCGGAAACAAAGGGATCAAGATGTGCTTGAGCTGAAAAATATGTTCCATACCCTAGGCACAAAGTTGGGTATCAAAGATTGAGAGAAACATTTGGTGCTAAAGTATAGCAGTTGTTTGCACAGATACATTCAGGAGGAAATATAATTTTATTACATCATCAAATTTTAGGGGGAAAAAAGAAAAAACTACTTTTTGAACTCGTATTTTAAACTTATCTCGCAAATTTTTTACTCAAATTTCAAGCGGGAGTACTCGTTGGATTCAAAATTTAATTCCTCATCCAAGGAGTACCCATGTTGCATACTTTCGATGCACCCTTCTACATGAAAAATGAGAAATACATCAAAATTTTGATTACAATCACATTTTTTCATGTATTTGTCATTTTTCATGTAGTAAGGTTCATCAAAAGTATGAAACATGGGTACTCCTTGGATGAGGAATTAAATTTTGCATCCAACAAGTACTCTTGCTAGAAATTTGAGTAAAAACTTTGGGATATAAGTTGAAAATACGAGTTTAAAAAGTAGTTTTGTTATTTTATTATTGTTTAATATTTTTACCCTTTTACTTAAAAAATGGTGAATCATCCCCCATGGTTGACATCATCATCTTGAATCCTATTGGCTCTTATAAAGTTTATTTTGGTTGTACATTTTTCTTAGGAGGCCCATTTTAGACCTCAAAATTCCCCTAATGCCAGAAGTAACTTCTGGTGGTAAAGGTGATTTTAATGTTAATCTACGCGAACAATGGGGGAAAGGATTTTGTTCTTCCACGATTACTGATTTATTTTAACCAAAAACAAATAGACAAAATAAAAGGGTATTACTAGGAAAAAGGGTTTACCAAGAATCTGTGAACTGCAGAACACCTCCTAGAAAACCAAGAAGTACGGGCAGGAAATCTCCCCGAATGTTGTGTTCGGTGTATCACAATTTACAAGGTGGCTGAATCGGTTCACTATGGATGGATAGCAACCTAAAGTTGTCCTCCCAAATATACCCGAAGGTACATGGAGGCCTAAGTTCGTATTAGCGTTGTCTGATGTGAAACCGCACGGTGAGAGCACCCCTTTATACTTTTAGTATTGTCACTGATCCAAGTGGATAATGGTGGTCACCTGCCTATTCCACTTGTGGCCCCACCATTGTCTCTTTCATTTTTTCAGTTTAGGCACAACTTACTATTTTTAGTATTTTTTTGGGTCCTGAACTTCCGGAGCAGTTTTGAGGCCCTAAACGATGTTTTTTGGGCATCATTTTTCCCGTGAATATGATTTCATTTCAAAATTGATATGCGCAACAATATTTGTAGTCCTTAGATAGATCTTTCTAACAATGTATCATGTGCATCAAACAGAGATAGTACGCCAAAGTTATGTCTCCAGGAAGTTTGAAACACCAGTTTACCCAAACGGGGCCCATACTTTTGGCGCTTCATCTCCTAGGGTTAGGTTTTTGGACGTTTAGGGTTTTCCATTGTTTCTAAATAATAAATAGGCCCTCGAGCCTCATTGTAACTTAGTTTAGAGGCCTGTAGCTGCCACATCTCTTCTCGGAGATAAGCTACCAGCACCCTAGCTAGTTTATTTCCATTCTGTATGTAAGCAAATTTCAGTTCTTTGATATTAATGAAATGAAGTGTTATTTCTGCTGCATTTTTGTATATATGGTTATATGTGTATTCTTTTTTGTTCCTGCATAAATCGGGATCAATGGTATCAGAGCGATCTAATTTTTCTCGATCCTTCTTTTCATGTCCCCAACGAGGTCAGGGTATAAGGAGTTACAGCTTGATTTGGTGGAACCTTTGCAAGATTAGCCTCGCAAACCTCGATGGATGCCCATGGGGGATGAAAAGAAAGATGAGTTAGTAGGATATCCTATCAAAATATTTCTCCAGGAGGCCCTCGAAGAAAAAAGGAACGTGATGATGGATAACTTTGCCCAGATCCTTCAACGACTGGCCACCGGCGGCGCATTTACATCCAGCAGCCACTCTGAAGGCGCAACTCCCTTTAAGGTACAAGTAAACTTTGATCTTCCCATATTTGAGGGTCAAATAGATGCAAATTCCATAGATAGATGGTTGAATCTATTAGAAGGATATTTCTCGGTTCATCACTTTTCTGACTAGGAGAAGGTTATTTTTGCACTCCTCAAAGCTACCCCCCATGTCAAGGAATGGTGGGAAACCTATTGTGAGAAAGAGGACAATACAAAACCCTCTTTGTTCTCAACCATACCCACTTGGAATTATTTCTGAGATGCCATCAAGGAATAATAATATCCCGTGGGGATCTATGAGGACAAGTACATACAATGGACCACACTATGGAAAAAAAGGGATCAAGATGTGCATGAGCTGACAAATCTGTTCCATACCCTGCGCAAAAATTTAGGTATAAAAGATTCAGAGAAACATTTGGTGCTAAAGTATAGTAGTTTTTTGCACATATGCATTCATGAGAAAATATAATTTGATTACATCATCAAATTTTTAGGGAAAAAAAGAAAAAAATTACTTTTTGAACTCGTATTTTAAACTTATCTCCCAAATTTTTTACTCAAATTTCAAGCGGCAGTACTCGCTGGATGCAAAATTTAATTCCTCATCCAAGGAGTACCCATGTTGCATACGTTTGATGGATCCTTCTACACAAAAAATGAGAAATACATGAAAAACATGATTGCAATCACGTTTTTTCATGTATTTGTCATTTTTCATGTAGTAAGCTTCATCAAAAGTATGCAACATGGGTATTGTTGGGGTCCTGTGTTTTGATAGATTGGTTTACCAAAAGACAAGGCAACATACAAACCAAACTTTAGAGCTCTAGGATCTAGCCCTCCTAGTCTCAGAGAGGGATCTCTCAATATATTTATAAAGATGTATCTTGAAAAGTTTAGAATTTGATTTTAGGCTAGTTATGAGGTTCAAGGTTATTTGTTTTGTTTGGTTCGACATATATGTTTCATGTGGTATAGATAAAGCATGGGAATCTATAAGCCATTGGGCAATGGAGTTATGTGAAGTCCAAATAGTTCTAACTAGGAAGGAAGGGAAACCAAAGGGTAAATCTAACTTGGTCGAGGATCTGTTGAGTAATATAGGTGAAATGGGATGGACATTATGGACTAAGAGTGAACAACAAACTAAACACTTTCACAATGACTTAAAGGATTCGGGGAACACCCTATTTCCTCCAATAAGCTCACTTCTTTGGACTTAATCAATATAAACACTCAAATAAAAGGAGAAATGCAGATTAAAACTTCTAAATGAATTATAGGATTCGGGGAACGCCCTATTTCCTCCTACAAGTTCACCTTTGAGAGTTTAACAAAAAAAAACTTACAATTTCATTCAAAGAGGAGGGAACGCCTTAGACATCTAGGACTACAATTATAGGGGCCTTAAACACAATGATAACAATAAGGAACAGAGGGTATGATTGAGACAAAACCTCACTGTCAAACTTCCAGCATTAGTAATCAAAGGTAGACTCCAGATACAATATTCAGTGGTAAAGAAAGAGGGAACGCCTAAACTGTCTTTAACACAACTGAATTAACCATTTCTGAAGTAAAACAAACTAAATATAAAGAGAGCTATTAGACTACCCTGTCACGTTCAGTAGCAGAAAAAATATAAATAGTGAAGGATAAACAAGTTAGAGGTGCTTCTAAGATACATTTCTCTGCCTAAACCTTTTATCCTATTGTAGGAAAAGCATGATGGAACAAAGTGGAAACACAGGAAATAACATTAACAATAAGAAGTACTTCACCAACACCAGGCTCAGGGATCGGATGGTCTAGCCTCCTTCATCAACAGAAAAGAACAGATCTTCACACTCTTTTAGAACACCAAAGCTTCTTCAAAGCAGCAATATGTATTACCTTAGAGATCACAAAATGCCAAATTTTTACAATGAGACTTCGAAGAGTCTTTATAGAGAAAATGAGAAAAGTAGGTGAGGAAAGTTTTAATGATCATCAGTGATAGGAGGAGGTATTTTGAATGCTCCATTCTGTGCCTTAAACATTTCATTGAATTCTAGACAGGGTCAATAACTTTGTGGCTTGTTTGAGGCCATTTTGATATGACTGAAATCACCCACAGGGTGTCCTTGAAAAGAAAATCATCTGGAGAGGTACTATTAGCTTCTCGATGTGAGTTAAGTGAGGAATGGGCTATGAGGATTCCCATACTTCTAAATAACTGCCTCTGACAATTTGTAGTAGCCTCCCTGGTGCAATAACTACTTGGAAGACTTGTGCACATGGGTAAAGGTCAAGTATGTGTCAGTCATCGTTCTGCATCACTAGCTGCTTTGTCTCTTTTGTACTTAACCTGCATTAGCTCTGTTTACGCTTTGACTTCATTGATCGCTCGAACTGCTTTTAGCACTGATGTCTTCAAAGGCTGTGTTAATATTTCAATATTATTCCTTTCAAACCTTTAATATTTTCCTAATACACTTTAAACTTCTGCATACCTATTTGTGTGAATACACAGGCTAAAAAGGGTGCTGGAGGATTCATTTCGGGGTCAATAACCCTGATCTTCAATAAAACAAAAAATTCTCTTAAACCTAAAAAACATGAGAAAAATATTATGAAATCTTGCATGGGGCTTAAAACTGCTTCAGAAAGGTTTTGGCGGAGGCGGACGAGCAATTGCAGGGGAAACGTGCATGGCAAAGAAGGGTTACATGGCGCAACACCATGAAACCGAGGTCTAGAAATGAATTAGCGAGGGAAAAGACTTTTAGTGTTAAAACCTAAAGTTTAATGTTTGGGCGAATACAAAGGAAATGGGAACATGCAATGGAAAAGATATGAAATGGACCTTAGGTGGTGGGACCTGGTCATGGAAGAGGGCGATTAAACGTGAGCCGTTGGATCTGGATTGAATGGACAGTCACAATTGGATCGGCAGATCGCCATCGGGGGAGGCAGCGGGGTTGACACATTGTAAAATTCTGATTGGTGATGGTGCGATTGAGCGCTAGCTGTCCGATATGGGTCAAGATCGACGGTGGAGATTGAATCGGCGGGGAGGAAGACTGGAGCGATGGGAGGGGAGCAATGAGATCTGGGGTGTCAGATCTCGAGAGATCAATAGCCCGATCGAATTAGGGAAGACGAAGGAA
>CM076580.1:1076386861-1076479361 GCA_034641835.2 Pinus albicaulis | reverse complement strand
CATAGATCATATCTTCGAAATATTACGAACCAAGATCTAAAATTTTTACACAATGTTCCTCAGGATTTCGGCTTCGCTCTGTAAAACTTTCAGCTTTTGAATCTTCGTAGAAAAAACGTTATAGCGCACATTCCACGATGACCTATTTGGAGCAGTGAAACGCTAGAATCCAAAGCTCTGATACCAAATGTTATGAAACAAGATCCAAAAATAGAAGAAAAGAGAGTTCAACGCATTAGAAATCAACCACTTCGAGGGGGAAATCTCCAATACATTACATAAATGAACAATTCTTGGATGATACAAATGACATAACCTCCTTTCTGTATATAGGAGTCCATGGGGTCACAATATAATCCTAGTCGACCTAACAATAATAATGTCAGGGCACAATAATAACAATATGGGGGCTACAGGGGTACAACAATAACATTAAGGGGGATACAATAAAAACAATAAGGGGATACACTAGTATTATAGGGACCTAACATGCCCCTCTCTTTCAAACAAGTGTTTCCCTCAAGGCTTGATTATTTTTGGATTATTTTGTATAAAATTTTCATCCTCCCATGTGGAATCTTCAACGCGTAAGTTCTTCCACTTGCTGGGATACTCTGAAATTGATCAATTTGGTAGTTTTCGAGTTCTTTCTTCTGTGACTTCTTTATAACTTCTTTCGCTGCGATGTTGATCTTCCTGTTGTTTCATTTGATTCTGCAACAAAGTTAGGTTATCCTTTGAGAGTTGGAGAACTTATTGTTGATGCTGGATGTGATCTTCCACTACTTTATCATCCATATAGATTTCATTTGATCCTTCAAACCATCCAACTTAGCCTCCATTTTTTCTTTTGAACCATCTACATCATATTTTATTTCTCTTTGTAAGATCGAAATTTGTTACACTTGGTACCATAATTTTGATATCTCATACTACAATTCTTCATCTTCATGCATCATAGTGTAGCTTCCAAAGGGCTTAATGGGTGTGGAATTATTTTTGGGAGGCATCATAGAACCCAATACTGATAAAAATGCTTCAATATTCTCTTGTAATCACTTCAAACTGCTTTTTCAATCAAATGTTATGCAATTTTAAAAAACAAATACACACCTTTTTCTTGATTTTTAAGAGGTAAATATTAAACCTAAATTATATCTGTGATTTTGGATCTTCAATATTTGAAATTTTGTCCTCTAGTAGCCCTCTAAATCTTCTTTCCAATACCACAGGTGTGACCTGATTTGGATGCTTCAAGGCAAAGTTATGCCCAATCTCCCACAATGACCTAATTATGGACCGATTCAATAGAGAAAACTTGTATGGTGTGCCATGTGTCATTGTTTCCTCATTTGGCTCTTAAATTGATACATAGGAAACTACAGTCCTTTTTCTTTCGGCCAATTTTTACATAATTCCAATTTGATGCTCAGAGAGAGAGTTATGATGATTTTCCCAAGGTCACCTCTTTTAGATGAAATTCGGGAGCCTAAAAAAAACCCTACATTACACAGATCATATCTCTGAAAATATTACGAACCAAGATCTGAAATTTTTACACAAATTTCCTCTGGATTTCGGCTTCGCGTGATAAAAAATTTAGCTTCTGTACCTTTGTAGACAAAATGTTATAGTGAAAATGCCACTATGACCTATTTTAGATGAAATTCAGGAGCCTAAAAAAACCCTAACTTCCACAGATCGTATCTCTGCAAATATTGCGAACCAAGATCTAAAATTTGTACATGAAGTTCCTCATGATTTTGGCTTCGCGTGTTAAACATTTCAACTTCAGAATCTTCATAGAAAACAAATTATAGAGAAAATTCCACGATGACCTGTTTGGAGCTGCGAAACCCTAGAATCCAAAGCTCCAATATCAAATGTTATGAAACCAGCTCCAAAAATAGAAGAACAGAGAGATCAACGCCTTAGAAATCAACCACTTCAAGGCATAAACCCACAATACATTACGTAAATGAAAAATTCTTGGATGATACAAATTACACAACCTCCTTTCGATATATAGAAGCCCATGGGGTCACAATATAATCCTAGCCGACCTAATAATAATAATGTAATGGCACAATAATAACAATATGGAGGCTACAAGGGTACAAAAAGAACATTAAGGGGGCTATAATAATAATAATAAGGGGATAGACTAGTATTATAGGGACCTAACATTTAGAATAATATTATGTGTTCAACTTTCAACACTTAATTCACACTCATTATTGTACCTTATTCTCATTCCTGCTCTTGGAAGAGTCTGGTGTAAATGTAAGGGTTTTGCTCGAACCCTACAAGTTTTAATTAGGATGCAAACACCCTCTAACCTATGATAATGAACCAAGGTATATGATTTTTTCTCAGGTCAATTCATTTTTAA
Organism: Pinus albicaulis; assembly: GCA_034641835.2. Classification (NCBI taxonomy): domain Eukaryota; kingdom Viridiplantae; phylum Streptophyta; class Pinopsida; order Pinales; family Pinaceae; genus Pinus; species Pinus albicaulis. Next base: position 1,076,476,969 of record CM076580.1, on the reverse strand, counting down.
CATTACCATTTGTTCTCATATGGTTTTGGATTTTCATTCTCAGAGGTATTACAAGTTTTGACAAGTTACAAAAAGAAATATATGGAAATTGTTGGGTCTTTTGAGGAAATTGTTGGTGAGAGTTTGAACATCGGTTTTCCGAGGAACAATGTAAACCACATGGAAATCCACAGCTCACCTATCCTCAAACACTATATTTATATGAGGCTTCTCAAAAGAAATGTTGTTGATCCCTTTTCTATTCGCATGCAGGTGGAGCACAACTTACAGATATATGGAAATATGGTCAAAAAAATAACTTGGACCAATATTCTACTCGGCATGCCCAAGTTCCAGAGTCCTATTTATTGTTCCTCTCAATTGATTTGTAGCTATAAATAAAAATGTAACTTTTTTGTCTCCTTACTTGGGAGGAACAACTGTATCGTGAATCATAGTTCTAATTTAAAACTGAGATTAAGGTATTTAATTTGAATTACATATATTTGAAGTGTTGGGCCTTTAGGTGTGCCTCAACCATTAACAAGGTTCACCATATAAGTTTTTTTTTTTGAAACATTATGTTCCAGAATTCATGTGTAATGATTTCTCCTTCAATGTATGTGGTGTCGCACAGGGAAAGTTTTAGTTCTTTTAATTTAAATTTGCAGGATTAATTCCTCTCAACAAGGGTGTTTAGTAAATTTAATGTCTTAAAACGCTATCATAAATTATTGATCAGAGTTAGTAATCTTATGAAGTGCAGGCATGCTATATATGCTAGAAGCCTTTCTTTCTTAATTAGTTGTGTTGGTTTTATATGTTGTTTTTAGGATTTTGTGTTTTATCTGGAATGTCTAAATGAAATGGAGAAACTAAGAACTAAACTATGAAATGAAATCTAAACTTAACTAACAAATATTATGATGAGAAATCTACTTTTGGCTTTAAAATGAACAACTGATTTCAAGAAAACTAGAAACGAGAAGAAACTTCAATATTTTTGTATGTTTTAGAGATTTTATATAAATTAAATTAAAAGCAAGAAAGTAACTACACCCAGAGAATAATTTTAATGCTTGAAAAATAGTCTTAAAAGAAGGAAGAAAAGGAAATGTTTAATATTAATATAAGATAGGAAGTTGATCTATAAATTACTTTAAAGAAAATATTATCATGACTGAAAAATGAAATTTACAAGAAAGAAGAAAAGGAAATGTTTATCTAAGAAAGAAAATTGATCTATGATAAATCTGTATTGCATAAAAATAATTCAATCTAAGTGATAAACCTTAACTATGTTAGATTATTCTATGCCAACAACTATAATGAGGTTATCTCTAAAACATCTATCTTAATTACTTCTAAACATATTTAATTAAAAATTCAAAAACATCTAATTAAATCATCTTTTAATTTGATCAAATCTTTTAATCCTCTATATCTAAGTCGAGCAAAATATATATCACAACTTTATTCTATCTAGCAAGTGAAATATCTGTCTAATTTAATCCTATGAAAGCAGAGTATCTATTCAACTCTAATCTTGTTCAATGATGAAACAAAGCATATATTTTAATCTAAGTTATACAAATAAAAATGTCAAACCTAACAGTATTAAATCTAAATGATTACGCTAAGTAAATGAAAAAACTAATTTAAATGAGGAAAGAAAACAAAGTATTTACCTACTCTTCAAAACTTAGAATGCCTATATGATCTATGAAATGAAAGATGAAATATGTATTTACTGTGCAAAATAATGCAAGAATGGTTTAATTCCATGAAATTTAAAGGTTAACAAAGTTATGATATCGATATGTTTCAGGAAAGAAAAGTGATCAGAGAATTCAAATATACAAAAAACACAACAATTAACTAATGCAGAAAGTGGAAGAATAAACTAAGAAACAATAGAATATTAAACTACTAAACCTATTTTTGTGCATGGACCCTCCGCAACGGAACGGTTCTAAATTCACTTGTGACTAATTACACATCGGTGATTCTAAACACGCCTTCTCCATGAATTGATAAAATCAAAGTTTTAATGTGTAACAATATTACAATAAAAAATCAAGCTGATCTCCAGTTAAAACAACTCGGTATTTATAACAAAGTCAAATTAAATGTTTGAGGTGATATCACTTAAAAAAGATTAATTAAACTAGCAATATAATTCTAAGAAGAGTTGTAGTCTTCATAGCTTTCGCGATTTTCTACGTGGAGAGAAAATCGTTAAGCTTTCAACTTCTCGCCCACTTGTCTCGACCCTCTGCTTGACTGATCCTTTGACCGTGATTTTAGGCATTATTCATCTCAATATTGGACCAGTAAGTAGGATAAAATCCATGAGTAGATCATTTCCAAACTACCCATGTGCTTCTCCCCTCTATTTCTTCTTTGGAACCTGTCAAACAATGTCAGTAGCCGTAGAAACAGAGATTTCTATAGAATTGCATGAATTCTATAGTTAAATACAAAATTTATTCAAATGATAAGAAACATTAAAATATAAAAGAGATATTATTCAAATACCTTCTCAGACTAAAAATTTACCAATTAACGATGATTGAGCTTATGGATTTTGTCAAAAGGGAAGGAAAAGTGGTGAGATAGATGTCAGAAATAGAGATCGTCTTGAGGCTCAACATACCCCCACTAGGAGACCATTGCATGTCCTCATGAAATTTCAAAATTGTGAGTCTTCACCTTATCACTACATATGCTATGACACTTCTGATAAGACATCTAACTTCATCTTCTTTCCTTTCTTTGAAGTCATTGCTACTCTTGTTTTCTTCATTAGAATTTTATACTTTAAATTTATGATCTGTTTGTTCAGGTATCTGTTCTTTATTTTCAATTTCTTGTTCTTTTTGAACCATAACCCCAAATGTAGAAGAGTAGTATCATTTATGGTTTTCTCAATTTGATTCTGCATCTTCAGAGCTTCATTTTCCTACTTTATATGCCTTTTTAGTGTCTCTAGCTCAAAAATTTCTTGTTTTAAAGTATTCACTAGAGGTTCTTGTGGACTAGAAGGATGCTCCTCAATATTTGATGTATTTTCTACATTTATTCTTTCTAAAGACTCAATGTAATCATAAATCTCTTGCTGAAATGGATCAATTTCTGGAGTTCTTCTACTTGGATCCTGTGTGGGAGAAGAAATAATAGGTGATGGCACCTCAAGATTTTCTTCCAAATCAACAAGTTTTGTTATTTCTGGGAGTGGCTTTTTGGCTTCTTTGCTAACTGTCGAGCTTCTTCCTACTGGGTGTGGGATATTTTGAGTTTTTGATTCCTCCATGCTTATAAATTTGTCTTTTTCTTTCATTCTACCTTCTTTCTTTTTATCAATTTGTTTCTTGACCTTAACAAACAATTGTGCAATAGGAATTTCATTTTCTTATTTTTCTTGAGATGGTTGTTCATCCACAACAAGATTCTCATATTTTCTCTTTCTGCCTCTTTTTCCTTTGTTATCACTAGGTTTCTCTTCTTATTTTTGTTGAAAATGATTTCGAGTTAATAAATCTTCCCAAGTATCTCCCAGGATTTTTAAAGGAATTTCAGAAAGGATTTTTATCAATCCATGATGATACATTGTATTATCTATGAGTTGAATCCTTTTTTGAACCATCCCTGCCATCTTCCTTAAGGTATTCAGTAAAAAGTATGGAAGGTTTATCTCTTTATATTCTAGAAAATTCATCAGTAACCTAGCATGATAGAAGAACATACAACCAAACCTTCCTTCACAAGTAACAAATTTATGAATTATCAAAATCATATTTCTCCATTTACCCTTAAGAGTTGTGCTAGGAGCTCCCTTTTTGAAAATACTTGTGTCTATACCTGGGTTTTTCAAGAATACTTTCCATTCTTCTCCACTAATTCCTATGTTTTTTAACTATCTTTCACCTACCTGTGGAAGTCCAGTAGCCTTTTCCATTAAGGATTCTATGACTGCAAATTCGATGTCACCGATTTCGACCTCTACTCTGTCGAAGGCTCTAGCAAAATATTTCGTAACTTCCTTGTGAAACCCATCAAATTTCTCTATGAAGTTAAGACAATGTGCTTTCTGTAGTATCTCCTTCACTTGCGGATACCCCTCCATGAATTTTTTTCCTACGAAGTCTGTTATCACAATCAAACCCATATCTTGCTGAAATTTTTAACTTCAAGATTGCCTCCTTTTAACAGGGTGAATTAAGGGTTTCAATATGAGCTTGAAAACATGGAGGAGTTATGTCATGAAACGGTAGATACGTGCATGTAAACAACTGAATGAGCGAGGTTTTAGGAGCATGAGAGAGGTTTCAGCATGATTGGGGTTTCGGAATGGGACATGAACATTTAAATTATTAATGGATGAGATCAGATTGATCGTTGAGGAGATCATGATGAGGGTTTGGTGGTGAATCATGAGATTTAAATTTCGATTTGGCATAATCAGTTTTAATGATGACATTTTTGCGCTGGCAGTATATGATCATCTAATTTAAATATATCAATGTTTTAAACCTATTATTTAAACAAAATTTTGTATCATACCTTGGATATAGCTAACCTTTATTGTTTCTTATTTGTTTTTATTATTCAGGTGTTCTTTAGTACATTCTTCAGTATGATCTTCAATTTTTTCTTCAGCTGCTTCTGTCAAAAATTATTGTTCATCTATGCTGTCGAGGTGTATAAGAGTTACAAAATGTTATGAGAGCTGCAAAAATTCAACAATGTGGTAGCTAAACTTTATTTTTCTGAAAAGAAAGGGAAATACAAAGAATTTGGGATTTTTAGAATTGGAATGAAGAAAATATAAGATGTCAAAAATAAATTCTGATTTTCACCTTATATTTTATGTATAAGGATGCCAATCAGTGATTGGTTTTCATACTTATATATATATCTGTGTGTGTGTGTGTATTTCATTCTTTTTCTAGATATGAAAAACAAAAAGAAGACTAAGTTGGGGAAGAAGAAATATTCTTTTTCACCAACTTCATATCATCATTATCTTGATTTTTTTTGATAAACTCCTCTTTTATCAGTGGCTTATGATAGACCTTTATTTGGTGTCCATTTATAAGAAGAGGGAAATTTTCTTCATCGATATTCCTAATCCTAACTACTCCATTATCAAAGACTCTTTCAATCTCATAAGGCCCAAGCCAATGGGTTTGAAATTTCCCTTGGAAGTCTTTGAACTTTAAGTCAAATAGAAGTGCCCAATCTTCTGCCTCGAATTTTCTTTCTTTTATGTATTTATCATGCCATATGGATCTTTGTTGCTGAACTAGGTTGGTCTTTTGAACTACATCTTGTCTTATCTCATCAAGCTCATTGAGTTGTTCCATTCTATGCTTTTTTTCTTCTGACAAGTCAAGTCCCAATTTGACTGTTGTTTTGAAGGTTATAATTTGGAACTCTATTTGATATAAGACTTGCTCCCCATAAACAATTTCATAGGGAGTATGTCATGTTGTATTTCTGCATGTATTCTGGTAGGCCCATAAAGCTTCGGAAAGCCTTTTTTCCCAATCCTTTCTATGTAAACATATAGTCTTTGCGAGGATTGCTTCAATCACTTTATTAGTAGACTCCACTTTTCCATTTTCCTATGGATGGTATGGAGTAGACTTCCTGTGCCTGATTTTGTATTCTTCCATGATCTTTTGCACCATTATGTATTTAAACTAAGTTCACTGATCTGTCATAATTTCCCTTGGGACACCAAAACACGTAAAAATATCCTCAAAAAGAAATGAGACTACAACATTCTCATTAGCAAAAGAAGGTGCTTTAGCTTCTACCCATTTAGTGACATAATCGGTGCATACAAGAATATATTTCTTTTTTATTTATGGTGGATTGATTGGTCTAACAAAATCCATAGCCCATTTTTCAAAGGGTTTGATGAGTACATGTGGCTGTAAGGGAATTTCATCTGTAGGAATAGGTTTCCCCATTCTATGACAATTGTCACATCTTTTAACATACTCCTTGGCATCTTTGAAAAGGGAAGGATGATAATATCCTAAAAGAAGGATTTTATAAGCAGTCCTTTTATCAACAAAGTGTCCTCCACATGGTTCATCATGGCATGCCTTCATTATTTCAAGTATTTCATCTTCTCGTACACATATTTTAATGATTATATCTGGACTTGTCTTGTATAATTCATCATTTACCCATGAATATGATGCACTTATTTGAATTATCCTTCTCTTTTCTCTAGGAAACAAATATGCTCGAAGTTTTCCTATGGCTAAGTAATTGGCCATGTCTGAAAACCATTTAGATTTAGTAGATATTGCAAAAATATATTCAGCAAGAAAACTATTCTCTATTGGTATATCATTATTATCATTTTGAATTCTAGACAAAAATTCAGCAACTGTGTTTTGTTTTCCAGGTCGATCTAAAATGGTGATATTGAATTCTTGCAATAGTAGCAACCATCTTGTGATTTTGTCATTAGTGGTAGATTTATTCATTAGATATCTAATTGCATGATGATCCATGTGAAAGAAGGTTTCATAGCCAATTATGTAATTTCTAAACTTGTTAATAGCGTGGACAACATCTAGAAACTCTTTTTCAGTAATAGTATAATTTAACTTAGCAGGGGTCAAACTCTTACTTGCATAGTAGATGGCATAAGGGGTCAAGTCTTTTTGTCCTAATACATCTCCTAGAGTTGTATCTGAAGCATTAGTTGAGATATTAAAAGGTAATTTCAAGTTTGGTCCTCTTAAAATGGGTGCTTCAAATATATTTTCTTTCAAATTTTCAAATTCCATTTGACACTCAGGGTTCCAGCTAAATTGAAAATCCTTAGTGAGAAATTTGAAGAGTGGAGACGAATTTTTGTGAAGTTTTCTATAAATCATCTATAGTATCCTGTAAAACCAAGAAAACTCCTAACATCTTTTTGACAATTTGGGATTGCTAATTTGGAAATAACTTCAACTTTAGATGAGTCTACCTTAATTCCATTCCTTGAAATATGGTGTCCTAAGACAATTCCTTCAGTAAACATCATAAAACATTTTTCATGAATTAATGAGAGATTTGCTTCCTTACATCTTATGAGAACTTTTTTCCAAATTTTCAAGGGCTTATTCAAAAGAATTTCCATAGACTGTAAAGTCATCTATATACACTTCCACACAATCATGTATTACATCAAAGAAAATTCCTAATACTGCTCTTTGGAATGTTGCAGGTGCATTTCATAATCCAAAAAGAAGTACTCGGTAAGCATAAGTTCCCCATGGACAAGTAAATGTGGTTTTATCTTGGTCTTCGGGTTCTACTTGAATTTGATTATAGCCACTAAACCCATCCAAGAATGAAAAATATTTCTTCCTTGCTATTGTACCTAAAACTTGATCTATGAAAGGTAATGGAAAATGATCTTTTAAAGTAGCTTTATTCAACTCCCTATAATCAATACACACCCTTTATTTTCCATTATTTTTAGGGACAATTACTAAAGGTGAAACCCACTAACTGTCTGATATTGGATAAATAAATTTTACATTCAGTAGTTTTTGTAGTTCTTCCTTTACAATTTCCCTAAGGTTTGGATTCATTCTTATTTGAGGTTGTCTGATTGGTCTAGAATTTTCCTCAATATAGATATGATGTATGCAAGTCTCAGGATTAATTCATTTCATGTCAGTGTACTCCCATGTATATGCAGAAGAATGTTTTTTCAGTGTTTTGATTAACTCTCCTTTTTGAAATTCTTCTAGGCCTTTGTTTATGTTTAAATTTTCACCTGGAAAGATTTCAATTGAATAATTACCAAATTATTCCATAGAATATAAATACATTTGTTTGGATGATAGGTATTCAATATTACACTGTTCTTGAAAATTTTGACTATTTACACATTGTGAAGATGATTCATGATTTTCTATTAAATTTAGAATTTAATTTTCTTCACTAATGTGTGAAATAGTAAAAATAGGTTGTATGTCATTGTCATCATCCATCCATTCTTAATTTTCTACTTATATCATTGTTTTTTTTTGGAGGATATAGAGTGAATTTCTTTGTTGAAATTCCATAAGAAATAAACATATCAACAGATCTACAACTCATGAAAGCATCAGTTGTAGCTAACCAAGGTCTTCCTAATATCAATGGATGTACTCCTAAGTTTTTCTTGGGAGTTAATATCATAAAGGCAACTGGATATTTCCAATAGTCTAAAGATACATAAATGTCTTCTAATACACCATCAGACTTGATTACTGATCTGTCTGCTAATTGCAGTAATGTTGGTGTATATTGAAGATTTCTAAGTTTTATTTGTTCCATGGTTTTTTTACTTATGATCTTTATAGCTGCTCCTAAGTTGATCAATGTATTTGGGATCTCAATACCATTGATGTGTGTTTTTACAACGAGACTTCCTTGATCCAAAAATTTTTGTATGGTTGTTTTTCCCATCATGATATCTGCAATTTTTCCCACTAACTGTATTCTTTCTACTTCTTTTGTTTTTCTTCCAGGTTTCTTTATACTCAACTCTCTTATTGTTTTGCAAGGTTTGAAACTTCCTTAATGTCTTGTAACAAATGAATTTTGATACAAACATTCTTCAATTCATCTAATATATCATATTTAGGCATGAAATTTTTTTTTATACCCCTCTATAAATTTGTAATTTTTCAGGGAAAGGAGGTTTAGATATAGATATTGAGGTTTTATCTATGATAGGAGTTGATTTTATTGGATTTTCTTGTGTTTGATTTTGAAAATTTTGATTCTGATGAAGAGATGTCCCTTCTCCAGAATTATTATTTTAATTTTGAAGATTTTTATTTTGATGAAGAGGAATTTCCTCATCAAGATGGTCAATTTTTTCTGAATGACAACAGAGGGCTTTTTCTTTTCTAGTATTCTACCTCATCTAAGTTGAAATTTTTTAATATATAGCGGATTTATCATATAAGTTTGGAAATTTTGTCCCTCCATGTTATAAATAGGTTGTGCATTTTTATTCTTTGTGTTTGGGAGTGGCTGAGTAGATAGTTGGTTTGGCCTTTGTAGAAATGGTAATGAAAGTTGTGGATTATGATTTGAAAATTGAGGTTGTTAACTGGGTTGAGAAAAATGTTGTGGGGGATAGTTCTAATGGCTTTCAACAGGAGAGCTTTTAAAGTATCTTCATCCAAATTTTCCATCTTAGCTCTTTTTTTATATTGTAACTGAATCTGTCAATTAGGTCCTCTAAGTTTTCATCCTCTCTTTGCATCATCTTAAAAAAATCATCTTTCCAATTATGAGGTGTGCAATAATCCTTGTATTTTTGTAAGAATGCACTTTTCATCTCCCCCCATGTCCTAATAGAATGTGTTATTAATCCCATGAACCATTTTAATGTTGCATCCTTAAGTGTTGTGGGAAACAATTTCAATTTTTTAGAATCTTGTAAGTAGGCATATGATCTACATAAAACTTCAAATTCAAATAGAAATGTTTCAGGATATTCACTCCTTAATCCATGAAAATTGAGAAGGATGGAGGTTGAGATATTTTTCATTGTGATAGTTGTATCCTCATCTAATATAGGAAATCCAACATGGTCTTCTCTATTTTCTTCACCTCTTCCTCTTCCTCATCCTCCATCTCGTCCACCTCTATTTCCTCCACATCTTCAGCCTCCTCCCATCCTAGGTATTCCTCCTCCTAGTCTTAAGGCTTCTCCATTCAAATTGTGTACTTCTCCTTGTCCTTCTCCTTCTCCAGCCATTGTAGATTCCTTAGAACTAACATAGGGTTCTATTTTTGGAGTTACTTTTTCTTCTTCTGGTTCCTTTATCAATGGTATATTGAAGAAAATTTCTTCCTCCTCCTTACTAGGTATTTCTAGCTCTTTAGCTAAGATTTGTTCTCCTGCAGAGGCTAAAAAGACTATTCCTTCTATTGGGGATCTAGGATATTCTTCTTCTATAACTGCTTTAGTTGATGAATTTGGAGAGTCTCTAGGCTGAATTTCCGATCTTAAGACTTAAGGAAGTCTATGTCTTACTGCTAGGAATGGAATACGAGTTTGAGATGGTGGTGTGGCACTACGAGGTCTTGATGGAGTGAGTGGTGTTATTGGAATCAAACTTCTACCTCTAGCTACAAATCTTCCCCTAGAATCTCTTTCTCTACACATGTCATTTTATTTTTAGATTTAAGAAATAAGGCTCCTAATTACACTTCCCCGGCAACGACGCCAAAATTTTTAGTCAATTTAATGTCTTAAATTTCTATCATAAATTATCGACCGGAGTTAGTAATCTTATGAAGTGTAAGTGCACTATATATGCTAGAAGCCTTTCTTTCTTAATTCTTTGTTTTGGTTTTATATGTTGTTTTTAGGATTTTTTTTTTTATCTTGAATGTCTAAATGGAATGGAGAAACTAAGAATTGAACTATGAAATGAAATCTAAACTTAAATAACAAAGCTTATGATGAGAATTCAACTTTTGGATTTAAAAATGAACAATTGATTTCAAAAAAACTAGAAACGAGAAGAAACTTCAATATTTTTGTATGTTTTAGAGATTTTATATAAATAAAATTAAAAGCAAGAAAGTAACTACACCCAAAGAAGAATTTTAATGCTTGAAAAATAAACTTAAGAAGGAAGAAAAGGAAATGTTTAGTATTAATCTAAGAAAGGAAGTTGATCTATAAATTACTCTAAAGAAAATATTCTAATGACTGAAGGATGAAATTTACAAGAAGGAAGAAAAGGAAATGTTTATCTAAGAAAGAAAATTGATCTAGATGATAAATCTATATTGCATAAAAAGAAGTCAATCTAAGTGATAAACCTTAACTATGTTAGATTATTCTATGTTGACAACTATAATGAGGTTATCTCTAAAACTATAATGAGGTTATCTCTAAAACATCTATCTAAATTACTTCTAAACCTATTTAATTAAAAAGGAAAAAACATCTAATTAAATCATCTCTTAATTTGATCAAAACTTTTAATTCTCTATATCTAAGTCTAGAAAAATGTATATCACAACTTTCTTCTATCTACCAAGTGGAATATTTGTCTAATTTAATCCTATGAAAATAGGGTATCTACTTAAATCTAATCTTTTTCAATTATGAAACAAAGCATCTATTTTAATATAAGTTCTACGAATAAAAATATCAAACCTAACAATATTAAATCTAAATGATTATGCTAAGTAAATCCAAAAACTAATTTAAATGAGGAAATAAAATAGAGTATTTACCTACTGTGAAAAACTTAGAATGTCTATCTGATCTATGAAACGAAAGATGAAATATGTATTTACTGTGCAAAAAAATGCAAGAATGGTTTCATTCCATGAAATGTAAAGTTTAACAGAGTTATGATATCGATATGTTTCAGAAAAACAAATGATCGGAGCATCCAACTATACGAAAAACAAAATAATTAACTTACGCAGAAAGCAGAAGAATTAAGCTGAGAAACAACAGGATATTAAACTACTAAACCTCTTCTGTGCAGGGGCCATCCACAATAGAATGGTTCTAAATTCAATTGTGACTAATTATGCATCGGTGATTCTGAACACGCCTTCTCCATGAATTGATAAAAATCGAGTTTTAATGTGCAACGGTATTACAATAAAAAATCAAGCTTATCTCCAGTTAAAACAACCCAGTATTTATAACAGAGTAAAATTAACTGTTTGAGGTGATATCGCCTAAAAAATATTAATTAAACTAGGAATAGAATTCTAAGTAGAATTACAGTATTCATAGCTTTCATGATTTTCTACGTGGAGAGAAAATCGTGAAGCTTTCAACTTCTTGCCTGCTTTTCTTGGCCCTCTACTTGACTGATCCTTTGACCGTGATTTTAAGAACTATCCCTCTCGATATTGGAAAAGTAAGTAGGATAAAATCCATGAGTGGATACTTTCCAGACTACCCATGTGCTTCACTCCTCTATTTCTTCTTTAGAACCTGTTAAACAATGTCGGTAGTTGCAGAAACGAAGATTAGCTATAGAATTGCATGAATTTTGTAGCTAAATACAAAATTTATTCAAATAATAAGAAACATTAAAATATAATAGAGATATCATTCAAATACCTTCTCAGACTGAAAATGTACCAATTAACATTGATTGAGCTTATGGATTTTGTCAAAAATGAAGGAAAAGTGGTGAGATATATGTCAAAAATAGAGACAGTCTTGAGGCTTAACAAAGGGTTTATATCGCATTTTTGTTTAAGCTTACAATTCACTGTATTTTATTTTTTGATATATATGCACATATGACTCTGTTACTAGGCTGGTGAAGGCACAATAGGGGTTACTGAGTGGGACCAGACCCACCTACTTGTTCCTTTCGGTGGCTTGGGTCTAAACCTTTTGGGTACAAGGCCTTTTTAGTACCCCTATATCCAAAACTATGTTTACCTTTCTTGTCTATTTATTTCAGCTCATAACAGAGACACGTGAGGGTTATGATCGAAACAATAATTTCTGTACAGATACGCTTGGAATAATTTTAGTTTAGTTTTCTTTTCTTCTACAAACATTACCATGTTTTTTTAGTTTCTCTTTTAATGTGTTTCACCCATTTTTTTGCATAACCCTCCTTTTGTTATTGTTTCTTCAAATGCAGTAAGTTCCTTCATGCAATTACTAGCATGAGTAGTCTCCTTTACTCTCATAGGTACCCTGACTTGTGGCTATCCCTGACTCATTCCATGTCGAATATATCCCATGGCAGAGTTAACAACCCCCATCCTTGTCCTATAAACTTGGATTTTACGTTACTTGGAAAACCCGACTACTTAAACGTATCCCCTCCAGGGTTCAATGTATAAATTCATATAAATCTATAAGGAAAATATAACTTTAGTAAACACACAATCACGACATTCCTTATGGTGCACAATTCTCCCTTAATCATTTATGTCTTCTAGGCATATTATTAGGTTCCTCAATTAACTAGTTTTCTTTAATTTCAATTTCATCACATTGTCTATCTCGGCACAACCCAACAACCCTCCTATAATTACAATAAATAAATACAAAATTTCTTTCCTGTAAAACACCTATTGCATACAGTTCTTTGCAGCTCAACTTATATAGAATGATGTCTTTTCTTTTCCAACAGAGCTAAAAATGGAACAAACACATGACACATTCAAGCATAAAATACATATCTGAAGAGAAACTTATCTAGGAATTCAACAGAGCCAATACCATTCCACCCTACCTTGAGAAGGGTAATTACATCCACTTCTCCCCCAATCTTCCACTCTATAATAGTAGACAACAATAGCTAATTTAGAGTGAGATAATAGATATCAAGACACCATAGTCCAACCTAATACTTGTTGATCTCTGTCTGTACCGGAGTTCTCCACTGACCCTAATCTAGCTCAAGATTCACTCCTTGGCAGTGCCCTGCCAAAATTCACATACTTATTTTCTTTTCTTTTCATTAAAGATTCAAAAATAAAAACCACTTCTTCCCACTGAGATTCTCATTTATCTCCAAGTAAGAGGGGGGTAATTATTTCTAATTATGTGGAGGTTGGAATCTGTTTTTAATCGGCCCTATTGAATTCTAAGATTCTCATCACAAAATAATATCAATATTTTTTTTTAGAATATTTAAAACAAAGGTTTCACTAAGATTCCCACTAGCCCCACTTATAAAGTCTTAAGTAATGAAAGTAAGGTAAATGACAGTAACTCAAGTATGACCTTGGTGTTACACACTTATACTAGAATGTATTATAAATATATTAGTTTATATAATTTGAGTGTTTATTGTATAAATAAAAAGTTAATACATGATAATGATATATATACGTATATCGTCGTGGTACACCACCGTTATACTAGAATGTATTATAAATATATCAGTTTATATAATTTGAGTGTTTATTGTATAAATAATTTATATATATATATATATATATATATATATATATATATATATATATATATAATTTAAAGAATAATTTTTTTTTTATATATATATTTAATTTTTATATTTTATCAAATATTAACTTTATTATATAGTTTATAGAAAAATATAGAAATTATGGCAAGATTTTAATAAAATTTGGCATGAATTTTTGTAAATCTAGGTTATAACTATCAAACTTCAAGATTTTGGGTGCCGCTGGAGGTTTTTGATGGTGGAAAATTATAGAAACTATGACAAGATTTTAATAAAATCTGGCGTGTCCATTTGTAAATATATAACTTTATATATTTAAGTGTCTATGGTATAAGTAAACAAAATGAGTATATCAAATTTGTGAAGATAAAGATAAACAAATAGACATGAAAATTATTATTAAAAAAAATGTGTTTTATGTAAATTAACAACACTCTCTACATCATCCCAAACCTAACTTAGCTCGTATTTGTCTCTCCCTCATTGTCAAGTTTGATATTCAAAAACAACATTAAAAAAAAAAAAAAAACTATTTTTTTTTTTTTTTAAATAGTGAGTGTTTTTTTATTTTTTATTACAGACTTCTTTAAAGTGAGTGTGATTTCACACACTCATGCTTTTTAAATGTGTTTTTCTTTTTCAACTATATTATATATTGTTTTTAAATATAATAGATTTGTAATATTGTTTTACTTTATTTTTTATAATAATAATGATGATGTTGTTTAATAATGTCTAAGATTGATGAGGCTTATAAAAAAAATAAATTAATACTTTAGTTTTAAGATAAACTTTTATTTAAAAGGCCAAAGGTGTTAGTAATGTGAAAAATAATTTGACAATTACATCAAACATGAGTATGGATAATTTAATAAAAAATGCTTTTTATCTTCAACCATTCTTTTATTCTATGATATTTTGATTGTTTTACTTTATTTTTTATAATAATAATGATGATGATGTTTAATAATGTCTAAGATTGATTAGGCTTATAAAAAAAATTAATACTTTAATTTTAACATAAACTTTTATTTAAAAGGCCAAAGGTATTAGTAATGTGAAAAATAATTTGACAATTACATCAAACATGAGTATGGATAATTTAATAAAAAATGCTTTTTATCTTCAACCATTGTTTTATTCTATGATATTTTGAGAATAGATTATTTCCCAATTTCATTTTAAAATTAATGAAAATTTGTTCTTATTTTATCAATAATTATTTTCATTTTAACTTAATAAAATTTGAAAATAATTAAAATTATATTGTATTAATTGAGAAATTGTTACATGGTTGTAACGTTAACTCCTTAAGTTAGGATTAGTTCCTAGGTTGTAGGATTTTGTTCCCAACTCCCTATTCTTTTGTGATGTATTTATTGTTGTATCATTAACTGTTTGAATGTAGAGAGTGTCCGCTCCAATTTGTGTAGTCTCCAGGTGCAGTACTCACCTGAGAGCTGCTTTATTATTCAATTCATTTATTTTCTTTCTAGTTTTTATCATGGTATCAGAGCTCAGATCGAGTGAGCCTGATTTACCTACAAAGCCTTAGTGGCTACAAAGCCTTTGTGGCTACAGTGCATATAGGAGCCTCAGTGCTCACAACAGAGTAGGTGGTCTACAGAAACACCTCACTTACAAGAGGAAATTAGTTTCTCATAGGTCTCAATTTTTTTTTAGCACAAAGCAGATCATCGTAGTTTTTGGAGCAGCAACAATGTTGATCAACAAATTTTTTGGAGCCATAGTAGCGCTGAATTGTATTGATCATCGTGTTTTTCAGGTTCATTCCAATGCTGGTAGAGGCAGGCTTAACGAAATTTGATCAGCGCGGAATTTTATCCGATTCCAGTGCTGACCTCTTTTATGGTTCTGCTCATGAGATTTTACCCGATTGGTCGTGGAATTGAGTAGCAGACACAACAATATTTCAAATCGGTGGTGGATCTGAGTTGTAGGCACAAAGATTGTGCCAGATCGGTGGCAGATATGTGATCAGGTTATGGTATGTACTGAGTTTTTTTTTTAAGTGTAGCTTGTAATTGTTCACTTGGTTAGAATCGATTAAAGATTGGAGGATTTGGAATCTGATCAGTCCAAAATGAATAATTTTACAAAAACTTATCTCAACGAGACTAGCAAACTTGATGGGACCAATTATACCAATTGGAAATTCAAGCTACATGAGTTGCTTGAGGGAGCGAGCACATGGTCGATTGTTAGTGGTGATGAGCAGAAGTCGAACAATGCAACAACTACAACTGCAATCATACAAGATTGGGTTAAAAGGGATAAAAAGGAGAAAGTATTATTGAAGATGTCTATTAAAGACAATATTATCCCACATATCAGATACGGTAAATCGTCCACTGAGATATAAACGATGCTCAAGAATCTATACCAGACACAGAACACCAATCACATCTTGTTGCTCAAAGGCAAGTTATTTTCCATGAGGATGAAGGAGAATGAATTTGTTGTTGGATTCATTGCAAGGGTCAAGGACGTGAAGGACGGATTGGGTGACATCGGGGATAAGGTGTCTGATTCCAATATTGTCACAATTACTTTGAACAGGATGACAAATGAATACCAAATGTTCATCACAGGCTTGTATGCATGAGATAAAGCCCCTGCATTCGAAGAGATGACAAGAATTTTGTTACAAGAAGAAGAGCGATGGAAAAATTTGAGACCACAGAGTGCCCATCTTGATTTGATGGCGAAGAAGAAGTCGTACAAAGGGAAACAACCACAGGGACAGAAAGGCGATGGCGAATTTCAGAAGAGATCATTTAGAGGTATGTTTGCAAGTAACAATAGTAACTTAAATATGGCATTAAATTTTTCTACTGTGGGAAAAACGATCATCAAGCTAAGTTTTGTTTTACGAGACAGGAAGATGAGGCTAGAAATAAACAGAGAAAGTACACAAGACACTTTGCCGATGAAGGTCACAGTCATGATTTTCGACTATTTGTAACTAATTGTGCTCTTTCAGCTTCTGAGGAGGATGAGACTGAAATATGGTACGTTGATTTAGGCACATCTTCACATATGATAGGTAATAGAAGTTGGTTTGAGTTTTTTGAAGAAAATACTTGTGGAGCTAAAATTTATCTTGGTGATGACAAAGGTTATGAGATTAAGGTGTACGGTGATATTCTGATGATGTTACCTTGCAGTGATTTTAGACATATCAAAAATGTAATGTATGTACCCATGATCAAGAAGAACTTAATCTCTGTGTCAATGATAACATATCATGACCTGCAAGTTGAATTCGAGTCAAAACATATTGTGTCATAAAGGATAGCAAGAGGAACTAGTTTCATCAGGAGTGTGTTTGGGAAGCCTAAATAGATTGAATGTTAAGAGCATGCCACACCAAGATCTGGTTTCAACAGGATTGATAGCCGAGAATATTGGCATCATAGATTCAGTCATCTTAACTTACAAGACCTGATGTTGCTTCAAAGGAAAGGTATGGTTGATGGACTTCTTACTTTTCATAATGTTCATTTAGATTGTGATGGATGTGCATTAGGGAAAATGCATCTAGGGAAGAGTTTCCTTTGAATGCTAATAGGAAGAAAAATGATATTCTGGATTTTGTGCATATAGATGCATGCAGACCTATGTAGACTAGGTCACTAGGTGGTGCATATTATTTTATACTTTTTATTGATGATTGCACTAGATTTCCTTATATATACTTTATCAACAAGAAGAGCCATACATTTCAATGCTTTAAAGAATTTAAGAATATGGTGGAGAAGTAGACAGGGAAATTCATCAAGATTCTCTGCTCATATCAAGGGGGAGAATACAAGGTGGGAGATTTCATGAAATTTTGCAGAGTTCATGGGATTATTCAACAGTTCACAGTACCTCACACTCCACAACAAAATGGAGTTGTAGAATGAAAGAATAGAACCCTTGTGGAGTGCACAAAAAGTATGCTTCAAGGTAAGGGTCTATTAAATGGTTTTTGGGTTGAAGCAATCAACATTGTTGTTTATTTAAAAAATAGGAGTCCTACTAACTGTCTTAATTTTAAAAATTATTTTGAAGCACTTTATTAATATAAGCGAGTAGTGAATCATTTAAGAGTGTTTGGGTCAAAAGAATTTTCCCATATGCCCAAGGAAGATAGAAAGAAGTTAGATCCTAAGGCCATGAAATGCATATTTGTAGGATATTGCACTGAGTTTAAAGCTTATAATTTGTTTAATCCTTTGACTCATAAAGTATTTGCAAGTTGAGATGTCATATTTCATGAGCAGGTTGAGGAATGAAAGGAAAATCGTCTTGAAGAATGGCACATTCCATTGTTGATGGGAGAAAGTAGTGAAGATAATAAAAAATAACAACAAGAACAAAAAGAAGAAGAGGCAGGTGATGTAGTCAGTAAGTCAAGCCCACAAAGGTCAAAAGCACACAAATTTGATGTGAGTCCTTTACCGAGAAGATCAGGTAGGCAGACTCAACTACCATCCACATTGAAAGACTATGCTTTAATGTCAAGCATTTTAAATGTCATAAAGCCCACAAATTATAAATAAGTTAGTCAATCTCATGAGTGGAGGGCTGCAATGAATAAAGAATTTGAATATATTGTTAGAAACAATACTTGAGAACTAGTTGAATTTTTTGAAGGAAAAATATCCACAAGTTGCAAGTGGCTTTACAAACCTAAATTTAATGCAGATGGGAGTATAGAAAAGTTTAAAGCTATATTGGTAGCAAAGGTTTATTCACAGAAAGAGGGAATTGGCTATGAAGAAACCTTTGTTCCTGTAGCCAAACAAAATACTATTAGAATGTCAATTTCCTTAGCTACAAAATATCAGTGGAAGATACACCAGTTAGAGGTTAAGTCTACATTCCTAAATGGTGATTTAAAGGAAGAGGTTTATTTAGTTTTTCCTAAAGGGTTTGTTAAGCAAGGGAAAGAACATTTAGTGTGTAGATTGAAAAAGACACTTTATAGTTTAAAACAAGCACCCAAGTCTTGGTACTAGAAGATTGATTCATTTTTTTTACATCATGGTTTTCATAGGAGTATGAATGATCCAAATATATATACCATGTATGATGAACAAAGCTAGATTATTTTGATTTCCTTGCATGTGGATGACATGGTTATAACAGGTAATGTAGATGCATTAGTCAAATAAATAAAATTGCAGATGTCATAAGTTTTTGAAATGAAAGACCTCAGAAGTTTACATTATTGTCTAGGTATGGAAGTATGGAGAGACTCTGGGTAGAATTTTCTTACTCAAGGGAAGTATGTCAGAGGGCTGCTTAAAAATTTCAGAATGGAGCAGTGTAAGACAACATCAACACCTTTGCAGTAGAATCTGAAATTGTGCAGTGATGATGGATCTAAGGAGGTGGATGCCACTTTGTATAGGCAACTAGTTGGTAGTTTGATATATCTAACTACAACTAGACCAGACTTAGAATACTCTGTCAGTATGTTGAGTCAGTTCATGTCTAAACCTCTTGAAATTCATTGGGTCGAAGCAAAAATTTTGTTGAGGTATCTTCATGGTACTAGTAATTATGGTATTTTATACACTGATATATCTAATGTTATTTTAGTAGGTTTTTCAGATTCTGATTGGGCAGGTAACCTAGATGATCGACGATCTATCACAGGTTATGCATTTAGTGTTGGATCTCGAGTCATAGCATGGATAATTAAAAAGCAGAGCATTGTGTCTTTATCATCAGCGGAAGCCGAGTACCAAGCATTACGTGCAACAACATGTGAAGCTATCTGATTGAGGACGTTTCGCCATGATGCAGGAAAAGAGCAGAAAGATTCAAGTGTCATAAAATGTGACAACCAGAGTTCCATTTGAGCTAACAAACAATCCAGTGTTTCATAAGAACACGAAACACATCGACCTAGTTTCAATTTTTTAGAGAAAAATTCCAGTCAAAAGAAACCTTTGTTGAATATTGTAAAACATGTGACAATATGGCTAATATTTTTACTAAGCCTATTGGGAAAGTGAAGTTTGAATTTTTTAGAGGGATGTTAGGACTACGGGATAATTCTTTTCTCCATTAAAGAGGAGAGCTGAAAATAATTAATATTATATTGTATTAATGGAGAAATGGTTACATAGTTGTAACGTAACTCTCTAAGTTAGAATTAGTTCTTAGGTTGTAGGAATTTGTTCCCAACTCCCTATTATTTTGTAATGTATTTATTGTTGTATCATTGATTGATTGAATGTAGAGTGTGTACTCAATTTATGCACTCTCCAAGAGCAATACTCACTTGAGAACTTCTTTATTATTTATTTCTTTTCTTTCTAGCTTTTATCAATAAAAACATAAAAAATTATTTAAAAGTGTTATTATTTTAATAATGTTCATTTTCTTTACAGAATTAATAGAAACAGAAAAATACATTTAAACTAAAACTATCACTATAAAAATAGAGAAATACATTTAAACTAAAATTATCGCTATAATTTCCATTAAGTGAAAATTTTAAATCGAAATAATTAAATAAACAATGTAAATCTCACTACTCGAAATATCTCCCAACAAGCAAAATGATTATGTTAATAAAATCTCCGAGTTAACTTATCTATATTGTCAAGGATACCTTTTTTCTCAATGAACTCCACTTCCAAATTTGAATATTATTTTGGACACTTGTGAATTGTGAAATTTCAACTATGGTACAAGCAAAATGATTATGTTAATAAACTCTCCGAGTTAACTTCTCTATATTGTCAAGGATACCTTTTTTCTCAATGAACTCCACTTCCTTCGAATATTATTTTGGACACTCGTGAATTGTGAAATTTCAACTATGGTACTTTTTGTTTGATTTTTTTTGGAGTTGTCTTTAGTGAGATTTTTGGAGTTTCACGTGTAGAAATCTTGTAAAAATTTTTGAGGTAAAATTTTGATGTTTGTTATTTAAACTAGTGACTGTATATATGGAATCAGCACCATAAAAATTCTAGAGCACTTCAATTGTGCAAATTTGTCCATCAAAATTCTATTTTGAGTGAATTCCAACCAGATTTTAGAAAAATTAGACCGAAAAAATCCACTATAAAAACCTTCAAAAAATCACACTAAAAACTACTCTTTTTTTAAACAACGTGAACCCTCATTCACTTTTTATTCTTACAACGTGAGGGTCATCTTTGAATCGATTGACTGATTGAATCTCATATTCAGTTGGAATATGTAATTCCTACTTGTATGTGGTTGTAACTCTCTATTTGAGGAGTTTGTTCCTACATTATAGGAAGTAGCTAGAACTATATTTGTTCCTAGTTTAGTGTGTGGTTGAGAGAATCTCTCAACCACATTATCGTGCGTCCAAGATAGATTTCCTATCTTGAGACTATCTCATGTATAAATGTGTGTAATATCTTTGATTAATTAATAAAGTTTGCAGATTGAAGTTTTATCTTGGTATCAGAGCTATAAGGGCCTGGGCCTCGACCCCTCCTGGGTTGAGGGCATAGGAAAATAAATGACTGTATTTATATAGTTTTTTGATATTAAATTTTGTTTTTCCATCCAGCGCATCACAGAGAAGGCTGAGCCTGAATGTGATCGGATCTGCATGGTGGTGAACTCCAAGTAGTTCAATCAACGTAGAAAGAAGAAACTTGAGGCCGGAAGAGGTAGATTGTGCGTCTACGTGAATCTTCTGCATGAATCGAATCTCAAGAGGTGGATTGGTTTGTTGTATTGTTCCTAGCTGCGTGGATATTTTATTAACAGAGATATCCATATGGATGTCGGCGAGGGTTTCCATAGCGAGTAAAAACCCTTCCGCGAAGACGATAGGTAAAGGCTCCCATCACCGCAACTCTTGTGCGCTCCATGTATACTATAGTCTCAGGCATCACATCTTCTGTGAAGATCATTTTTTGATGCTTCACACTCATCTTCCTCTTGAAATGCTCGGAATTCATGCTTTGGATCGAGGGTATGCGATTTTGTAGTGAAAATAACTTCCGTTCCTACTGTTTAAAGGCTCAAAACGCATTAGTCAGAGAATAATGTCATGTTTTGTTGCAGCTGTGTGACCTATGGAGTGCAGTGCCTAGGTCTTATAGAGCTCATTGGCGGAGTCTAAGAATCGTGGACGTCGACGTTGTATAGGCCAAAGATCGTTCAGTAATTGAAGAGGAGGCAGTGGAATTGTGTTGATGTTGCATCATAGAAGAGATGAAGTATTCGATGATAAGGAAATAAAAGAGCCAAAGTGTTGCTAAAAGAGCCGAAGTGTTGCTAAAAGAGTCGAAGATGGAGAGATCGGATCTGGGTGTTCTCGGCGTTGATAGCGGACAAAGGTAGATTGGTAGCCCGGCATGGAGAAGAGGAGCTGCTGCATGGATCGATGCGGATGAATCTCTCATTCATGGTGATCCTATTGTATCCGAGCTGCATACCCAAGTGCACAGAGGGGATCCGACTATTTCAGATTTGTCCTGAAAAACTGTTTGAGAAATATAGAAGTTGTAGGAGCTCTGTGTGCGAGATCCATCTATTGGGGTTTTAGGTAGAACATGCATTGCTTTCAAATTGAGCATGGAGATCTCTATAGATCAGGTTGTGAGCTGATTTCCTCGCGTGATAAAAAATCGTCACATGAATATGCAGTTGCTACGCAATTTAATGGAGGCTCGTTGCCTTGAATTAGCCGCTTGGGAAAGGAGAAAATGAAATTGACAGGTTTTGGAGTTTGCTTCAACTGGTTTCTCAGTGATTATTAAATTTTTTTGGTTCGACATGAAGAATATGCGACAGAGAAAAGGTGTTTCACCCCCAAAGACTATAGTAGTGGGGTATTGCCTCAAGTATGTAGCCTGACTATCTATATACCGTCAGTTGTGGAGTGCCCTTACCTTTTCAGAAGAGGAGTTTGAACCAGTAATGCAAGTTGTTGTGGGAAAAATACGTACACTTCTAGGCCTTCCACCAACTGCTCCACAGGATACCAAAATGCATATATCAATTGTTTTAGCCAGTGAGACAAGTTTTTCAAATGGGAGATGGATGTGTTGCTCCGTTGCCGTGTAGTTGCTGATGTGGTATCTTGCTCATTGAATTTGTCATCTGATTGACAACCGAGGCCAATTTTCTATGGTGTTGAGAGTGGGATAAATGTGAATCACTAACGCCAGGTAAGTACGACAAATGATAGTTCAAGCTAGCAGTTTGAATTTATATACCTAAGCGCATGGATGCCGAGGGTGTGGAGTAAGGGACGAATGTGAATGTTCCTGAATTGAATGCAGTGCGTGTGTGACAGTGTGTATGTTCTGTGCAGAGGTAGTTCATATATTTGTTTGACTACTTGGTTGTTGTATGGCAAGAAGGTGGACGAGGCCACTGAGAAGGGCCGAGTCCTGAAATGCTGGTTTTTGTTTTGGTTTCAATTCATTTTTTAATTTCTCGTTGGAACCAATCGGTGGTGGCTTCACCCACATGTTCGAGTTGAACAAATGCAGCTTTCAGGTTGGAAGATTTGCTTGGTTGTGGTGTTGTGAAGATGGCCTTGTATAGCGAAGAGGTTGATAGATTGTTGAGTCTTCTGCAGGTGTCAGAAGAGGTACGGAAGCACGCAGAGTTGTTGGGAGGCTTCGAGCTTCCTTTGTTTGGGATCGACCTGGTTCAAGTTTGAATAGACTTTTAACATGGTCTCGTGGTGCAATAGTAAAGTAAGCCGAGGACAGTGTGGTGAGCTGCCTCGTCATGTTTATGTTTCCATACAGGGTAAAGATGAAATTAAAAGTTCCAATATATTTTCTTTAATGAAAGAAATTGTCTTCATGAATTATTCTGCTTTCATGTTGAGACCGGTCAACTTAACATGTAAATGCATTTGTGTAAATCTGGTTAAAAGAATTAGATGTTGTATTGTTGTGACATTTAGCTTGGAAAACTATTGTCACAAGTATGAATCTATGTTGGAATTTGCCATTCCAAATAGACAAATTTATTTGTAGGAATGATTTACTACCAGATATGATGAAGACATGATGTTGTAGAGGTAAATCCCCTTTGCAGACAAAGGCGATCCCTACTAGCCCAGATCGGGTCTAGCAACAACCGAGTCACGCTAAGATGCAAGTTCCTAATTGAAAAATACCAAGGTGCGATAAGAGGCCTACCTTAAGTCCTACGCTGTCGTCGTTTGTGGAGAAGATGGCACTTTCGTCCCTCGCTTTAGCAGATCACAATTCTCCCACTCGATGCGATCAAACACCTACACGTACAAGAAGAAACAACAAACACACAAGCGTAAAACCTAATACATGCAATTATGTATCTACATAGAGACGATACAACTCATAACATGAAACATGAACATCTGAGTGGAACCATAATCGAAGTCGCTTATTATTAATCAGAACAAAGAAAGATACAACCTGAGCTCTGACACTGGATCTTCCTTCAGCGGGTCGACAGAGGAGTACGTCTCGATAAAATTCATCGGGAAAAGGACAAGTCTCTCTCTCTTCGGCTGTCTGACGATAATCTCCTTACAATTGATTCAGCTCTATTCAGGCTTTCAGCTATTCAGCTAGTTCAACCATTCAGCCCCTCCATCAATGGAAGATGGCTATATTTATAGAGGAGAGGAGGAGGTTGGGATCCCTACAATAGTTGAAGGGAGGCCTTATCCCTTGGGAGGTTCCCCATAAGGTGGAAACAAGAGGCCAAAGGAGGAAGGCCGTGGTTATTCAGTCGAAACCACTCCTCATGACTCATCCACGAAGTCGTTGTAATCGAAACTTCGCCTCTTTTTAAAAAAAAAATTCCATAAGCAAATTGTCGCAGGTGCTTAACTATGACAGAGTGCCAACTGGCGTGGGCTCAGTGTTAATTTTCTTCATTGGCGTGAGGACATAACAGGCTACCAGCACCAAGGCAAAAACAAGTGTTTTTAGGGGTCTGCTCAGGAAATGATCAACAAAAGTAATGTTGTCCTCATGGCAAGGGATGCAATGATGGTATTTGCAAGGCATGACACTGCTTATTGGTCACATAAACGACCCTCCAATGGGCAAGATGGGGATTGCAGGGACGGTGACAAATTACTGTGTAATAGATGCCCCCTAAAGCATGAGGCCCGAAAGAGAGAGAGGGGTGAAATGCTTTATGAGAATGTGCCCAAATGAAAACACTACCGTCGGAAAACCTACGTAGACAAATACAACTGATATCTCAAATACATGATATATGGTATGGGCGCAGCCATCCGTAATAGAGTATACAATCATCAAGATCCAAGGCATGGATGTAGCCATCCAGTAAGGATCGATAAATAAAATCAGGTATGGTCGCAGACATCCATTCAATGATTCATGTAACCAATCATAATAATCCACAAAATCACAGCCTAGATTTCAACAAACAAAATCCAGGGTCTTGCGCTCCCTCTTGACCCGAACAAAGTATAAGTTCTAGCATGTGAATAAGTGAGCTGAAGTCAAACATTCAAGAACATCGTCTGATTACCAGCCAATGATGAAAGATGTTAACAGACACGAGAGGAACCACCAATAATGTCAATGGCCCTCAAGGTACTACAGGTACAATCCAGGAAATGCGAACAATGAGCTGATGTTGAACACTCGCAAAATCATCCAATCGAAGGTCAATAATGAAAACCTTGCGTCGAATGCGAAGAACCTGCCATTGAGGCATGCAGGCTCCAAGGTACTGGAAGGGAGTCTCTAGATTAGCTTCCTGGATAATGAGCTGAAGTTGACAGGAAGTGACCTTGATCGAAGGTGGGCGATAGTGTTTCCCACATCATCGACGTGAGACAGAGGAATATAATGTTTGTGAATCAGGATCAGATGAGAATCAGAGGAAGGTTGAAACTGCGGAGGTCAACTTCTCTTGAACATATCGGCGGCACGACACTGGATTTGGCAGTATTTGACATCAAAATATTAATGAAGAGGCAAATAGCAGATGAGAGGTCAAAATGGATTACCCAAACCCATGGAGGCAAGCAGAAAATGAGATGAGATGTCCCCAACTTGACACGAATGCAGACAAGTGCCATGTTCAAGAGCGACATACTACCGACACGATGACGATACTGGTTCCATTTTTCCCCACCATTTCTGGTGAGTACCTCTTTATTTTTACACAAGCTTGAAGAGGATACCATATGCTTGTCGTATAAGTTCGTCCTTTGGACGAATCCAACCTAGTACATTTAACGAGCCCTAGGAAGGAGGAACTCGAGTATCGTCATTACGACTGGATCCGATGTCATCAGGGTTTAACGAGTCTGACAAAGGAAGAACTCAATGTCTTTTCATGTTTAGAGAGTTTGAAAAGACTGCAGAAAAGTAAACTCCAGCAGTTCCTTTTCGTAAATAGTTCCTCAGATCCGAAAAGGTAGAAAACTGTGTCTGAAAAAACCTCCTAGTCACGATAGGCTAGGGTATTCCTTTTTTCGTAAATAATCTATCCCAACCCGAAAAAGGGGTAAACTTATACTGGGTAGATGTCGTTTCACAGCCACTTTAACGAGATCAAAATGACAAGTGACTCGGTAATCTTTTCATGTTTAGAGAGTCAGAAAAGAGCTGAAAGTTGACTCCTCTTGGAGGAACGAGTGGTATAAAGGGTAGCAACTGGTTCCGGTGATGGTGGAACTGCTCAGAACAAGATAAAGGCAAAGAGGCTGGCTAACAGGACCACTCATTGCAACATTTCCTCAGGAATGGGTAAAACAACCAAGTGAAGGCATAGGATCGGCCAATCAGAGAGTGACGATGGAGTGAGAAAACCAAGGCTCATCTGGAAAAACAAGCTAATAATGTGGTGATTACACGAGGTAAAATGGGAATGGTTTCATTTTTACACAAGCTTGAAATCAGGAAACTATGCTTGAAGTTGGTTTTATTTTTACACAAGCTTCAAACAAAGATAAACTATGCTTGAAAAATTTAAGCATGCCCCTGGCATGGTGACTCAATTCAAGGTACATGCCCCCCAAGCTTCAATCCATATGAAAAGCAGATGGAGTGAAGGTTCAAGTTACGAGATCAAGAGGAAGACTCGACTGGGATTTTACAAGATCTAAACAAAGACTCGAATTGAACGGGAACATGTTTCATTATTTTAGCGAGGTTGACACATTAAAAGAATTATCCTTAGATGACCTTGTTTAATTTTTTAAGGAGCTTGACACAAGAAAAATGAACTCTGCTCCAATAGACCTTGTTTCATGGTTTAAGGAGCTTGACACAAGAAAACTAACTCTTCTCTGAAGACAACTCATCATGATGAACAAGAAGACATCGCTTCCAAGAGTTTCCCGTCCGATGGAAGGAAAACATCTTGGAAGTCTGGACCCAATGCCCCCAACACACTATGTACAATGGCACTATCACTGAGTACAGGCACGGGGTAGGTAGCCACATAGTTGACCTATGGTGGGGCAGATACAACAGGTGGATAAAAACTAGGAAGGGATGATGGCATGCCAGATTCCACATCAGGACCAAAGAATGAAAGTTGATGAATGGTCATGACCCATCCTTCATGTGGAAAACAGACCACATGAAAAAGGGAGGAGATGAGCATTCCCATGGTGTAGGTGTAATCACACCCCAAGAGAAGATTGAAATCCAAGGGGCCTGGAAAAACCATCACATCCATATGGACGGTTTTACCTCCCAAAGTAATAGGTAACCTTGGAAGGATCCCTAACGGTTGACTCGTTCTTCTGTTAAATGCCAACAGATTCTACGTAATAGGCATAAGTGGCGGTGAACCAAAAGCTTGCCAAGTAGTTGAGGATAAAATACTAACAGATGCACCTTCATCTATAACAGTGCTAGGTACAACCAGACCAAAGGCCTGTACCGTTATCTCAAAAGGCACATAAGACGGAAGGCGGTATCCTGCAAATCGACTCCAATCAAAGGAAGCAACCAAACTACTCGGAGGGGCTGCCATCGAACCGAGATGGTCTTACCCTGGTGTTACGATAGATGAAGGA
Organism: Pinus albicaulis; assembly: GCA_034641835.2. NCBI lineage: Eukaryota > Viridiplantae > Streptophyta > Pinopsida > Pinales > Pinaceae > Pinus > Pinus albicaulis. The sequence continues at coordinate 1,076,448,997 of CM076580.1, read as the reverse complement.
GCATCCTCCATGACCTCCATCATGGAGTCAGGAGAGGTATCCTCGGGGACCTCCATCATGGGAGGCAGAGGAGCAGCTTTTTGAGGTATGGGGTCAGGAGAATCTTTCTCCAAGTCTGAAGAATCTGAAGAAACAAGAAGAACCTCAAGGATGTGAGATCCACTCTCAACGGAAAAGACGTAGTGCACCGTAGACAGGGCCAGTTCAACCGATCCCATGACCAATGGTTGGTTGGGGATGGATTCCTGAATTTGAATTTCCGGGGGAGTGGGATTGACCAAGGATGATTCTTGACCAATCGTAGGATCAGCTGGTGGAGGAATTAAAGAAAGTTGCTTGTAACCAACCATAAGGCATGGTGCCGAAGCAGTCGAGTTGTCCAAAAATCGCTTGGCTTCATCCATATATGGACAAAGGTGAATGGGATGATGCCCTTAACACAAATTACAGGGATTGGTAATCTTACCCTACTTCTTAGGAGCCTTACCAACACCAGTTGAAGACGTGCCCCCAACTTGACTCCCAGAAGCCAAAGACAATGACGGATGACCGTTGGACCATACTTCAAGAACCTTGGGAATGCCAGGGCAGTATCGAAGAAGATGGTTTCCTATGCACAACATGCAAGGGAATTTGACTTTCTGCAGAGGGTTGAGAGGTTTATCAAGAGGAGGTGATTCAGAAGCAGTAGCTGCAGGTTTAGCCTCTCTCTTATTGGAATTCTTCTTCTTTGTCTTCTTCTTCTTCTTCTTAGCCACCTAGTTACTCGAATCTAGACTTTCACCAGGCGAAGTAGAAGAGGAGGACGCAGAAATAGGTGAAGAAGGGGAGAGGTCCACCTTGGAATCAACATGATGTTGTTTAGGCGGAGGAACTGATTGACTAGTAGCCAAGACATTTGGGACCACAAAGGTTGAAAACAACCAAATGGGCAACCCAACAGTTAACCCAGGAAGGAACAACGTTGCCATATAAGGAGCACCAACATTTCCAAAAGGAGGAAAAGGACCAAGATTCCCTTCAAAGGGGATTCCTTGGTTGGTGAACTCCGGAAAAGTTGCCATCTGAAACATCTCAAATCAACCCTCTAAGGAAACTAACTTTAACCAGGAATATTTCGTGGGCAGTTAATTTTAAAACATTGAAACCAGACTCTGTTGTTTCATATTTTAAGAGTCAAGAAACAGGCAAAAGGTGGCTCTATCACTTTCAGTTTGGAAACAAGCGTGAAAGGACAAGCGCTTGACGATCTTTTCAAATTTAGGAAGTCAGTAAAGATCAAACTGACTGCTCTGGAATTCTAGGCAAAGGTTGTACTAGATATCCGTGAACTACAATATACACCTTGGTTTCAAAAATTAATGAGAAATCAACCAAGGACTTGACGTACGTGCAGGAAATCTCCCCGAATGTTGTGTCTGGTGTATCACGGGTATAAGGCAGCAGACTCGGCTTCCTACGGATAAAGGATAGCAACCTAGTGGGGTCTCCCTTAATATACGCGACGGTACGGGGATCACAAGTCCGTACTAGTGCTGTCTAAAGCCAAGAGGTGAACGACAACTACTAGGTTTAATGACGTCGGAACACATATCTAGCCTAGACCTCTAAATATTTCGTTAATGTTTCAATGTTGCCTTAGTGTAAATTGAATAAATTTTAATTTTAATCTTCAATTATGTTTCAATTTTCAGGCCCTAGTGAGTGTTATGTCTCAAAATCGCCTAAATGCACACTACATGCTACAGTATATCATTTCATTCGATGAAAGCTAATTATGAGAGAGTTAAGAGCTTTTCACACAATAAAAAAATGACCAGACAACAACCAGTGATGTCTCTAATGCAGCTAATGGAAACTAAAAGCTTTTCTTTCAAAGTTACAAATCACTAATAACACATAAAATATTCAATTTACATTAACTAATCAAGAGAAAAAGAGATTTTTTGTATTTTCAATGTTTAAGAGCAAAATGCACTAAAAAAAATGAAAACTAATGCAAAGAACAATTTGAGAAGTGACAACAAAAGAGCAAAGACAAGGAAGTTCACTCAATGGAAAACACACAATCAGACCTCAAATTGACAAAAAGTCCCTCAAATCAAAAGAAATCTCGAAGACTCAAATGAACCATGTAATCTAGGCCCAAAACGGGACAAAGAGGAATTCGAATGAAGAAGAAGCCAATCACTCAAATAACGCAATAAAACAATAGACAACCATCAAAAAAATGTAGAGAAGCAATCACAAAGTTGACTGAACAGATAGAAACCAAAAGCTCCCGTGGGAGGCTCGACACACTGTAGCACCTAGATGCACTAGGGCCAGAATGTAAAATCGATGGTGGAAGGCAAACAACCAAAGGATGAAGGTCGCACTCAGTCAAACAAGGCTCCAGAACACTCAGGTAGTCATAAAAGTGAAACCAAAATCACAGATCAAGCTTAGGAAGCTCAAGACAGAGCAAACCCTAGCACCTTACAGAATCGACGCGACTGTTAGGCTGCAACTAGTGCCAGAACAGCATTAGTGCGAGTAATACACTGGCAACATGCGCCAATTGACGCGACTGTCAGGCTAATAAGCGTGCCAGTCGAGTTTACTAAGAAAAAATAAAAAATAGCAATCCAAGAAGCAGACCAGTGATGGTGGGGCTAAACAAAAGCCAAACACTCAGAAAAGAGCCAACCAAAAGAGTTGATCAAGCAAGCAAAGACAAGAATCGACTGAAACGACAAGACAATACTCAAATCAATGTCGTCCCCAGCGGAGTCGCCAATTTTTTGTAGAGGTAAATCCCCAGATCGGGTCTACCAACAACTGAGTCACGCTAAGACACAAGTTCCTAATTGCAAAAGACCAAGGTGCGATAAGAGGCCTACCTTAAGTCCTACGTTGTCGTCGTTTGTGGAGAAGATGGCGCTTTCGTCCCTTGCTTTGGAAGATCACAATTCTCCCGCTCAATGTGATCGAACACCTGCACGTACAAGAAGAAACAAAAAACACACAAGCGTAAAACCTAATACATGCAATTATGTATCAATCAGAGAAGATACAACTCATAATATGAAACATGAACATCTGAGTGGAACCATAATCGAAGTCGCTTATTATTAATCAGAACAAAGAAAGATACAACTTGAGCTCTGACACTGGATCTTCCTTCGACGGGTCGATAGAGGAGTATGTCTCGGTAAAGTTCGTCGGGAAAAGGACAAGTCTCTCTCTCTTCGGTTGTCTGACGATAATCTCCTTACAATTGATTCAACTCTATTCAAGCTTTCAGCTATTCAGCTAGTTCAACCATTCATCCCCTCCATCAATGGAAGATGGCTACATTTATAGAGGATAGGAGGAGGTTGGGATCCCTACAATAGTGGAAGGGAGGCCTTATCCCTTGGGAGGTTCCCCATAAGGTGGAAACAAGAGGCCAAAGGAGGAAGGCCATGGTTATTCAGTCGAAACCACTCCTCATGACTCATCCACGAAGTTGTTGTAATCGAAACTTCACCTCTTTTTAAAAAAAATTTCCATAAGCAGATTGGCACGGGTGCTTAACTGGGACAGAGCGCCAACTGGCGCAGGCTAAGTGTTAATTTTCTTCATTGGCGCGAGGACATAACGGGCTACCAGCGCCAAGGCAAAAACAGGTGTTTTTAGGGGTCTGCTCAGGAAATGATCAACAGAAGGAATGTTTTCCTCATGGCAAGGGATGCAATGATGGTATTTGCAAGGCATGACACTGCTTATTGGTCACATAAAAAACCCTCCAATGGGCGAGATGGGGATTGCAGGGACGGTGAAAAATCACTGTGTAACACATGACAATGAAAATGGCATCAAAGGATAGTGCTTGGAAGTACATCATAGATTGGAGGGTGATCGAGTTTGTGTGTGCCCAGTGTGATGGAAACATATATGCATGTTCAATTACTAGGATATTAGCTTGACAATAGGCCTTAGTTGTTGCAGCATGTTAGCGGGCATGAGGAGGCATGCTTGAAAGCAGTTACCTAGCCTTGATACTGTGAACAGGGGAAGTGGAATTATGTTGCGATGCTAGGGGAATTGGATACTGAAATAAGAAATTTTGTGTGTAAAATCATTGAGTTTTATGCATGTTGATAGTGAATTTGTGGACGACGAAGGATTGGACCGGTGGAGTCCTGGATTATTGTTTTTTGAAGGGAAAATTGTGTCTCTTCGTGTGGCTGTGAGTGCCTATGTCTGGATCATTTGTGCCAGAATGCACTGCATTGAGACCAGTTGAAATGTCATCAATCCATTTCTTTATCAATGGACCCCTCACAAGTATCGTTGGTGAAAAATGGTTGCTAGAATGCTTGGAAAATAATCATCTTTGGGCAGAGATAGAGAAATTAAATCTAAAGAGTTTATGTTTTTTTATTTAATCTCTTGGAATCATGTTTAAAGTTATTGACCCTTATTAAGCCTAGCTAACTCAATGTAGGTAAATTTATTTTGTTAGAAGTAGCTACTCTAACAAATGACAGGTGAAACGTGAAGTTCCAAGTTTTAATTGACAATGTCAAAGATGCCCAAGATGTAAGCAACGAAAGAGGAGGTAATGAAGCAGCAACAATTATTATGATGGACAACAAAGTAAATGTTTTTTTGAGTTAGAGTGGGTTTGTGGGATAGACTCCCTAGCATGTTATAAGCAATTCTAGGAAATTTTTTGTAGTGGTCATGTTATGTACCTAGAAACTCCAAAAGTTGAAGTATGATGGTTTATGGTCAGCCAGAAACCATCTTTGGCCCTGATCTGGATTTATGCAGGAATGCAACAGAATAAAAATATAACCATAAATACAAAGATGCAATGGAAATAACACTTCATTTCATTAATATCAAAGAACTGAAATTTTCTTACAGACAGAATGGAAATAAAACTAGCTAGGGCGCTGGTAGCTATCTCTGAGAAGAGATGTGGCGGCTACAGGCCTCTGAATTGAGTTACAATGAGGCTCGAGGGCCTATTTATTATTTAGAAACAATGGGAAATCCTAAACAACAAAAACCCTAACCCTAGGAGATGAAGCGTTGATCCAGATTTATTTGAGAGTCTGTGAGTACGGATGTTAGGAGGGACATAGAGATGCAGCGGAAATAATGCTTCATTTCATTAATATCGAATAACAGAAATATGCTTACAGGCATAATGGAAATAAAATAGCTAGGGTGCTGGTAGCGAATCTCTGAGAAGAGATGTGATGGCTACAGACCTCTGAACTATCTTACAATGAGGCTCGAGGGCCTATTTATTGTTGAGAAACAATGTAGAATCCAAAACATCCAAAAACCTAACCGTAGGAGATGAGGCGCCAAAATTGTGGGTGCCCGTATGGGTAAATTGGTGGTTCAACTTCCCGGGGGCGTAACTTTGGCATCCGATCTCCGTTTGACGCGCTCAATAGCTCATTAGAAAGATCTATCTGAGAATTACAACTTTTGAATGAGCAACATTGATCCATGGACCCATGTTGCTCTCCGTTTTCCCAAAAAACGTCGTTTAGGCCCTCAAAACGGCTCCGGAAGTTCAGGACCCAAAAAACTGCTAAAAATAGTAATTTTTGTTGCAACTTGAAAATTGAAAGAACTGATTGTGGGGGTTTAAATGGAATAGGTGGGTGGCCACCAATATCCACCTAGATCATTAAGGCCCAAAAACGGCTCCAGGAGTGGAGGACTCGAAAACTTGCTAAAAATAGTAAGTTGTGTTGAATGTGAAGAGCTGCAAGAATTGATGGTGCTAGTCCAAATGGAATACTTGGGTGGCCAACGATATCCACCTAGATCATTCCTCCCTCCTTAGGAAGCAATGGTCCCCATTGCGTTGAGATCCTCCATGAGATGAGGCAAATTCTGTTGAACTGAGTATTAGATGTGTTGAAGATGTCAAGGACCTGCGGTTGGACATGCTGGATGCATTTAGTAAATTTGGTTTCTTTATCAGCCTCAGACAGTGCATGTTTGGATTCTGTATGTGTAGTTGAAAGATGTATGGCAACATCAGGCGATGGTGCGTTGGGAGTCAGATCAATGGAGTGCTTGTCCTGATAGTGTAGAGGAACCTCTATGAGTGAGGGGAAAACTTCCTCGTATTCCTCCATGACTTTGTCCATCTGCTACAGCCGTGCAAGGGAGCCCTGTTTCGAGGTTGTGGCCACAATATTTTTCTTTCCCTGTGAGTGAGTTGTAAGGAAAATTAATTTCCTAGTTTGGGAAACAATCTTACAGCGTTGTTTTGCAGTAGTTAAAGAGATGACAGGAGGCGGCGCTACCTCCGGTATCCTGTACAAGTTATTTCCCAAAGTAATAATAACAGCACGAGGCCTAGACCCATACACAGCATGACGCCTCCACAAGTAAGGTTGGCCCAATAATACATCAGCTACATCACGAGGAGCAACATCACACAATACCTCATCCGTGAATGGCTTGATACTGTATGGAAGGCGACACTGCTGGCGGATGTGGAGATCTCTCCCTGGGTGGAGCCACCTGATGGTATGTTTAACGAGGTGTGCTATGGTGGGTGACGTAAAACTTCATGACCTCTGTTGAAATGATTCTTTAGGAGGCGGAAGAGGCTCTCCCTCCTCTAGATCCTCACAGACCCTCCTACGTATCTTGGTGATGACAACAATGGCGATGGGATCTACATCAATGATATGCTTCCCTTTGTCATTGCCTTTGTTTGGTTCTAACTCGGGATCGAGAAAAATGCATGCGGTTCGAGTGCCTTTGAATTGACCACCACAGAACTGCATTTGGCCAAACACTGCGCGTTCATTTGTGGTGGAAATTTGTTATGAAATTCTGCCACTTCCACTAACTCACACTGTTCCCTGTGTCCTTCTTTGGATTTTTGGTGTTGTTCTGAGTCACATTGCTTTGGCCTTGCCCCTTGTTCTTCAGTTCGGGGGCACCTTTTGAATTCGCAGATCCAAAGTCTTGCTTCTTCTGCTTAAATTTCTGCTCGATCTTGGCAGCATAGCGATATTCCGTGCCAAGCGATGTAATGTCGAGGAACTCCATTTCCTCCTAAATGTGTTTGTGTAGACAGCTACAGTACTTGAGCACCAAATGTCTCTCTGAATCTTTAATACCCAACTTTTGGGCAGGGTATGGAACAGATTCGTCAGTTCGTGCACATCTTGATCCTTTTTTTGCCGCAGCGTGGTCCATTGGATGTATTTGTTCTCATAGCTCCCCACAGGGTAATATTGTTCCCTGATGCCATCTCGGAATGAATTCCAAGTGGGTGTGGCCAAGAACAGAGAGGGCTCCCCTTCACCCTCTTTCTCACGGTAGGTTTCCCACCAGTCTTTGACATGGGGGGCGGCTTTGAGGAGTGCAAAAATAATCTTTTCTCGGTCAAAGAAGTCATGGACTGAGAAATACCCTTCCAGCAAATTTAACCATCTGTCTACGGCGTCTGCATCTATTTTTCCTTCAAATATAGGAATGTCAAAGGATTTTTGTGCCTTGAAGGAGTGGTGCCTCAGTGGCCGTTGGATGCGATGCGCCATATGTGGGCAGTTGTTGAAGGAATTGAGAAAAGTTATCCATCATCGCATTCCTTTGTTTCTCAAGGGCCTCCTCGAGCAGTATTTTGATAGGATCTCCTGCTCCCTCATCTTTCTTTTCTTTCGCCATGGGAGGTCATCGGGGTTTGCGAGGCTGATCTTGCAAGGGTTCAACCAGATCGAGCCCTAACTCCTTATACCCTGACCGCGTTGGGAACATGCAAAGAAAAACAAAGAAAGAGCAGACTCGCTTTGATACCACTGATCTGGATTTATGCAGGAACGCAACAGAATACATAAATAACCATGAATATAGAGATGCAACGGAAATAATGCTTCATTTCATTAATATCAAATAATAGAAATATGCTTACAGGCATAATGGAAATAAAATAGCTAGGGTGCTGGTAGCGAATCTCTGAGAAGAGATGTGATGGCTAAAGACCTCTTAACTGTCTTACAATGAGGCTCGAGGGCCTATTTATTGTTGAGAAACAATGTAGAATCCAAAACGTCCAAAAACCTAACCGTAGGAGATGAGTCGCCAAAATTGTGGGCGCCCGTTTGGGTAAATTGGTGGTTCAACTTCCCGGGAGCGTAACTTTGGCATCCGATCTCCGTTTGACGCGCTCAATAGCTCGTTAGAAAGATCTATCCGAGGAGTACAACTTTTGAATGAGCAACATGGTCCATGGACACATGTTTCTCTCCTTTTTCCCAAAAAACGTCGTTTAGGCCCTCAAAACGGCTTCGGAAGTTCAGGACCCAAAAAACTGCTAAAAATAGAAAGTTTTGTTGCAACTTGAAAATTGAAAGAACTGATGGTGGGGGTTCAAATGGAATAGGTGGGTGGCCACCAATATCCACCTGGATCATTAAGGCCCCAAAACGGCTCCAGGAGTGGAGGACCCAAAAACTTGCTAAAAATAGTAAGTTGTGTTGAATGTGAAGAGCTGCAAGAATTGATGGTGCTAGTCCAAATGGAATAGGTGGGTGGCCACCGATATCCACCTGGATCAAGCGCCAAAACTATGGGCCCTGTTTGGGTAAATTGGTGTTTCAACTTCCCGGGGGCGTAGCTTTGGCATACGATCTCTGTTTGATGCGTACCATACCTTGTTAGAAAGATCTATCCGATGACTACAAATTTTGAGTGAGCAACATGGGTATGCTCCCCGTTTTCCCACAAAAACGCCATTTAGGGCCTCAAAACGGCTTCGGAAGTTTAAAACCCGAAAAGCTGCTAAAAATAATAAGTTGTGTCGAAACTGAAAAACTGAAAGAGATAATGGTGGGGCCCCAAGTGGAATAGGCGGGTGACCACCAATATCCACCTGGATCATTCCTCCCCCCTTAGGAAGCAATGGTCCCCATTGTGTTAAGTTCCTCCATGAGATGAGGAAATTTCTATTGAACTTGGTCCCTAGTGAACCACTTTCCTTGGTGCAGGAGTTGGACAACATTGACAACCCGATACAGTTGGATCTTCTGTTGGCGAGTTTTATTAATTTGCATGTCCATGATACAATCTGTGGTGGCCTATTCCATGCAGTCTGGGTTTAACTCTGTTGGTGTGAGTTGTTCTGTAATGTCAGAGGTTTCCAGTAGAGGTGGGAAGTAAGGATGAAGGCGGTCCACATTGAATATTGAGTGCAGAACAAGGAATGGTGGAATACTGAGCTCGACGACATTGTTCCCTACAGCCTTGGTGATGGTGTACAGCCCATATCGGAGTGGGTGAAGCTTGCGATGGGGTCCAGTGAGGCGCTCCTTCTGCAAATGTAGCCATACTTTGTCACCCACCTGGAAGTTGTGTGGCACCCGGTGTTGATCATGGTGTTGCTTGTACTTAGCATTGGCTCTGTCCAATATGTCATGAACCTGTTGGCGGATGTGTTGAATGCACTCGATGAAGCTATTTGCTTTGTCAAATTCAGACTGGACATGAGCCGAATCGGCCTAAGTAACCACAAATGGCATGGCTATGTCAATGGGACATAGTGGTTGGAATTCCAAGCCCACCTGAAAGGGGCTATGGCCAATTGAACTATGGAGAGCCTGGTTATAACTATGTTGTACATAGGGGAGGCTCTCGTTCCATGTGCGTGGATGCTTTGAATTGTACATGCGCAGAATGTGTATAATCATTCTATTGACAACCTCTGTCTGGCCATCTGTTTGGGGATGGAAAGTTGTGGAGTTGGTGAGCTTGGTGTCCAGCATTGACCAGAGGCTGAACCAAAATGTGCTAAGGAACCTGCTATCCCGATCTGATATGATAGACTGTGGGATCCCAAAGTGCACCCACACTCGTTCAAAGAAGAGTTTAACAGTGGCTTTTGCTGTGATATTCTTCTTGCAGGCTGCCATAATGGCCATCTTCGAGAATCTGTCGACGACCACAAAATCACAGTCATTTCCATGCTTATAAGAAGGCAGGGCAGACATGTAATCCATGAAGATGGATTCCCAAGGTTGAATAGGGGTAGGTAGCGGAGTATATAGGCCTTGCTTCTTGATGGTCGGTTTGGCAATGGCACAAGTAGTGCAAGATTAGATGTGCTTCCCGACATCCTTTCGAAGGTTTGGCCAATAGAAATACTTCTGCAGTACTGCTACTGTTTTCTCGACCCCGAAATGCCCAGTGACTCAACTGTAGTGTGCTTCCCATATCAGCTTGGCACGCTTGCTTGAAGGAACACAAAGGTGTCACAGGTGACATAAAAAGTGCATCTTGGAGGTAAAAATTTAGAACTTGCATACCCCGCAAGAGTGCCTTGTAAGTGTGGTTGAATTCTGAGTTGCTCTCGTAGAGAAGTGGCCAATCAGAAGTCTCATGCCCACAAGAGTTGAGAACGGTGGTGAGCGCCACAATCGGTGGTCGGCTAAGGCAGTCTGCAACATTATTGGTGCTACCCTTCTTGTACTTGATGTTCAAATGAAACTGTTGCAGATATGTGGACCACTTCTGATGGCGATCATTCTGCAACTTCCCTTGTGTCTGTATGAACTGCAGGGGCCGGTGTTCTGTGTGGATGATTGTTTCCTTCCCCAAAATGTAATGCTTCCATTGTTAACAAGCTTGCACAATAGAATACATTTCTTTTTCATAAGTGGGATACTTGCGAACTGTTTTAGACAATGTCTCACTATGATATGCCACTAGATGTCCCTATTGAGTAAGAATTGCCCCAAGAGCATAGTCAGAGGCATCTGTCTCGATCTCGAATGGATGTTGCAAGTCTGGTAATGTGAGCACTGGGGCAGAACAGAGGTGATTTTTCAATTCTGTGAACTCCTTATGTTGAGGTTCCGACCAAAATAATTTTTCTCTCGCTTCTCCCTTGGTGACTTGACTCAAGGGCCAAGTGATATGAGAGAAACCCAACACGAACCTACGGTAGAAATTAGCAAGACCTAGAAAGCTGCGAAGCTCTATTATAGTGGTTGGGGCTAGCCAATCCTGAATGACTTGGATCTTGGTTGGATCCAAAATCACTCCCCTTTCATCAATAATATATCCCAGATATTGAACCTGGGTCATGCCAAAAGTGCACTTCTCCAAATTGGCACACAACTTGTGTTGTCGTAGTGTTTGGAGGACTTGTCGAATGTGGTGAAGGTGCTCTTCCCAAGTTTGGCTGAAGATAAGAATGTCATCCAAGTACACCACTACAAATGAGTTGGTGAATGGCTGCAAGATGTTGTCCATCAACCACATGAAGGTTGCAGGAGCATTCGTCAACCCAAAAGGCATGACCAGCCATTCGAAAAGGCCTTCCTTGGCTTTGAAGGCAGTCTTCCACACATCGGAGGGTTCAATTTGTACCTGGTGATACCCAGACTTCAAGTCAATCTTGCTGAAATATTTTGCACCTTTGAGTTGGTCCAGAAGGTCATCAATCCGTGGGATTGGGTACCTATTCTGGACAGTGATCTTGTTTAGCACCCGATAGTCAATATAGAGTCTCCATGTCCCATCCTTCTTTTGTACCAACATGATCGGGCTCCCACAGGGCGATGAACTTGGTCGAATGTGCTCATTCTGCAGCAGCTCCTGAATCTGCCTCTTGATTTCATCGTTCTCTAGAATAGAGCGCCAATAGATCAGTCCATTGGGTAGCGACACACCTAGGGTTAGATCAATCGGGTGCTTGACCTGACAGTGTAGAGGAACCCCTATGGGTGAGGTGAAGATGTCCCCGTACTCCTCCACAACCTTATCCATTTGTTGTTGTTGTGCAGAGGAGCCCTGTCTGGAGGTCGTGGCCACAGTCTTCTTCTTGCCCTGGGGGCGGATCATCAGGAAAACGAATTTCCTGGTTTGGGAAATGAGCTTGCTACATTTTTTTGCAGTAACCAAAGAGATAGCAGCAGGAGGTGGTACCTCTGGTATCCTGTACAACTTATTTCCCAAAGTAACAATAACAGCACAAGGTTGAGACTCATACACAGCATGACACTTCCACAAGTATGGTTGTCCTAATAATACATCAAAAAAATCAATAGGAGCAACGTCACATAATACCTCATCCGTGAAGGGCTTGATGCTATAGGGAAGGCGACACTGCTGGCTGACGCGGAGATCTCATCCTTGGTGAAGCCACCCGATGGTGTATGGATGTGGGTGAGCTGTGGTCGGCAAGCCCAACCGCTTCACGGCGTCTACTGAAATTAGATTCTTTTGGTTCCCATTGTCGACAATGAACTATATCGGGGAGCCCTTTACCCACATCTGGGAGTGGAAGAGACGTTCCTCCTCCTCTGGATCTTCCGGTTCCTCCTTCTGGATCTTCGTAGTGGCAACAATGGCGTTGGGCTCCACATCAATAATATGTTTCCCTTTGTCATTCCCCTTGTCAGGTTCTGATTCAGAGTCAGAGCATGCATCTGACTCAGAAGCCCTCATCTCGGCCACCAACGACTGCTTGGCTCGACACTCACTTGTGTTGTGAGTGGAGCTCTTATGGAACTCACACCACCAATATCCACCTGGATTAGACCTGGTGGTGGCAGATCGGAGTTACAGATTTACCCGGTGGTGGTAGATTAGAATTACGGATTTTCCCAGTGGAGGCAGATCGAAGTTGTAGATTTGCCCGGTGGTGGCAGATCAGAGTTGCGGATTTGCCCGGTGGAGGCACATCGAAGTTGCAGATTTGCCCGGTGGTGGCAGATCAGATTTGTGGATTTTCCCGGTGGAGGCAGATCGAAATTATAGATTTTCCCGGTGGTGGTAGATCGGAGTTGCCCGGTGGTGGTAGATCGGATTTGCAGATTTTCCTGGTGGAGGCAGATCGAAGTTGCAGATTTGCCTAGTGGTGGCAGATCATAGTTTTGGATTTTCCCGGTGGAGGCAGATCGAAGTTGCAGATTTGCCTGGTGGTGGCAATTGCAAATTTTCCCGGTGGTGGCAGATCGGAGTTGTGGATTTGCCCGATGGTGGTATATCGAAGTTGCAGACATATTGGCTAGAGGTTCTACACATGCGATTCACCCAGTGGTGGTGGATCTGAATCGTAGACATAGTTGTTGGAGGTTCTGCACATGCGATTCGCCCAGTGGTGGTGAATTTGTAGATACATATACATATATGTAGTGATAATGGTTGACAGAATCATGTATACGAAGGACATCCTACGAGACTAGCGGTTGCAATGGTTGGTACCCATGCATTCCGGTGGATGGTTGCTCCTTTATATGGATGTTGACATATCCTTTGTTCTGTTTGATCACAACTAGACTTTGTGAATTGATATCACGACAAGTAGTCATTAAGAGAGGGATTTGGAATATGTAATTCCTACTTGTCTATGGTTGTAACTCTCTATTTGAGGAGTCTGTTCCTACATTATAGGAAGTAGCTAGAACTATATTTGTTCCTAGTTTAGTGTGTGATTGAGAGAATCTTTCAACCACATTATTGTGCATCCAAGATAGATTTCCTATCTTGAGACTATCTCATGTATAAATGTATGTAATCTCTTTGATTAATTAATAAAGTTTGCAGTTTGAAGTTTTATCTGATTCAAATGAAACACTACTTATGATAGAAAAGTCCAATCCCAACACATTTGTTGCTTCTTCAGAACTCTGAAATCCAAAAAATTTGATTGTTCTCCATGATTTGATTTTAAAAGTGTTGTGTGTTTTTTTCTGGTTCTTTTCCATGATTTGATTTGAAAAGTGTTGTGTTTTTTTTCTCTAGTTCTTCTCCATGACTTGAAAGGAGTTCAAGGTCTTTTTCTGATTCTTCTTCATGGCTTCTGTAACCTCAGAATTATGAGAGATATTTTATTTAGAAGTCTGTCTTCATCAATCTCTGTAACCTCAGAATTATGAGGGATATATTATTTAGAAGTCTGTCTTCATCCATCTCCTGTCTTCTTCCTTCCGGATGTCAATGGATCAATTATTGAAAAAAGAAATAGCACCAATGGTCAAAAGGCGTTGTGCAGCTAGGATGATCAAAATCTTTGGAATTTTGTTATTTTTTTTCAAAAAAAATTCAGAATTTGGTTGTGGATAATAGAAATGAATTTATTACCATCAAAACATTTTGGATATGCAAAAATTTTGAAAATTGATATCCAAAATTTTGAAACTTGACAACTATAACTCAAATTTCCAAAAATTTCTACCACATTTTTCAAAATCGAAAATACTTTTTTAAAGAAAGTAAAATATTTCAATGTGAGTCTCTCAGCCTTGGAACACACATGCATCTGTGGCATATTTCAATGTGGGTCTCTCTCAGCCTTGGAACACACATGCATCTCTCTCTCAGTTTGATTGTTCTCCGTGATTTGATTTGAAAAATATTTGTGTTCTTTTCCAGGATTCGAAAGGAGTTCAAGGTCTTTTTCTGATTCTTCTCCATGATTATTTGAAAAGCTTCTGTGATCACCTCAAAACATTCTGATCCACAAAACCTCAGAAATTAGAATCATGAGGGATATTTTAATTAGAAGTCTGTCTTCATCAATGTGCTGTCTTCTTCTTCCCGTTTGTCAATGTGTCAATTATTGGAAAAAGAAATAGCACGCGAGAAAGAGACATGGTGTGGCATACTTTGATTAGTGGGCCATTTAAAAATTTTGTGGGATAGTTTCATTGTGAGTCTCTCAGCCTTGGAACATACATGCATGATGTGTGGAGCCTTGCCTGAAAACAACTGTGAGAGATACATTGCACACGGTCTTTGGGCATGGCATGGCTTGGCTAATAAATATATTCTAAAATTAATGGAGATGGGAATCCCAAACCTGTTTTTTTCTGTGATTTAAAATAGAAAATACAAAATAAGGTCAAAAGGATACTCGAAGTCACAGGAATCCACTCTGTTGTCGCAGGAATCGTTGACTAGGGAAAATAATCTGTAGTGATTCACGGCGTTGGTGCAACTTGGATTATAGCAGGAACCGGTTTCAAATGTGCACCAGCAGACCCTAGTCTGTATTCTTAAGTTGGCCATCTCATTTGTTCTATTTCTTCTTCTGAAGCAGCAGGGGAAAAAATATCAGAGAGGAAGATTGTTCATAAGATTTCTTGTCACTTTGCCTTTATGGTGCAGACCTGTTTGGTATCTGATATCTCTGCAAGCATATGTGTCTCTATTTCTGATTGAAATGTTGGTTGTTTCAATCAAGACATACCTTTTCTCCAAAAATATATAAATACAAAAAGTATATACAGAAAGGGGATGATGAAGAATGGTAGTTCAAACATGAACTGGAGTGGATAGATGATGGCAGCGCAAATACCCTCATATCCCACAATGGTGGTTCTACACTCTCTTGTGTGGGACTCTGGCTGTTTCCATTGCACTTTGCGAGGTTTACAAGGGAGAGGTACAACTACCATGGTGGGGCTTACTTTTTACATGTGCTCTGGCTTCATTTTTCACTCTTCCCATAAGTATCATCATTGATTTTCAGTTATTGATTGTTTTACAGAAGGAATATATATATATATATATATATATATATATATATATATATATATTCTTGTTATACTTCATCTTCTTATTTTTTTTTGGCACAGACACCAGGCTTGAACGTTATCACAGAATACCTAATGGGATATATCCTTCCTGAGAAGCCTATTGCAAATGTTTGCCTCAAGGTCTATGGTGATATGAGCATGAACCAGGCAGTTTCTTTCTTGTCATACTTCAAGATCGGCCATTACATGAAAGTCCCACCTCTCTCTATGTTTCTTGTACAGGTATGCTATGCTATATTTCAAAATACACATTCTCCCGCAAAGTATATAGATCCTCATGCTTATGGCACTCACTCAGCTTATGAAATGAGCATCAAGTTTAGCTTTTGCTGCTCTGCAATTCTAATATTATTTTAACACTCCATTGGAAAAAGGTCCAGATGGTAATTTCATATTGAAGCACAAATAATTATAAAATAATTAATAACCACTGTTCAACCAATTTAAACGTTATTTTCCCTTTCACTTTGGACCATTAACTGCTCCAGAAAACTAGAGTTTTATTTATAAGATAAGTGAAAAAAGAGTTTAATTTTTTTGAGGAGTTTATTCTATATGTCAAAAGAACCAGTGTTAGGTTTTAACATTGTACAGTTTATACTTGTTTAAACATGTTATTGAACATTTTGGTGAAGTAATAAAATCATTGCATTCGTCTAGTTTCAAATCTCTCTTTGCCATTATGAAACCTTCCAGACATATTATAGATAAACACACTGTATTATAGATACACATTAGAATTCTTAATTTAGAACAAGGTATTCAATTTGTCAGAAAATCATAATGAATTTGCTATATTTATTTTATTTGCAGAATGTTCTTTGCATCAAGTTAGTGGCTGCCCACAATTGTTCTGTTTTGTTTACTGATCTCCTGTGAATGCGATGCAGTTTATAGGCACAATAGTGGCTGGAACAGTCAACCTGGGAGTTGCATGGTGAATGTTGGGGTTGGTAAAAGATATATGCCAAACAGATCTTTGTCTCCAAATAGCCCATGGACATGTCCCAGTGATCATGTGTTGTTCGATGCATCAGCCATACGGGGTTTGGTCAGTGCCAAAAGGATATTTGGCAAGCTTGGAGTGTATCCCCAGTTAAATTGGTTCTTCTTGGTTGGGGCAACTTCTCCAGTTTTAGTGTGGTTGGCCCACAAGACCTTTCCAAAGGTCAAGTGGATTCCTCTGATCAACATGCCAGTTATGTTGGGATCTACAGCCTCAATGCCTCCAGCCACTGCAGTCAACTACACATCCTGGATCACTATTGGCATCATTTTCAACTATTTTATCTTTAAATATCTCAAGGTTGGGTGGCAACGTTACAATTACGTGCTGTATGCTGGCCTGGATGCTGGTTTGGCCTTTATGGCTATATTGTTATACCTTGCATTGGGTCTGGACAACACATCCATAAATTGGTGGGGAGCAAGTGGGGAGCATTGTCCATTGGCCACCTGCCCCCACTGTTAAAGGTGTCAAAGTGGATGGTTGCTGATTTGTTGTTTATTGTTTTTGCATTCTAATTTTAATGTTCACAAATATGTACATGTATACATGTTGAATACCTCATTTTCTATAAATATCAAAAAGAGATTACATCACCAATATTCAAGAAAGTTGAAGCATTAATACCACACTACATACTCCTTATGAGGGCCCAGGAAATGGACATCTATTTTCCCGCCAGTGACATGTAGCAATAATACAATATAAAGGATGATAGAAACATGAGCCACATGTCAAACAAGGACAATGAAACCGCAGAACAATAAAGACAAGTGCCACAACACATATCATGAGGAAACTAATGGAGAAGATAGACCGTTAGAGTAACACTAAAAATAGAGCAAAGCAGACAAATACAACAATATATCCCACAAGCTGCTTGGCGAAGGCAACATAGTATGCGAGCTAGATGGAAAGGGCAAATAGCCATAATGAAACCATGTAACCAAAGAAAGAAAATTGCCAGTGCCCGCAAACCACATAGCACCTACAAATAGAAGAATGTGCACTACCACATAGACCCTACAAATAGAAAAATGTGCACCACCAATAGATGACATTCATGCTAAGAAGATAACCACCAAAGTCAACCTACCATGCTGTATAATAACAAAACAATATTAAGAGATAATCTCAAGATAAACATGCATGTGGGCAATTCAAGCCAAGAACGACCCATATCCACCATGGAAGAACATATGGCCACTGAATAGTGCAACATAGAACCCTGAACTCTCCAAAAAAGAGAATGACCCAAATTCAAAAACCATTTGAGTCCACTGCTCGTAATTTCTAAATCAGAAGAATACACTCATTCCATATTTTCTTGTGCCTATAAAAAGAGTAGTTCCCTACAAACTTCGAGGGGCACAAAATCAAACAAAGTGGCCACAGACTCCCAAGCAAACAACCACTTGTGTTTTATATAAATATTCCCCAATCCACCACAACGAGGAGCCATGTGTTGGTTGGGAGGCATAATTGAGGCAAAAATCTGACACAACATACAATCTGAAGCCAAACCTTGGACAAAATAACTATCAAAAGGGAAAATAAGCATCCCTGATGGACCAAACCATAAGACCAACAAGTCATCCCCCACTCGCCAAAGCAAAGGGCGAAATTCAAGAAGATTATGCAATTCACAGCAACAAAGAGGCATACAAAACTTAACAGAGGCATGGAATGAGATCGAAACAACCAAATTACAATACCCAACTAGCATAAAACACCTAGCTAACAAAATGCAAAGAGTGCAACCCAACCAACCGACATCATATGAATATTTTATACACCACGAGGAGCTGTGACGAACATATAGAGAAATTCCTCACACCCAGAACAAAAAATGGCATTTAAAAACCAAAAGTAGCTACTAGTACACACAAAAAATGACCACCTCCACCAAGCTAGAACCAAACTAAAAAATACCCTGGATACTAGCAACCTTAGACCAACTCTGCACAAGGGTAAGAAATACCTTGAAATTCAGTATTTGGAGAAGGAGATTGTGAGAAAATAACCACAAACTCAAATTATGACCAAAACTGAGAAATGTGGAGATATAATATGAAGAACGTTGAGTGAGAGAACTCATTTCGCCCATGAGTAGAAAAATCTAGAAGGATAATAAACCAATGCCAATGACCAGAATACCATACCCATAAGAGGGACAACTCATAACACTAGAAATTAAGGAGATAGAGGTGAAGGGGTGACCCTCACCTCCTTTATGAAAATTCTTGTAGCTATGATTATTCATGAGACACGAGGGGCATTTAAACCGATGAGACATCAAACCGAAACTCCAAGCTTTCATGCCCATGAATTGCCATACAACCCAATCCATGGAACAATTGTGCGTTTAGCACATTGTCCAAAACAACTAACTCCTGAGCCATGGATGCACCCCCATTAGGGATGAAACCATATTTGCGTAATAATTCCACAAATTTATTAAATTCATTCAATAACGAGGTGGGAGTCCCGAAGGATTTTACAATAAACACACATAAATACACTAGAGACAAAATACATAAACTAGACATGGCAGAAAAGGCCGCAGCCTATCTGCATTCCTGTCATTCTCATTATTAAAAAATGTGTATAATACAAATATAAATACAAGAGGAGAATGTGTCCCAAGATAGTGTGTCTATCTTAGACACTTTGGTTGAGGAAAAATCTCAACAGCACACTAATCTAGGAGCCTAACTAGTTGGAGAGAATCTCTCAACCAACTAGAACTAAATTGAGTCCTAATTGAGAGGAACAAACTCAATGTAGAAAATTAGGAATTCATTCCTAATTTTCATGATTTAATTAATTTAATTATTTTTGGACTTTGAATTGTTTTTCTCACATGAGAGTGAGGCTAAAATTCCCCCCCTCAATGATAAGTCCAAAGTAAGAACCTGGAACCATCTCCAAGTCTTCATGCTGAAACTACTGAGCTAATGCTCAAAGAAAAACACTGCCTGAAAATCTGCCAAAGCTGAATGCCGAAAAAAGACTTCAATCTGGAGAGAACATGAGTTAGCTGCAAGTCTAATTCATCTCTGAATTTTGCTTGATAACTCTGTCATGTGCCAAGCTGCAAAATGATCCATCTGCCCTTTGCTTGCAATCAACATCCTTTGTCGACTCACAAAATTTAATGACACCCACTAACGAATTTGCTTGTCCACTGACAAAATGTTGAGGACGCCCACTAGCGAATATGTCGATGTCGAAACTGTCCACTGGCTACTTGATGATCACCCATTGGCTGATGATGATCGCCCACTAGCTGATGATGTCAAAAACAACTCATTGTTGTTTTTGTTGTTGTTGTCAGAAACTTCTCACTGCTGGTGTCGAAAAATGCTCACTGTTGCTTTTGTTGTTGACTACCCACAGGCAAATTTGTTGATGCCCACTGACTGCTTTTGCTGCTATTGTCAAAACTTTCACTCTGACAACCACCTTCAATTTTATTATCATCCCCCCCCCCTTTGTCAGCTAAAAGGAGCAATAATCATCGTCATTTCATTTCGTAACTCCCCCCCTTCAGGTGTAAGAGAGTTTCACCATATTCATTTTATTGGAAAAATTGTCTTCATGTGATACTGAATCCATCGATAACACATAAACAATTGTTTGACTATAGATGACCACTTCTAAGGATCAATCCATGCATAATTGATATTCACTGTGGGTAGTTGATTTCGTTTACTACATCCTTCTGATGAATGATTTTTCTTGCCACAATAGTGACAAGGATGGAGTTCAAAACATGTACTCTCCATATGGCCATTTCACTTACAATGGTTACACTTATTATGAGCACTGTCTAGAAATCCTGCATTGATAAACTCCACTGGTTTTGAGTAATCTAGAATATACAAACTATTTTCTTTGGTGTAACCTAGGCCATGTCGATCTTTGCTGAAGGAGATTTCTTCTCAAGATCTAATCACTTTCTTGGAAATATCATATTGTTGTTGTTCTTCACACCTGCTGTTGTTGCTAACATTTTGTTCTTGACTTATTAGATCTTATGTATCGCATTGAGCATCAATCATTAACAGTTCATCGGTTTGACATGCTGCATAAAACTGATCAATTTGATCTTTGGTACTACTCGTTGCATCATTAAGTGGTACAACTGGCTGGATAAGATCATTTGTGTTGCAACTAACATCAACTTGATTGATTAGATCTTCTGTGTCACAACCTTCATCATTATCCTGAATAAGGTCACTTGTTTCACAACCTTCATCTAATGTTTGGATGAGGTCTTTGGTGTCGCAACTTGCATCTACCTTCTCTGTATAGTGTGCATCAAGTAGATCTTGTTTTTCACTTAGTTTTATTTGGAGTGCATGATTGAGTTTTTCTTTCATTTCGAGCTCAATTTGAAAGTCTTTCATTGCTTATAATGTGTTGGTCATTTGATCGATTAATTTTTGATTCTGCTTCAACTTCCATTTCAGTAACTCAATTGTATTATGTAACTCATGATTGCACTCTTTCAGCTCTTTAATTTCTAGTTCTCCACTTTGAAGACGTTTACCACCTTTTCCCATGTTTTCACACTCGCTTGTACTGGCTCGCTTGATTGATTTTATTACGCTCGCTTGCTTTGGAATTTGCTTGATTTATGCTCACTTGAATAATTGAATACTAGAACTCACGCTCACTTGTTGTAGATTTGTTAATTTTGGACAACTAGGTCCAAACTCCATGTTGTGATGCTCAGATGAAGATACCAATATTTTTATTGGATTCCTCTTTTGGAGAGGTTCAAGATCGATCTAAAGATCATCTTGATTCAATGAGTGGAACATTTATTTTGAATTTATTCAAGATATGTGCAGGTCAGCCTTAAGGTTTTCTGCCCCAAAAATTGTGTCACAGACCCTCACTGATGGATATAAATTGGTCAGCGTTGGAGGACATTTTCACTCATCTCATCCTCACACATTTCTCTCTCTTCATCTTATTGGTTCGATGACCTTGGAGGCTCTTCTCTCCACACATGAGAAAATTCCAGCAGTAGGACATTTCTGATTTCACTCTAGGGTTTCTGTAGCAAAGTTTGACCAGCGTTGACTTTGGTCAACATAAGGTCAAACGGACTTGAAACTCTCCCAAAAGTTTGATTTTCCAAATCTGCATTTTTTGGCACTATTCTCGAGGCTATATGTTGACTTTGACTTTTCCGCGTTGACCCAGCTGCTGCTGCTATTTGCGTTGATCATTGACTGACATTGTTGACTTTTGAGTTGACCGTTTAGTTGTCCTAGAGGGTTGTGTGACATTGCTGGTTGGCTGACCATATTGAGACTTTGCTGGTTGAAGCATCCTATTGACTTCCATATCGCACCAACACACTTATATATTTCTGGCTTTTCTTCTGTCGATCTACTGGTATGTTCTATTAACATTTAACTGTATTGTTTATGTGATTGTTGTCTAATATCGGGAGTAAAAGTAAAGTTGCATCAAGCATAGAACATCTACATAAATTTACATGGTATCAGAGATGAGGTGAAGAAAAATCCCTAGTTTGTAGTAATCACTGAAGAAGAGGATGGGTTCCTCAAACTGTAATGGCTTTAAGGCTGATGACAAATTCACTGGGAAGGATGACTTCCATGCTTGGAAGATGACATTGGATCTTAATTTGGAAGACCAAGATGTCATGGACTATGTGCAAGGTAAAATCCAAGAGCCTCCATCCACTGCAACTGTTGCTGCCAAAACAAAGTATAAGAAGGGGGAGATCAAAGCAAAGCTAATGATCAGGGACTCAACTCACAAGATTCTGGTTGCCTACATCTCTGAGCTGGGCACATCTAAGGATATGTATTATAAGTTGGTACACATGTTCAAGGCCAACAATGCGAACAAGACCTATTCTTCAAGAATCAATTGAAGAATCTGAAGAAAGGCATGGATGAGTATGTTCAATCATACTTTATGAAGCTGACCAAAATCAGGAATAATCTACTGGCTATTAGGGAGACAATAGTTGATCGAGAGATCGTTCTCACCGCACTTGGAGGTCTCTCATCTAAATGGCATGTGTTCAACACTACCATTCTCAATAAAAATGTCATACCTGACTTTTTCGAAGTACTATCTATATGCGTACAAGAAGAGATAAGGATGAAGGAATATGAAAATGAAGGAAATGTTTCCTTCGCTGCTCATTCTAGAAAGAAGAACTTTGGTGGTCCAAGGAACAAAGGAAGAGCAAGGGCCCAAGGAAAGAAGGGCAATTGTTACACTTGTCACAAGCCAGGTCACTATTCTAGAGAATGCCCTTTCAAGAAGGATTCTCATGATGATGACAACAACAACAACCAGAGGAATGGCAATCAAAGGAACAACAGGTTCAAGGGAAAGAGGAAGGCTCCCTCCGGTGGAAATGGTCAACCTTTCAAAAGGTCTAGAAATTCCAGGTATGAGGAATCAAACATTCTTGATAAAAGAAATGAATTCATTCTTATATCTGCCCTCTCTGTTGCATCTCCACTCGACACTATGGATGTATGGTTGATAGATAGTGGTACCTCAAGGCACATCACTGGGTTCAAGGAAGCACTTTCTGATATGGTTGAGAAGGATACTAATCTGGAAATTATCCTTGGAGATAATGCCGCATATCCCATAAAAGGGACAGGGACTGTGACCCTCCACTTGTCTCAAGGTCAAGTCCTCCGTTTACAGGATGTACCCTATGTACCTGATTTGAAGAAGAACCTTGTGTCTATATTGAACATGGAAGAAAAATGTTTCAATGTGGCATTCATTGATGGGAAGGTGCGTATCTGGAAGAAGAGTTTCAAGGAAGCTATCACGATTGGGTTTAGATTTGATACACTCTACCAGGTTGGAGGAAGTCCATTGGGAGCGATGACGTGTGATACTATCCGAAAGACGGAACTATGGCACCAGAGGTTTGGACACCTTCACTATAAAGCCCTTCCCGAATAAAGGAAGGTGGTGATGGGGATGCCCGAGTTCTCAAATAATAATGAAGGTGTATGTCAGGGTTGTTCCGAAGGAAAGCATACAAGGGGACCTTTCCCCTCAAATGTCACAAAGAGATATGATGTCTTGCAATTGATACATTCTGATCTGTCTGGTATGTTTCCTATGACATCCTTGGGAGGATGTTCTTATTATGTGACGTTCATATATGAATTCTCTCGCAAAACCTAGATATACTTCTTGAAGAATAAGGATGAGGCTTTCATGTGGTTCTGTACCTTCAAAGCCTTGGTGGAAAATCTGACAGGGAAGAAGATCAAGATATTGAGAACTGATAATGGCACTGAATATGGGACGAATGAGTTCAATAAATTTTGCAAAGAAGTTGGCATCAAGAGGGATACCACAACTGTCTATACTCCTGAGTAGAATGGCGTTTCTGAACGAAAGAAGAGAACCATTGTGGAAGTTGTTCATGCCATGCTATGTGACCAGGGTCTACTGAAGTTTCTATGGGGAGAAGCTAAAAACACTATTGTGTACATACAAAACCAATGCCTGCATTCCGCTCTGGACTCCAAAACTCCCAAAGAGATTTTCTTTGGTAAGAAACCTGACATCTCAGATTTTAGATTTTTTGGATGTCTTGTTTATTTTCATGTGTCGAAAGAGAAGAGGAGCAAGCTAGATGCTTTTGTGAAGAAGGGGATGTTTGTGGGCTACAACGAAAATTCGAAGGCCTATAGATTATATGTGCCTAGTCAAAGTGAAGTGGAGATATGCCACGATGTCACCTTTAACAAATATGCTTCCTTGAGGAAAGTAGTCAATCTTCCGAGATCTGATGAAGATCATGAAGCAAGGCCTAGAAATCAAGAAGAACCGAAGGATGAGACAATGCCCGCTTTTGAAGGACCGATGGACCCGATTGATCCACCTCCTTCGATGGGGAAGATACCATCATGGGTCAGGGACACTCTCAAGGATGCTAAGGGACATATGGCCCCAAGGGGGACATTCCGTGAAAGCAGGAAGCTGAATAGATACCAAGGGTATCTAGCAGCCATGAGCACTATTGTACAATCTGAACCCAGAAATTTTGAGGAAGCCGTAAAGCATCAAGTATGGAAGGATGCTATGCATGAAGAGTATGAGTACATAATGAATAATGATGCTTGGGATGTGGTTCAAAGACTGGAGGACAAAGCAGTTGTCACCTCCAAATGGCTCTACAAGATCAAACATGGATCTTATGGAAGTGCTGAAAATTTCAAGGAAAGATTTGTTTCCCGTGGCTTCTCTAAAAAAGAAGGTGTAGACTATGATGACATATTTTCACCAGTGGCCCAATATACCACCATCTGATCTATCATAGCCCTTGCTGCTACGCAAGGATGGAGTCTTCATCAGATGGATGTGAAGACCACATTTCTGCATGGTGCAATAAAGGAAGAGGTGTATGTGGAGCAACCGCTGGGGTTCGAAGTCCAGGATCGGGACACCCATGTCTGCAGGTTGAAAAAATCCCTCTATGGGTTGAAGCAAGCACCCAAAGCTTTGTACAAGAGGATAGATAGCTACCCGATGAAGCTAGGCTTCACTCGTAGTAAGGCTAATCCAAACCTTTACTTCAAGGTTGATAGAGAAAATACTCTCATTTTGGTGCTATAAGTGGACGACCTCTTCCTAACAGGCGTTGACCCTCTCATTCATCAGTGCAAGAGGGAGCTCACTGCTAAGTTCAAGATGAAGGACCTAGGACTGATGCATTACTTCCTAGGCCTGGAGGTCTGGCAGAGACCTGGCAAAATTTTCCTTTCTCAAGGAAAATAGATTGTGAAGCTTCTAGAAGACTGTAAATATTTAGTATGGTGGACTTTAAGTCTGTGTCAACATCGATGGAGCTCAACTTTAAGAATTTTAGTGGCAGTGTTGCTAGGCCTGTGTTAGCAAATCCTACTAAGTATCGTCAACTTGTAGGGGCCCTGATGTTCTTAGTGAACACTCGTCCGGACATATGTTTTGTAGTGAACACTTTGATTCAACATATGGTTGAGCCTCATCACAGTCATTGGGTTAGTGCCAAGAATCTGTTGAGATATATTCGAGGCACGATAAACCATGGGCTGAGATACACTGTCGGGAGCGTGATACTCCATGGATATACTGATGCCGATTGGGTTGGCAGTGTGGTGGATTGTAAGAGCACATTGGGATATTGCTTCACACTTGGTTATGCTTCGATATCATGGATGAGCAGGAAGCAGAAGTCGGTGCCTTTGTGCACCACAGAGGCCAAATACATTGCAGTGAGTATGGCCTGTTGTGAAGCATTTTGGTTGTGAAAGCTCTTCAGTGAGTTGTTCGGGCATGTGCTAGATACCACCGTGATACTCTGTGATAACTAGAGTGGGATTCTCTTGTCCGAGAATCTCGTGTTCCACGATCGATCCAAGCATATTGATATCAGGTGCCACTTTATCCAGGATATGGTACAACGAGGTGTCGTAAGGCTCGATCATATAGGAACTGATGAAGAGGTCGCAGATATTCTCACAAAGTCCCTGGGGAAGGTCAAGTTCCTAACCTTCTGTGAGAGTCTTGGTATCATGAAATGACCCTATGCCGAGGGTCTTATTGGACGATGAGCTCTAGGAGCTCTGGGGGGCTTTGGGGATAGCTTCTCAGAGCTATAAACAACCATAGGGCTAGTCTTTCCAAACCTTGTTAGTGTGCTTCTGCCCCACTGTTATGATGATTGACTTGGTTCACCTCTCATTATCTGTGACCTATATTCATCTACACATTGAGTTCAGGACTCATGGGAAGTACCTCTAATTTGGCCAATGAGGTGGGAAAATCTAGAGACTAGTAGCAAAGACTGATGGAAGCATTAGAGATTGTTGTACTCTCTATCTAGGATGGCACGGCCCAACCACTTGATCTGGGATCAAGTACAATGAGGTTTCAAACCTCCAACTGACTTCGGGTCAGGTAAACCAACTTCGGATTGGTATGGGACTCTTTGTGAGTCCTATAGAGGTTTCAGACCTCTGGGCTGAATCTGTCAGTTGGGAATGATGTCTTTGTGACTGACCCACTTCTGTTCTGAAATAAAGAATCCATAAAAGCAAGTTACGGCGGGATGACGCACGATGTTTGGATTACACAAGTGGATAGAGTTCTCCCTATTTGGGAGGGAGTGTTAATTTTGGACAACTAGGTCCAAACTCCATGTTGTGATGCTCAGATGAAGATACCAAAATTTTTATTGGATTCCTCTTTTGAAGAGGTGCAAGATCGATCTAAATATCATCTTGATCTGATGAGAAGAACCTTTATTTTTAATTTATTCAAGATATGTGTAGGTCGACCTTAAGATTTTTTGCCCCAGCAGTTGTGTCACACACCCTCACTGATGGATATAAATTGGTCAATGTTGGAGGACATTTTCACTCATCTCATCCTCACACGTTTCTATCTCCTCATCTGCTTGGTTCAATGAC
Organism: Pinus albicaulis; assembly: GCA_034641835.2. Lineage (NCBI taxonomy): Eukaryota > Viridiplantae > Streptophyta > Pinopsida > Pinales > Pinaceae > Pinus > Pinus albicaulis. Next base: position 1,076,421,947 of record CM076580.1, on the reverse strand, counting down.
CTTGGAGGCTCTTCTCTCCACACGTGGGAAAATTCCAGCAGCAACACATTTCTGATTTCATCTAGGGTTTCTGCAGAAAACTTTGACCAGTGTTGACTTTGGTCAACGCAAGGTCAAACAGACTTGAAACTCTCCCAAAAGTTTTATTTTCCAAATCTACATTTTTTGGCACTATTCCCAAGGCTATATGTTGACTTTGAATTTTTTGTGTTGACCTAGATGTTGTTGCTATTTTCATTGACCATTGACTGACGGTGTTGACTTTTGGGTTGAATTTTGAGTTGACCATTTGGCTGTCCTAGAGGGTTGTGTGACATTGCTGGTTAGCTTACCATATTGAGACTTTGCTGGTTGAAGCATCCCATTGACCGTCGTAACGCACCAACACACTTATATATTTCTGGCTTGTCTTTTGTCGACCTAATGGTATGTTCTATCAACATTTTACTTTATTGTTTATGCGATTGTTGTCTGATATTGGGAGTAAAAGTAAAGTTGCATCAAGCATAGAACATCTACATAATTTTACAATATTTTAACTTGCTTGATTTTTATTTGAATATTATGTTTGCTTGCTTTAGAGTTGAACTCGCTTGCTTGCTTGTTTGTTGCTTCAATTAACTTCACGCTCGCTTGAACTTTGTGAATGCTTCAATCAATTTCACACTCCCTCGCTTGAGGTTGTGAACTTTGAACTTGCTTGAACTCAGTGACTTGATTGATCAAAAGAAGGGTGTCAAAAATGCATCCAAGAGAAACTCTTAATGATTTTAATGACTCACTTAGAATATTGAACTCACTTGGCTTAATTTGACTCAGTTGAAGAGAATTGACTCACTTTTTCTCCTATCGATTCAAAACTTGGGTGTCGGTTTCAACCGAGAATGAACCCTTACAATCCAATTGACTTACAAAAAATAATTTTATTTTCAAGTTACACAATGACTAAGTGTCGTTGAATGTTTATGTAGACTTTGCTTGTAATTATTGAGTTTTCAGCTTCATTAACTTGAATTCCTTGAGTGAATGATGTGGAATCATTTATAAAATGTTGATGTTGTCAACTTGATATCTTTGATTATGTTGATGTAGCTAGAGTTGTTTGTATGTTTGAAGAGAACTTATTATGTGAATCTTCTTGATTGCATGTATGCTTTATTATGTGCATGCATTCATTTACTTTGTTGTGTACTCCATGTGTATCATTTTACAAAGATAGTGTCAAAGCTAGACAAAAAATGCACAATCAAGAATCCAGAAAAGCATGCGCCATCACAAACGTATTGATGGTGTACCTAAGATCCCCTTATTCAATTTCAGGCATATCTAGAACAACTCATCATCACACAAAAAAAAAATATGTGTTTATTAAGTATTGAGTACATCAACCTTTCATCATTACAACATCTTCATTGAAGCTTCTTAAGCACAAAGTGTGAGAACTCCTTGGAGGCAAATTGTGATACCAAAACTGGATGTTTACTGACTCAATCTCTCTCAAAATAAAAATTAGTTTGGATTATTATTCAACAATATTCCCTTATATCTCCAAATGATAAAAAATAAAAAATTCCTTCTCTCTTCAAAAATTACAAAATATGCCCTTACTATTACAATCTTATCCCTTCATAAAAATTGACTCTTTAAAAAAACTTTATGATCATGCTTTTCTTTAGAATAACGTAATCATTTTTATGAAGTCACTTTAAAAAAAGTGATTAAAGGTCTCCTTTTTTAAATCCATTCATCCCTCCTATATTCTCCACTCTTCTTAAAATATTATAACATCACTATTAACTTTGAAAAACTATGACCCTTTCAAATTTGAGTAAAACCTCTTCTTCTTTTTTTTATAAACCGTGGAAAACCTTTTAAACAAATTTTAAACTTGCCTCACTAGTTGGGTTGTATTTTATTTGGCATTTTTCTATATGACCATTGTTATAGGTCAATTTTGGCATCATCCCACAAGACCTAGTCAAACTGGGCATCATCCCCTAGGACCAATGAATAGGGTCTATCATCCCCTTATATTTCAGCTGCTATATGCCCTAAGTGAAGACATTCCATTCATGGCTTAAATGGTGAGATTTCCAAGGTTTTAAGTATATATTATATGACCCACTGACTCACCAACACTCCTTTGCAAGGGACTAACTGTGTTGCAATGCCAATACCTCCATGAAAGGGTGTGCTTCCTGACACACAAGGGTGCGTTGGTCGCTTGGGAGAAAAATCATCATTGTTCCGAGAATCTCCACATGATCAGTTCCTTCTAGAAGAGTCCATAAGTGTCATACTTTGAATCCAAGTGTGCATCCACCACCTTTTAACTTGGAAACATATCTTGCCTATTATTAGAAAGCCATTCAATGAGAAACTACCATTAGTTTCCCTATAAATTGTGCACCATCTAAGTGCTAGGGAGGAAGAATTTTGTGCAAAGTTATGTTGTTGGATTCTCATTTGATAAGACAGTGGAAGCACTAATATGTTTATAAGATGATGTTGGATGTGATGAGGCTGGAATGAAGTTGGAGCAGGTTGACGACAAATCGATCCATTGGTTGTAAACTTCTCCTTCTATTCTATTAATAAAGATATGCGTTCATTTTCTCAATACATATGTCTATACCTTGTGAAATGTATTCTTGATGATGTATGTATTCTCAGATATAATTAGTTTGATTTGATTAAGAAGTAGATACTTGTATATTGTATGTTGTTTGTTGTTCTCTGCCTTTGATTGTAGGAATTGATCTAGTAGCTTGAGTTGGATTAAAAGTGATGGCAACAACGACCGAAGGAGAAGGAGAGAGAAAAGGATCACAAGTAGGCTCTTTACCTTTCTGTATATCTATTTGTTTTAGAGAAAATAGTAGTTGTCTTTCTTCTGTTGTTCTAAGTGAAGGAACACCACACTCAGGGAATTTAGTTAATCCGTAGATTAAAATTCCATATAATAAATTGGCGACTCAGCTAGGGAGTATCCTATCATTCCCAGTGTTTCTGCCTTTGTTTATCTTCATTAGTAGCATATACTTTCTTTTATCAGTCATTTGAATGAATAAATTGCATTAGAAGTGTGTTTAGCTTCTTGTTTTTCAAACCTAGTTGTGCCCAACGCACTGTTGGTCAAGGTATAGTGCACTGCAGTGCATTGTGTTCAATTCAGGGGTGCTCTGTAACACACTGTCTCCCCTTAGAGACTGTGTTGCCCCTTCAACCAACCAAAATTTTCATTTCTTTCAGTTTCAGCCACTTGTTTGTTGTATTCTCAGATGTCTGATTACTCTTAGAGACCAGTAAAATTTCCTATTCTTCCTCCTTTGAAAAGTAATTTGTTCAGTGTTTCATTAGTTTTTTTCTTTATCATTGGCAAATAAAATTCAAAGTAGTTAATTTTTGCATTAGATCAATTCTGTTTTCGAAAAGGAAATTGTTGTTTCATTCCTCATTTCTTGTAGGAAAATTTTAGTTCCATTCTTCATTTTCCTAAGACAAATTGTTGCTTTATTCCTCGTTTCTCAAAATAAAACACTTGTTTGATTGATTTGTGCATTTAGTTTCCTTTCTTTCATTCACATTAAAGGGAGATGAAAAGAAAAACATGCATGTGCATCTAGATAATTATGTCTGTTTCATAGGAACAAGTTAAGGAAATCTGCTTTTAGTTTGTGCTCTTTGTTGTATGCTCAAAATCTGATTGCTCTTTCCCCTTAGTAGGTAGGATTTTCATTGAAAAATCTAAATTGAAAAGTTTTTTTATCATTTAATTTTCATTTTTAGGAATTTCCCATTACATCAAGCGGTGAACCTCAAAGAGAAACTTTTGAACAAGATCAATATAAAATTTACATCAATCAACCTAAGAAAGCATTGTAACATTAACGATAACATTTAGAAGGTCTAGGCTAGAGACGTGTTCCAGTGTCGTTAAACATAGCAGATGTCGCTAAGTTGTCTGCGATAAATTCCAAGTGTGATACCTCACTCCACGTACGTAAGTATATTAGAGCTCATCCACGTACCTTCGGGTATATAGGGCAGTGTTCTAGTACGAAAAGTATAAGGGGGTGCTCTCACTGTGCTGTTTCGCATTAGACAGTGCTAATACAAACTTGGGCCTCCACATACCTTCGGGTATATTTGGGAGGACAAATTTATTTTGCTTACCATCCATAGGTAACCGAATCGGCCTCCTTGTAACTTGTGATACACCGAACACAACATTCAGGGAGATTGCCTGCCCGTACTTCTTGGTTCACCACGAGGTATTCTACAGTTCACAATTACTTGGTAAACCTTTTGCCTAGAATTACCCTTTTATTTTTATTTATCTTTTTTCGTAATAATATTAATCAGCCATCGTGGAAGAAGACCATCCCTTTCCCCGTCGTTTGCATAGAATAACACTTAAACCACCTTTACCACTAGAAGGCATTTCTGGTTGGTGAAGGCGACATCGTTCTACCAAAACCAGTACCATTAGTACCTCTGGTGTGACATATTCATCACATATACCAGAGTCGTCTCAATTCATTTCTACACATCTTGGTTCAACCACTGTGGTCGAAACAAGGTCCTCATAGCTACCGGTGGACACAATCCATCCAATCAATGAGACCATACCTCCCGAACCCGACGTTGTTCAACTAGAAGTTGATTCAGATCCCATCGTTCTTTTACCAGAACATCTAGATCTCGAAGTCAAAAAACTGGAAGTTGTTCTTGTATTGGTTGCTCCACAGTCGATCGTAGCCATTGAGTCTCCCATATCACGTAGTCAACCACTTGAATATATCTTAGACCTAACAATGAAATCCTTCCACCTGGTTTGATTTCGATTGAGGAAGAACCTCAACAAGAAACATGCCCTTCAACTCCAACACATTTTGGACTAGGGCTTTATCTTTTCGAGAATATTCCTCGGTTGACATACACTTCTTTTGATCTTGTTTCAATTTGAGTTCTCATAGATCCTATAAGGTATACACTGGGTCATTTGACCATGGCTGAGTCAACATCTCTGATTGTACCATCTGTTACATTTGCAACAACATCTATTGTTGCTACTCCTTCGATGTTCACCATGTCACATTCCAAATTACCCTTTGACATTCCAAAATTCAAAGGAAACCCTAGAGAAGACCCGTCAACGCATGTTATAACTTATCATTTATGGTTCTCATAAAACTCCTTAAATGATGACTTTGTTAGACTACGTCTTTTCCAGAGCATGCTCACTGCTTCGACTGCACGATGAGGATGGTTCTTTTACTATGTCAACCTCGTTAAAAAATGAAACAGATATTGAGGATGGTTCTTTTATTGTAACAACCTCATTAAAAAATGAAACAGGTCTTGAGGATAGTTCTTTTACTGTGTCAACTCGATAAATGAAACATATTCTTAAGGATAGTTCTTTTAATGTGTCAACCTTGATAAATGAAACAAATTCTTGAGGATAGTTATTTTACTGTGTCAACCTCTATAAATGAAACAGATTCATGAGGACAGTTCTTTTACTGTGTCAACCTTGTTAAAAAATGAAACATGTGTTGAGGATAGTTTTTTTTTTGTGCCCACCTCGATAAATGAAATAGATTATTGAGCATAGTTCCTTTTTCTTATGTCAAGCTCAATAAATGAAACAAGGTTCCATGAGCATAGTTATTTTCCTGTGACAAGCTTGTTAAAAAATGAAACAAATCCTCTCCTAATTAAGATGAGTCTTCCATCTAATCTCGTAAATGAACCTTCATTCCATCCAGCTATTAGTAACCAATAGTCTACTTAGGTGAATGAAATGAAGCTTGGGGGGCATTTTCTCTTTCAGGGGGAATTCAACGCTCTTGCAGGGGGCATTCAACATGTGCTCTTGCAGGGGGCATTCAAAACTCTCTCGAGTCCATTTCAGTTATTATTTTCAAGACTTGTTAAAATCATGAAAATCCCAAGCTTCTTCTTCTATTTTTCATATTCGTAAAACACATGAAAATGATGAGTTCTTCTATCTTTTCCTGCTTGTAAATTAAATTGAAATTCGGGAAAAGCATACTTTTATCCTCTTTTTTCGAGCTTTGATAAAAATGAAAAAGGAAACAAAGCATACTTTTATCCTCTTTTTTCAAGCTTTGATAAAAATTAAAGAGGAATTAAAGCACACTTTTATCTCTTTTTCTAGCTTTGATAACTACGGAAAATGAACCCCCTGGAGTCTTCTTTTATCTATTTTCAGACTCCGATAATGTGAAAATATTTATGAGTAGTTGTCTTTTCAAGCTCATAAAAGTAAATGAAACGACATCTACTTAGTATAATTTTAACCCTTTTCTAGACTGAGATAGATTATTTACGAAAAAGGAAAACCTTAGTCGAACATGGCTTAGAGGTTTTATCAGGTATCATTTTACACTTTTTCAGACCTTAGCGACAAATTTACGAAAAAGGACTCATGGAGTTTTCTTTTGTACTCTTTTTCAAACTCTCTAAACATAGAAAAGGATCAGGTTTTCACTATCATCAGAATTGTTAAAACATAAAATATCGATAGACTTGTCAAACACGGAAAGATCGAGTTTCATTTATCGCTAGACTCGTTAAATTATTAAATAGTGATGGATTCAACCGAAGGGTCAAATTATAGATCAAGCATATGTTTTTTTTTTTCTAATTAACTTTAAATCTATTAATGAAACATATAGTACAGCAAGTTCATGGCCTACAGAGGTGACATACATTCAGCAAGATAGCAAAAATTGAGCAGCCCACAAGGGGAAACCAGCCCGAGCAACGTTTCTAAGCTGCCTCTCCAGAGAAAACCGGGTATGGCATACCAAAACTTGTTACAACCAGAAACAAAAAAAATGACATAAAGACTGAACATAGTTACTTGGGAAAAGTTAATAGCACTAGAGACCATAATCCTCCGAGGGCGGTTCTTCTTCAATCCTGCACCAGCAGCCATCATCGTCGTCAGGAACAAGGCATATTTGAACTGCTGCTACGCCTGCTTCGCTACCCCCATCCTGCAAGCCAATGTCCTGGAGGATACTTGAACTGCAGTCACCAGCTTTGCGTGAGGTGCCTTTGTCCACAGGCTGAGGGGCTTGCGCAACATTAAGGGGGGGCGACAAGTTAATAGGATGCGCAAGAGGGGGGGGGTCAGGGATTGCGCCGGGGATTTCTTTAAACGAAACAGAGACCGTCGCAATGACCAAGGGGTGATTAGAATTGCACTAGAAGTGAAATATGGCGGTGGACGGGTTATGAAGAGAAGCAGAGACAGCAGGACAGGATTCTGGAGGCGATAGAGAATTAGAGGCACCACGCCTGGGGGAGGAGGGGAGTCGACGCCCACGGCCCCTCCCACATTGACTCCGCGTTGGAGGATAGCGACCACGGAGGCTCTCTGACGAAGACGATGAAGGGCTGGAGGAAGGGGAGCGATGCCGACTAGAGGTGCGAGCTCTGGAACTGCCCCGCATGCATCTCAATCGGTGCTTGAGCCTCGGCATGGTAGCACTGAGATAAAAGGAGAAAGTTGAATTGACAGGAGGCGACAGTGGGGGAGAGGGTGAATTGAGACGAAGCGGAGAAGTGAATTGCAGGGAGCAGAAGGGGCTATGTGAGAAATGGAAACCAGAGAGGAAATTGACACAACAACCCAGATAACAATGCCTACCAAGGGAGGTGCGGGAGCTGGGCAAGTCGGCCTCCGGAGAGCAACCATACCCAACAGGCAGGAATTGCATCAGCATGGAGACCACCAGCCCGCACCAAGACCAAGCCAAGAACCCGAAAGCCGAATTGAAAGACAGGGACAAAGAACTAGAAGAATTCCTTTTGAACAGCCTACCAGCTCGACCTCCCCACCGGCATAAATGACGCGCAGGGTGATGGCCTGGGGTATTAAACGCTCCAAGGCCTATTAACTGCGGCCTATGAGTGGCCATGTGGCCATGCCATGCGCTGTCCCACAAGCAAGCACCATCACAGCAGTTGTTGCCACCCGCATCCGGGGTGTTGCAGTCCTGGTGCACTAACTGAGTGCATTCCTGTAGGAGTTTACTATCATTGATACTAGAAAGGGGCCCTGCTGTTAGATTTTGGGCACTCATAATGCCTTTGTTTTCCAGAAGATCAGCCACCTTGTTTCCTGCCCTTCTTATATGCTTGAGACAGATGGCCCTATGCTCTTGCAGCCAACCAGTAATGAGCTCTAATATGGCCATAAGCCTCCAGATGTTTGCGACTCGTGAGGGAGGAGAGCCCATGAGAAGCTTATGGATCATATTGATAAGAATTTGCGAGTCTCCTTCAATTTCAATGGGGAATAAATTGTGATGCTGAGCTAACTGCATTCCCTGCCATAATCCCTCCAGCTCCGCAGAATTATTAGTGTCCCATCCTATAGATCCATGGTAAATGAGCATAGGAAGACCTCTGTGGTCACTGAAGATTCCCCCAAACCCTGCTTCTCCTGGATTGCCCTTGGAGGCTCCGTAAAAGTTGAGCTTCATGAAGCTAGTTGGGGGAGGGGCCCAGTTGTCGTGAATACCCTACTAAGGCCCACGGATGTGAGTTGGAAAAGGATCAAGGTTGAGCTTAAATTTCCAACTCTCCCATATTTTTTTTTCAATGGGTAGTGTTGGGAGGTCGTCCTGATGCCATTGCTGAAGTGCCATGGTTTCCTGTAGGTTTCCGCAGAGATTGCCCCAGAGGATTTCTTGTGGAGTGCATTGATTCTTGAAGATCCATTTATTCTGCTCTTTCCAGATAGTCCAGAAGGTGAGCCTGGGAATGAGCCTCCAGAGAGAGTTAAGGAGAGTACATTTATAGGGAGCGGCGGGCCAGTTGCAGATGATAGAATTTAAATCTCCCGAACTTCTACCTTCCCTTCTGCACCTGAAGCTTAGATTTTCCCAAAAGAAGGCTGCCAGAGGGCAGGTAGTCATGAGATGCTGGATGGTTTCCTCCTGGCTATTGCAGTTGGGGCATCTGGAAGGCCCAGTAAAACCCCTCTTAATTAGATTGTCCCAGGAAAGGTTTTTCTTATAACAAAGAAGCCACATGAACTTGGAGACCTTCGGCCACATATATGGAGACCAAAGATCCTTCCATATGGGGTCAATGGGGTCTTGATTCTGGGTTATCAGAGTATAGGCTTCCTGAGTGGTGAATTTTCCTTTTTAGGTGTGACCCCATCGAAGGATATCCTGCTTCTTTGAGTGTCTGATTCTCCTGCTTATCAATTCTGCATCGAGAGATGAGTGAGCCTGTTCCTGCTGATGGTTCAGGCAGCGGGCTGCCGATTTCCAGTTCCTGTAACCTTGAGTATGGTTCTCCTCCCAAAAATGATGAACCGTAGCTTCAAGAGGGGTGATCAAATCTGGCTGAAGTTGCAGGTTAATGGTAGTAAGCAGTTTGGATCGTTGTTGCCAAGAGTCCATCCAGAAGCGGGCTATGCGGCCGTCGCAAACCTCCCAGAAGCTGTGCTCTTGGATTAAGAGGCGATGTTGTTTGTCTGCATTCCATATCTGTGAGCCTGCTTCTGCTATTGTTAGTCGGATGAGCTCTGTGGTGGGTCTATGGTTGGAATATTTGGAATTCCATAGCCTCGCCCACGGGCTATGGGGTGAAGTTAACCATTGCCACCAGATCTTAGCTCCCATAATGGCATTGCTGTGATGTGGATCGCGAAGTCCTAAGCCACCTGCATTCTTTGGCTTGCAGATAGTCATCCATTTCACCAGAGCCCATTTTCTATTTTTTCCCGAGGCTCCCCAAAGGAAGTTGTGCTGAAGGGTTTTGATTTGCTTGAGAACCCACTTAGGGGCAGCTAAAATAGAGAAGAGGTAAAGGGGCATGGACTGTAAGACTGACTTGACCAGAGTAAGTCTGCTTGGGAGGTTAAGAGAATGAAAAGTCCAGGAGGATAATCTAGCCTCGAGCTTATCGAGGAGATTTTTCTAGGAAGAGTGCTTGAGGGCAGAATCAATCAAGGGGGCACCAAGGTATTTAGCAGGTAGCTTGGAGATGGTGAATCCAAGGATTCTGGCAATGCGATTTTGGATGTGGAGAGCAGTGTTGAAGAAAAATATTTGTGATTTGGAGGCATTGACCATCGTACCCGAGGCTTCAGCAAACGTATCTAGGATGGCTTTGAAAGTAGAGGCTTCTTGAGCAGAGGGGTGTCTGAAGAGCATGTTATCATCCACGAATTGCTGGTGGGTGATGGTAGAGGCCCCATGAATGGATATGCCCCGGAGTTGCTGTAAGTGGAGAGCATGATTGATATAGCGACCTAAACCCTTAGTCATAAGCACAAAGAGAAAGGGAGACAAAGGGTCACCTTGATGAATACCACGAGAGGGAGAGAAGGGATGAGAGGGAATACCATTGACCAGAACAGAAAATAAGGAAGAAGACATTAAACTCATGACCCATTTGATCCAAGGGCGGCTGAAACCATAAGCTCCCAACATCTGATGTATGTAGTTCCAGCTAAGTTTGTCGAAAGCTTTATATAAGTCAATCTTCAAGAGCATACCTAGATTTTTGGTCTGTTTCAGCGAGTGAATGACCTCATGAGTGAGGATAATACCATCTAGGATTTGGCGACCCTCCACATACCCTGTTTGCTGAGGTGAGATGAGCAGAGGAAGCAGTGGCTTGAGCCTATTGGCGATGAACTTGGAGATGATTTTGTAGATGACATTACAGAGTGCAATAGGTCGAAATTTTTCAGGAGTGGCAGCTTGGTCTTCCTTAGGGACAAGAGTTATGAAGGTGGCATTGATAGATGGAAGAAGCCAGTGCATGGATCTAGATTCCTCAACTAAATGCCAAACATCATTTTTTATCAGGTCCTAAAAGTGATGACATAAATTAGAGGTGAAGCCATCTGGTCCTGGAGCCTTACCTTCTTTATTTTGGGCCACAGCCTGTTCCACTTCTAAGAGCGTGACTGGACGGAGTAATAGTTGATTGTGCTCCTCCATGATGAGTTTTGGAATGTGTTGTAGAACTTTGTTAATTGCTGGTTTCCTGTCTATTTGGTCTTCCTGCAGCACCGATTTGAAGTGATTAACAAGTTCCACTTCTATGGCCTGATGTTCTTCCAGTCTTTCTCCTCTCTAGTTATGGAGAAAGCCAATATTATTGTACATCCTGTGTTGGATAGTGGAACGATGAAAGAACTTGGTGTTTCGTTCCCCTTCCTTTAACCATCTAATTCTGGATTTTTGCCTCCAGAATATCTCTTCTTGCTGCCTTCTTTCCTCCAGCTGTTTAATTAGGCTTTGCTCTTTCGTGGCCAATATCTCATTGCGGCCCTCTTGGATGATATGAAGCTGGAGATCTGACATTTCCTTTTCAAGAAGCTTTTGTTGGTGAAAGATGTTGTCGAATGTGGATTGATTCCAACCTTTGATGCGAGCCTTAAGATCCTTGAGATGCTACTGAAACTGGAACATCTTGGAGCCTGGAGGCGGGATGAAGGCTTTCCAAGCAGAGTGGACCATTTCCTTGAAGCCTGGGTGAGTGAGCCAGAAAGCTTCGAAGCGAAAAGGTCATTTGGTGGTGTCCTCTGGTCTAGGCCATTGTGGAGAGATGGGCCAATGATCAGAACCTGAAAAAAGGCAAGATTGATGTCTGAAAATATCCCCCAACATGAATATCATTGTCTTATAAGAGGAAACGATCTAATCTAGAGGCGATCTGTTGTGTGCCAGATCGCTTGTTGTTCCAGGTTTGAGTTCCATTTTCAAAGGGAAGATCTATTAGCTAATTCCGTTGAATGAAGCCTTTGAAGTGGGTGTTGTCCGCCTCAAGCTTTGCATGGCCACCTCTTTTCTCATCCAAATTAGTTATCATGTTAAAGTCTCCGCCCATAATCCAGAGAGGATGAGTTCTGTTGGAGTTGAGTAGTTCTACCGTGTTTAGCAGAGCTATTTTCACAACAACATCCTGACGGAAATAAACATTGGAAAGATGACCATGCAGGTTAGTTCCAAGAATGTGGAAAGAAGCTTGGACCAAGTTGTGAGCTGTATGGGCGTCACTTATTGAGACAGCCTGCGGATCCTAGGTGATGGCGAGTCCTCCTGAGGCCCCTGAGGCATCAACCGCAATGGAATGGCAACCCATCCAGGCCCTTGAGAGAATGGGACCTAGGGTGGTACTTGTGCATTTAGTTTCCTGCAGGAAAAAGACTTGAGGTCTTTCCAACTGTATCAAGTTCTTCATCATACGGCATTTTGTGGGGATATTTAAACCCCTTATATTTCAAGAGATGAGTTTCATTAGGAACTGCCTTCAAGGGGTTGAAATAACTTGGTAAGTTTGGGATACCCACCAGATTCCATTAGCATCTCTCCAATGAGGATAGTCCTTTGTAGATCAGTTTTCCTTCCTCTTTTTTTGGAATCTTTGAAGATTTTCTTTCCATCCCATGGGCTTCCTAGTTGAATTCCTAGGGATTTTTGATGCTGTTGAGGCCGGGTGAGGGCCACAACCAGGTTTTGGATCTGTTTCTCAGCGATCTGATCAAAATCCTTTTTCTTGCATGCCTGTTCGAGAGTGAAAATGTCCATTTCTCCAATATCAACCACTTCAGATTCATCTTCCATTAGACTGAACTGGCTTGCATTCACCCTAGAATTGTTGACCTCCATGTTAATGGAAGGTCCAATGTCAGGCTCTGAAGCAGAGAAATAATTGGGAGGCAAGAGGGAAGCTTCAGAGGAAAGTAGGGGGCAGTCAGAGAAGATGGAGGGGATCGGAGTAGGCTTCGAGTTTAACAAGGGTTCAGGGTTGGTGGTCGTTTGAGGGGTTTTAGAGTTAGGCATAACTTGATTGACAAGGATTTCGAAGCTATTTCTAGTAGAGGGGAAATCTGGAGCTTGAGAGGAGGATTTTGGAATCAAAGGGGGGGATTTCTTATTATGGCGCCTCTGATTCTGGACTTTAGTAAAACCCTCTGCATCAGGGGGGGAAGAAGCAGCAGAGGGCTTGCTAGGAGGCGGATTGAGAGGAAAGTTGCGGAAGAGGTGGCCATGAGTATGGAATTTCTGACACCTGAAAGGTACATGTTCATAATCAATGGTCTGCACCCATTCATAGTCATTGTGATAGAGACTTACCGAATCTGGAAGAGCTTGTGTGAGATGCATGAAGACGTATATTCGAGCGTAAGAGGTGTACCGCCTGAGCTTGGTTTCCTCTGCAATATTTATGAATTCTCCTAGGCCATTTCCAATGTATCTTAAGGATTCTTCGTTCCAATACTCTAGAGGCAGAGAGTAAAGCCTGATCCATACGGGTGCCTAGTTAAAGTCTTCCTTGTCCGGGTTGAATCTTTCAATCTAGTCTCGCAAGGAGAGGCACGACGAGTTAAAAAAGTAGGGACCCTCGTCCATGACACGGTTCTTGTCCTCAAGGTAGCTGAAAATGGCTATGAAAAACCCTTTAGGTCTGAGTTGGAGTGTAACATGACCTTTCGGCTTCCATTTAGACTTGATCCATCCATGTAGGGCTTTTTCGGTGGGCCAAAAACCCACAAATTTCCCAATCAACGCATGGTCTCTCATGTACTGGATCTGGGTGTTGATACGATGGCTTGGGAGCTCAATCTTGGGGTGCTCTGTATCTATCGGCCTGCAGGTGGTAGAGGTAGCTTTAGGTGCAGTCGTGGCATCCGACAAATCCACATTTTTGTCTGTTTGCCCATCCGGAGCTTTCCTAGGAGATTGGTTATTTGCAGTATTGTCCAGCAGTTCTTTGCCCGTGACAGAGAAATATGCATTGCCAGAGGAGGGTCGAGTTGTGTCAGGAGGAGGCTTTTGTTTTGCAGTAGGGTTGACATTGGGGGAGGCTTTTTGAGCCCCCCCCCCTATGACGGGTCCATTAAAGGAAAAGCAGCAGATGCAATGGAGATTAGAGGGGCTTGCGCAAGAGACAATAGCAGAGTTTTTTGCAGCAGGGCGATGCCGTTGCAAGAAGGCTAGAAACCCTAGCCCAGAAAATTCATAGATCAAGCATATGTTATCCTCCTCAAGCTTGTTAAAAAATAAAGAGGTATTGGTTAGCAATGACTCGGGAAAATTTGGGAAAAAGAACAGAACTCTTTATGGTAGCAAGTTGCTCTTGAACATGACACTTTCGCTCCATCATCGTGACTTTTGGGTTGGGTAATCTTCTTGATGGTTCGTCATACCTATGGTTCATCATACCTTCACTTCGGTTTTGGGTCAATGATGCCAACTCATCTCAATGTCACCAATATGTTCAAGAGAATTCATCCAGTAAATCCTCATTTTTCTGTAATACTCATAAACCTTCATTTTCATGACAGTCATCCCTAAAAATTACTATATCAAGTCATGTTTTGTCTCTGAAATCATTACTCCCGTTTCTCAATAAATTTGATTCCTGTCGACATCAAGTCATCATCCAGGCAGTTTACTTAGAAACATCTTCCAGTACCCTAAGGCTTGCTACATCATCAACATGTTTCTTGCTTCCAGACCTTTGACCAAAAGATTTTTTTTTCCATTCGACATCAAATAATCTATTCATGCCTTGAAAATTGTACTACAGTACCTCGAGAGCCATTAACATCAATGGTGGTTCTCTTGCGACTGTTAACAACTCATATCACTGGCTGGTAATGAGACGATGTCTTCTCATGTTCAACTTCAAATCATATATTCGCATAGTTAGACTTGTACCTGAAAGATCGAGTGAACGAGATAAGAAGACCCCTGATCTAGTTTCATCCATCCAGGCTGTGATTTCAGGATTGTTGTACACATCATCTGTACGATGAATTTACATACAGATCGTCATCCGAACATGGGCCTATATATGTACGCATGTCTATATCGGGAAACATTCCAATGTAGATGACTTTCTGAATTATGTACATGTTATGATAGTTTATGTGTTGAGCATGGGTATGTCTCCCTCAACAATTTGCGATCAAGATGAAAGTATCATTATGTAATGTATTTCAAGTTTGATGCAGGTCACCATCCACTTCAGATCCTACTCATCACATCATAAAGCATCTCATCCAAATACTATTATTAGTTTTACTTCATGCTTTAGGGGGCAGTTGTTATAGGTCAATTTGGGCATCATCCCCCAAGACCTGGTCAAACTAGGCATCATCCCCCAGGACCAATGAATATGGTCTATCATCCCCTTATATTTCAGTTTCTATATGCCCTAAGTGAAGACATTCCATTCATGGCTTCAATTGTGATATTTCCATGGTTTGAAGTATATATTATATGATCCACTGACTCACCAACGCTCCTTTGTAAGGGAATAACTACGTTGCGGTGCCATACCTCCATGCAAGGGTGCACTGAAGTGCACTTCTCGACACACAAGGGTGCGTTTGTCACCTGGGAGCGAAATCATCATTGTTCCAGGAATATTCACATGGACAGTGCCTTCTAGAAGATTCCATAGGTGTCATACTTCGAATCCAAGTGTCCATCCACCACCTCTGAACTTGGAAACATGTCTTGCCTATTATTAGAAATCCATTCAACGAGAAACTACCATCAACTTCCCTATAAATTGAGAACTCATCTAAGTGATAGGGAGGAATAATTTTATGCAAAGTTATGCTGTTGGATTCTCATTTGATGAGAGAGTGGAAGTACTGATATGTTGTCGAGATGATGCTAGATGTGATGAGGCTGGAATTAAGTTGGAGCAGGTTGATGACAAATCGATCCATTGGTTGTAATTATCTCCTCCTACTCTATTAATAAAGATATATGTTCATTTTCTCAATACATATGTCTATACCTTGTGAAATGTATTCTTGATGATGTATGTTTTCTCATATCTAATCGGTTTGATTTGATTAAGATAAGTAGATACTTGTATATTGTATGTTGTTTGATTTTCTCTGTCTTTGATTGCAAGAATCGATCTATTGGCTTCAGTTGGATTGAAAGTGACGACAACAGTAACCAAAGGAGAAGGAGAGCGAAAAGGATCACAAGTAGGCTCTTCCCCTTTCTGTATATCTATTTGTTTTAAAGAAAATAGTAGTTGTTTTTCTTCTGTTGTTCTGAGTGAAGGAACACCACACCCAGGGAATTTAGTTTATCCATAGATTAAAATTCCGTATAAAAATCATAATAGAAAAAAGTCACATGTTGCATTTAGCATTGGGGCCCTCACGTTGACTCACGGTGGCTCACCTTAGTTGTTGTTGGCAAACGTTGGTTCTTGTTGGCTTCTACTACTACCAATTATTATGTGTATAACCACTGGGTGTTTCATCTTGTGGACAAAATACCCCAAGAACAAAGATATCCCAATGATACAATTATCTCTATTGGATTTTCTCTACATAATATTATGAAACCAAAGTGCCCACGAGGCCTATAACTCTATGAAAATCAAATCCCTAAGATACCCATGTCATCTATACTATGAATTTATTTTAATGCGAAAAAAGAAGTGACTGCATGGAGATTCAATGAATATGAAAGGATTTCCTTTGTACTTGATCACCTTCAATAATTAAAAAAAGAGCAACATATGGTAAATATTCTTCCAGCTTGACTGATGACAGAAAATCACGAAGCGAAATGGGCATGGAGTCAACACCAATGAGTTTTTCACATCATGGAAGGGAAAAAGAATAAGTTCACCAACGGATTATGAGTTTTTAATTTTAGTTGCTTGGATGATGCAGACACTCCATCAAACTCCAATGCAGAAGAGTTTGTCTGCTTTTGGTTCTACAAAGTCAACCAAGAATCTTTCACCATGATGTGATAGAGATTGTTATGATCAGTCCACAATATCAATGATCTAATGGCCTGGTATTGCTCCTTGAACTCTAGAGTGATTTCATTCTAACCTTCTAGAGCTCGTATTCAGATCCATTCAAATGTGGGACTCCTTTTGGTCTAAGCGAAGTTTGATTAGCCATTATTTCCTTTGATCCACCTTTGAGCATTTAAGTTGTTCTTTAAAGAACCAGGCTCTAGCACCAATTGTTAGAAACATTGTTTAATACTAAGAGGGGGGATGAATCAGTATTAATGCTAATTTAAAATTTTATGTCAATTTATATTCAATCATTCTGCAAACTTGGAAACATTTATGTTTTCAACCACTATCATATCATGTGCATCAAAATTAAACCATCACACATGTAAACATACATACACCAAAAGCATAAGAAAAAATCACATAGAACATAGAGGAATTAACATGCAAACCCAAAAGGAAAAACCACAAATATTTTTTATGATGTAAATAGAAGCTCCTACTCTATTACATCAATTTTTTTATGATCCACCACTCGTAGGAAGAAACAACTCTCTTTGATTGTTTGCTAGCACCCACTAGAAGGAAGCACCAACTCCCTTCTTCAACAGACACTTGATCAACGTACTATGAAGAACCAACTTCATGGATTTATGTAAGCACCCACTTGTAGGATGCACCCACCTCCAAGCTCTCCTTAGATACCCACTAGCCTGGAAGCACCAACTCCCTCATTTAAAAGATCCAACTCACACTCAATAAAAAACTTAACGCTCACTGTTATGACACCCACTTGGCCTAGTTTTTTCTCTTTTTCCTCTCTGCTTTTGGCCATTTGTTATGCTCATAAACTTTCACTCTAACACAACCCACACAACATTCATTGATCTCAGCTCTCTTCCCTCATTCAATCAACACTCAACAACTACAAGAATGCTTGGCCTCTTCTCAGAAATGCACACACTCACTAAGAGCTCTCTACTCTCTGCTCCACAATGTTTCATTCTACCACAACTCAAAATTCATTGTTCCTGAGTTTTTTAATGTGATACATAGAGAAAAATTCTATATTTGTCAGTCACCATTCTATCATTCATGCTACAAAAGAGCATACTCAAATGCATGGATATTCATTCTTTTGATACATGTAATTACTTAGCCACCACAACTGCATTAATTTTAAGAATGGGAACTTGAGCATGTCTTCATGTTGAGAATTAATTCACAATAAAAAATATGCACTATAGCAAGTTTCTCCATTCTTCTTAAATTACCACAAAGCCCAGATTGTACTTTAGCATGGCATATCTGAGTTGTGGTCAAATATTTGTCACTCAACCATATTTTCCATTTAATTCTTCAAATAGTGTGTTAGACTCCGTCTTGTCAAGCCCGCTGCAATCAAATTCTCCGAAATTCATTCCTTGTTATTCGCAGTCACTGATGTTACTGTGGTCCAGAAAAGAGTCATTTTAATTCTTGAGTCCAGGGTTTTGTCTGCAAACTAGAGGAAGGTTCAGTAAGTTTTTATTTTTATGTCATTATCAATAATGTGAAATTGATTCTTCTTCAAAACAGGGTTTTGAAGAAGAAATCATCGAATGTATCTTTTCACCATGTAGTTTCTCAGTTGCAGATGCTGGTTCTCCTTGCCAAAGTTCGATGTTAATTATCCCTGCAAGTAGACAAAGAAAAGCCCTCATTCAATGTCAGCAAATTAAAAAAGGAAATTGGAAAGCAGAGTTTGTAATAATGTGAAAAAGTGCTGAGCCAAGACAGGCCACCAATCCCTGCAAAAGACAACAAAGTGTCATTAGTCCAAGATTCAGAAAAGCATGGTAAAGCCAAAGAAAAGCATTGTATTAAATGATCAAATGTCAAAGTGCTGAAACATTATGAAAGTGGGTCATGGAGTAATTTAAAATCAAATTTGATTTGATAAGATATTTTCTTCACATATAAATTATGGTAAACAATT
Source organism: Pinus albicaulis (assembly GCA_034641835.2). Lineage (NCBI taxonomy): Eukaryota > Viridiplantae > Streptophyta > Pinopsida > Pinales > Pinaceae > Pinus > Pinus albicaulis. The sequence continues at coordinate 1,076,403,160 of CM076580.1, read as the reverse complement.
TCATTTCCATCAAATTCTCAAGGCAGAGGTCGAGTTTGTGTTGTGGAGGGCAGAAGACGGTTTGCAGAGTTGTTGACAGCGTTTGGAGGTGTGCGCTACCCACTTGAGCTGCGCGCTACCCACTTGGTGCGCGCTACCCACTTGAAAGCCACAGCCAGTGCAAAATAAGATGGGCGCTACCCACTTGGTGCGCGCTACCCATTGGGCAGGCGCGCTACCCACACAGAGACAGAGTTTAAAAAAACATTTTCTTGCGCCCAGTTTCATGTTGAATCGACTCCAGCAACTTGCAAATAGGTTTTTATGGTTGCTCAGTGATTTTTTTAACAAGATTGTGGTGTTTTTACAAGAGGATATCGACGCACCAAACTTTCACACAATATTATTTTTGTAGCAGCTGAAGTTGCTCCATACTCAAAAACAATTTCGTTTTTTGCGTCCGGTTTCGAGCCAAAACACCACGATCAGCTTGCAAATGAGAAGGTTTTGTGGGAGAAGGTCGATATGTTCTTCACACCGATGCTGAGGAAATTTTTTTCATATGCAGTAGTTTTTGGGACACCCAATCCGTAATTTCCTCCACAGAACAGTCTGCAAACAACTTCAGATTATCCTCAATCTACCTCAAATAGATCCTCACTTCTTAACTGTATTTCATCATAGGTAAGTTTGCACTTCATCACAGATAGAATCCGCACTTTATCACTGAGAAAGACTGCACTTCAGTTGCATAAATGACCAAACATGTAAGTATGAATGAGCCGCGTTAGCGCCTGGCATTGTTCAGCAAGTTAGTAGTCTGCAAACTGACTTGAAATTTTTTCAAACTGATCTCGAGAACTCTCTGTCAGAGGATAAGCGCAAATGCATTAATTATATAACTTAATATGAAAGATGCCGCAACTTCTTTTGCATCCTCGACAACTGCATAACCCATGTTGATACCTTGGCTTCTCAAGAAAGAGTCTGCCGAGATAGAAAAGAGAAACTACCAACTTTCAGCTGCATTGAAGAAGTTAGCAACGAAAGGGAGAAAACGCAGTTGAAAATGGCGGAACTTTGTCAAAGGCAAAATTCAAAAGCTATTTTTATTTAAATTTAGTTTTTATTCAAATGATAGGTGGCATTTTCATGAGGGCGCATATGTAAGAATGATGGTTATGGATTATTTCTTTTGCAATGACAATTAAATGATGTTTTGAATGGGTAAAGGAGAAATTCCAATTCCTATTTCTATTAAAAGACAGTTTCAAACGGAAAATGTAAAAGGAGGCATCGAATAGGAGCGTCCATGGCGGAGGATTCGCTGTTGTTACAACGCTTTCATCGTTATCTTCATGAGGAAGCGAGATTTAGGGCATGTCGAGGTCCAAGGAGTGCCATGTCATAATAATAAAGAAATTGACAGCGCTATTCAGACAGAGCCAAAATACCATATTTCATGGGTGGTATAACGGTGAATGGAAGCAAAGAAAAAGTCAAAAGCCAAATTTAAATACAGATAACTATCCCAGCAAAGAAATCGAATTGGTTGGTCTATTTTGGGTCTTCAAACTGCAGTTCAGAAAGTCTAGCTACAGGTTCTACCAACTCATTTGTTATCAGCGAATAAATTGTAACGCTGCTCCTTTTAAGAGCAGACTTTTCCTATTTTTAGGATTTTAGGTGAAACTGCTCCTTATTTTCATCGATCAGTTATCACTTCTCATAGTTTATTTAATGTATTGAAAATCATTTGTAAGAGGGGAGAGAGAATTCTGAAAGCTGGTGTAGGAGTAAAACAGAGCTTTTATTGTACAGTTTTGACAGGGATTTAATGAGAAAATACAGCTCTGACTCCTGAGATTCCTGTGGTATGACATTTGACATATGTTTCTTCTTTGTCTCATACGTTCCTTGTTATGTTTACTGTTTCATTTCATAATCATTTCTGTTGAATACTTTCAAGTGAGAAAGGCAGAATCCAGTTTACTGCTCTGCCTTGGGAGGTATTCATTTTCTACGTTTTCTTCAGTTTGATAAGGATTCAACTATTGCCCTTGTCAACCTCGCAGCGGTCTTTCACTCCATATAATTCCAATTTGATTGTTAAACTTCATGCTTATCTTGCCTCAGGAGATAATCTGTGTTTTTCATTTTATCTCTGCTCTTGCTGTCTTTGCCCCACACAGCCCAGAAACCCATCATTTATAAAAAACCTCTTTTCAAATCTATTTTCTAGCCTAAAATCAATATCAGTGTTTCATTTAGGTCATCTCAGATCCTATTGGACATCTTTCACTGAGTTTGACCCGGAGAGAGCCCTCTCCTGTCCTCGTAGGGCTAGCTACGAGGCTGAGCTTGGTTTGATGTTGCCTCGAGCTTTGCCTCCTTCAGTCTGTGGCAGATTCGAGCGCCAACATAGTGCACGCTACCCACTTAAACGTTACAGCCAGTGCAAATTTACATGGGCGCCACCCACTTGGTGCGCGCTACCCATTGGGTAGGGGCGCTACCCACTTAGCAACAGAGCCCAAAAATTTGTGTTTTGTGCCCAGTTTTGATTCAAATCGACTCCAACAAATTGCAAATAGGTTTTTATCATTGCTCAGTAGATTTTATCATGCTTGTGATGAATTTGATGTTGGGAAAGAGGCCATGTTTGGAGAAGAATATATAAACCCTACATTCACATGCAAAATAATTCCTCAAGGGTTTTTGGAAATATATGGACAGTTTTGTGAAAAGTTTGAAAACTCTTGAATGCTAAATGTGCTCATACCTTGGCACGTTATGTACATGATCCTCACGCCCTCAGTTATCATTTTATCATTGCTATCATGCCCTTTCATGTTTTTGCACAGTTTCATGTTGACTAGTATAAAGCCTCCATCACCATATCACTGCTGCCATCACCATAATATTGCCTCTGTCATGGTCATTTGTATCACTATGGTTACTGTCATGATGTCCCTATTCTCCAGTTCATAAAACACAGTCCCATACTTGTTGCCCCTTTGACAAATTTTGGCCATCATTATAAAATTATACCATACATCTGCATTTGGTTTTCATTTGTCAAACTCACTTATGATCGAAACAGTGATAGTTTTTATGCCATTAAAACAGAGTCATCCTCATTATGATTTTGTTTTCCTGTGATGCTTGGGTACATGGGTGATATCTATTGGGTTTTGAACATACATTAAAACTTTTCTTTCACTGCACCTATATCAGCATCCATATTACAAATATCTTGTTCAAAGCCATGTCAGAGACATAGTCAGTTTATGAGCAGGAGTCGGATAGTGATTCCACAGCAGAAGGCAATGTGCTACGAAGGCCTCACAGAGGTGGCAAAGGTGGTAAACATCTCAGGGAGGAGCCTACTTCTCTGGCTCAATTGCAGGCATGTCCGCTTGCAATGGATTGTTTTCGGGTTCAGTCATGTTTTCGATTCTGTGAAATGATTTCACAAACCCAGCTTCATCGTGAACTAGCTCGTCTGTTTGTTCTACATTTACGTAATGGCCGTGTAAATCTCGCTGGAGTAGATTTCATTCTATCACCAATGACTATTGCTCAGGCCACTGGCATACCAAATCTAGGAGAGGAATGGAACAAACATCAGCATTTAGAGAAATTCCACTATGAGCCATACATCAAACCTGGGTATATGAGGCACTTGGGCAGAGTTTTTCCTTTCAGATTCCTGAGGGATGAGTTTGCGCTGCTGATGAAACTCATCATTCGGTATTTCAGTTGCGAGGGCAGATTCACGCGTCTCTTTGCGTACCATGTTCGTTTGTTGATGCACTTCACAAGGGTACGTATGATGAACATTCTGTATTTCATTTATCGCAACATAGAGAGGATGATGATTTTTGTACAGAAGAAGAGCCCAGCACAGCAGCATAGAAGTATATATCATTACGCTTTGATCAAGATCATAGTGTTACATCAGTTGGCACAGCAGGGCATCGCTTGGGAGGATTTCATCTCCCGCGACTTTTTCACAGCGTCACAGCCGCCTCCCGAGGTAGTTCATGATGCGGGAGAGCCTTCACACCGGCCGGGCATTCCTGAGATTGAGCATATAAACACTCCATTGTTTATGACATATCAGCGAGGCCACAGGGCCTTATTTGCAGCTACATGGCGAGTATTATCTCCACCCAGGGTGGAAGGGGTCTTGCCGACTTCATCAGCAGAGCGAGTATTATCTCCACATGATGTGGAAGGGGTCTCGCCTTCTTCTTCAGCACAGGTATAGACCCAGGAGCAGAGGGCCGAGAATGACACGCTGAAAGATAAATTGCAGAAGGCTCAGTGGGTGATAAACTATCTGGAGCAGCGCAACAAATAGCTTGAGGATGAACACACACTTTATGAGCTGAGGCGAATCCGTGAGGATCGACAGTTGGCCCGGAAGAGACCCGGCAACATGACACCAATCGATCGAGATTCTGTACTCACGCATGTTAAAATTCATTTGGAGAAGTTGATTGAGAAGGCCAACAGAGACAAAGACCTGCTTCGTCACATGAAAGGTCATTATTGGGCTCGCATGCATGTCTGCAAAGCGAGAATGAAGATTCTGAAGAGGAGGTTGAGCGAAGCACTAAAACGGCGGAAAAGGCCTGATCCACTCCAGATTTTGGCCGAGGCTTCATTGGCTGGGAAAGATACATGATGGAGGGTCTTTGCTCCGAATTTGAGCAAATTCGGAGAAATTTTTGTCATTTTGAAATATTTTGGTCTAAAAACAGGTTTTTCAGTTAAGCGGGTAGCGCGTCCATATGCTCACTTTTTTTCGGGACACTTGCTGAAGGAAATATTTGCATTTTTGGATTTTTCATGGTAATTTATGCATCCTCAGGCATTGCCGAATCATTTCATCAGATTCTGGATGGTCAAAAAGCTCAAAAACACCATGAAAACCACTTTGCTGCCACCTTTTGCACCAGCAGAAAGTACTTCTGGGAGAATGAATTTTTGGAAGGGAAAATGAGCTCCAAATTGAGAAATTCCACTTGGGTTGGATAGCCAACATCCAGGGCTTTCCAACGAGATATCATGAGCTCAATTTGGATGCCGTGAAGTGCTTCAAAATAAGGCTGAAAGGCGCGCTACCCACTCAGCTCAGGGGCGCTACCCACTTAAATTTTTGGCTGAATTTTCAACTTCCAGCTCAGAATTTCGGCCAGTTGGGACCAGTTTTGCTTGGGGATGAAATTTTTGAGTTATTATGATGTAAATTTATGTTTGGCATGTAACTTTGGCTTATTTTTACCTATTCTAGAAGATTCACTCTCAAAAAAGTGAAAATCATGTAAATGAATCAGTTTCCACTCTTTTAGAGGCAAGTTGTTAGCTGCCTAGATTTTAGTTCCTTGATTAGAATTTGGTTGAAACTGATCCCTGAAGAAGGAATTTGACCCCTAGAGGCATGGGAAGGGGTTAGAGTGATCTATATATTGTAATTTTTGAGACGTTCTACAGGTTGGACTCTTGGGAAACTTTTGGCACCATTGTACATATTTTTTCATATTTTGGCTAAGGAAAGATCAGAGGTTTTGCGGCACCTGTTGGGATTCTTGTGGTGTTATGTTCTTGATGGTGTTTTCTCTCTGTTTATTGTAAGTTATTCATGTTTAAATGTATGCCATTCCTTTCATATGCTTTCTGAAACTAAAATGAATGAGTATATGAGGTTGAATCCATTGTTTACAATGCTTTGCCTTTGAATTCATTTAGTTTTACATGTTTTAGACTGTTTGGAGAGGATCCAAGTTCTTATTTTCCCTCTTCAGCTCCTTATCGTTCTAATCCGTCCACATACCCAATCAAAAGCATTAAGACAATCGCCTACCCCGCCCCAACTCGAATTCTGCAAAGATCTGACCTTATCCCCGGACCCAAATTTTTTTTTTTCCATTTCTCCAACGAAAAATCAAAAATCAAAATCAAACATACCTATCTCTTTACTAGCCTAAAATCAGTTCCCATTTTAAGTCATCTCCCACCCTATTGCTCATTTTATCGAGATTGACGGAGAGAGCCCTCTCCTGTCCTCGTAGGGCTAGCTCCGAGGCTAAGCGTGGTTTGATGTAGCCTTGAGTTTTACCTTATTTCAGCCTGAGGTAGATTTGAGCGCTAACATAGTGCATGGAAGATCAGTGATTTTTTTTTTCAAGACAGGATACATTAATTTAGTTTTGTGTGTCATGGTACTAACTACCTTGAAATAGAGTCCTTGACATTGAATCAAATAGATATTATAGATGTTGAAATGTTCATAACTTTAAACTGTTCTCACATTCCTTCAAGCTTTACCCTTATTCCTTTTAAGAACTACCGACTCGTTTTCATTATCAGTGGCACTAATCTCTTAGACAACTGTCGACTCACACTCCTTTGAACTCCAAAGCCCTTAGTAACAAGAACGCAACACTTTTTAATTTCATAACACCTTATGTAGGCCTATTGCATTTTAAGCCTAAAGGGCTTAATTTACATGCATCAACCCTTCAATGCCCTTTGTCACATGGTGCTCACAAGACCATGTCCAGGGCCAACTTTAGCCTATGGCCTTCCTATCCCATTTCCTTTTTCTTTTGTAATTTTCCCAAATGCCCATGATCACCACAACACGTGAAACCATTGCAAAAATGATACTCGAGCATGCCTTTTGTCAATTTACAGGAATGTCAACTATTGGTAAAGACTCCATCTCCCAGATGCATTATCTCAGCCAAATTCCTTAGTGCGTCTTTGTTTTTCCTTCAGTTTTTTTCTTTTTTATTTTTTGGATTTCCTTCTACGAAATCTTCCTAGCTCCCCATATTCCCATCTCCCTAGCTTTTGGGATTTCTGGCTTCCCGAATTAACACCCATGCTCACTTTCTATTAATTCTTCACGGGATTGACCTTTTAGGATTTCCTTCTCAAAAATCCCTTCATACCTTTGTGACTCCATAGCTTTCTTCCTTCATGGCTTCCTAAATCTTAAGTAGCCTATCCATTATAAGTGCACTGCACATTTTTTCTTTTAAGTAAGGACCTTCTGGTTTGTGACTTCCCTACCTTCCCAGATCCCTGACTCTTAATCCTCTGTGTGCATCTTTGTTTCTTATGGGCTAGTCATCTCAGGCAATTGTCATCCCGATTTCTCTTTCTTTGTATGCTTCTACCACGTTATCTGATCATTTACTATCCTGAGAATCCCCTCTTTGCACTTACCTTTGAAACTCCCATGATTGGACCTTACATGAGTATGTGTCATGGGCTCCACCAACAACTAATAATAACTTGTCTCGCTACTCACTTCTTTTCCCACGTCTACCCCGATCATCACTTAGCCAATCTACTAAAAAGGTCTACTAACTTCTCTTCCACTTCTATCCAAATCTTTAACTTGTTCACCACATTGAATTTTGAGGTCCCTGCCTATGACTAGCCATAACTTACAATCTAAGAGGCCATTTGCAAACTTCTGCATATCGATTGAAATCTCTTTCTATGCTCTATCCAAATATGCCAATTGTAGGAGCCTCTAGGCTGATCTCTTGTGTAAGAACCTCCTTCAAAGCATGAGAAAACAAGCCATCATATCTATAAGGTTTGTTAGCTTCTTGCCTCATCCAGCTAATATGATGGTTCTCTACCAAAGATTGCAAAAATAATGGAACTCCCCTTGAGCTTGACACACCATGCACATCATTTCTAGTGTAGTTTGCATCACTACTAGCCTTATTGTCATCAATTCTAGCCTGGTTGACATCAATGAGAACACACTAGATGCCACCAACCATTTAGAAAATGCCAATTGGCCAACAATTTCTTCCTACAACCTATGAGTATTTCCTTAATCAGGTTCATAATAATTAGACTCTTATTCACTTGGTGTTTCTATATACTCTCTAGAACAAAGGCCCGGTTTTCTATTCCAATATAGCCTAAGTAAGCGATAAGAAACTAAATCAATCTAGGGAAAATATATGACATAAACTAATATTAGAAATTTACTATAAACATTTTCTACAAATTGTTGTTTGTGTGTAAATGTGGCTTTGAACAATTCAAACAACATAGCGAGGGGGATCACCCAAACACAATAATTGGAAAAATATTGTGGATGTCTGGGTTGATGATAACCTTGACTTGAGTGTGGGCCTCGTCAACCACTTATATTGATGTTTTGGCTTTGTTTTAAATAGCTTGTGAAAAATTGTTTATATTTTATGCATTTTTTATGTTTATTTGCATGCAATAACTGAAACATAAACATTATATATATATATATATATATATATATGTATATATATATATGTATATATATATATGTATATATATATATGTGTATATATATATATGTATATATATATATATATATATATATATATATATATATATATATATATATGTATATATATATATGTATATATATATATGTATATATATATATGTATATATATATCTGTATATATATATATGTATATATGTATATATGTATATATATGTATATATGTATATATGTATATATGTATATATATATATATATATATATATATATATATATATATATATATTTTAATGTTTTTTTGCATTTAGTAACCGAAACAAAAACTAATTTAATAACAAAAACATAAATGTATCTCATTATTGAAATCAAAATATTAAACTAAAGTTTGAATATTAGAGATTTATGTCGATGAATCATAAATAGATAACAAACCTAAATAATGAACAAATTCGACAATAAAATGTACTTAATCATTTCGAAAGAAATAGTTACAAGAACATACTAATATTCTATAAAAATTCATATGAAAATAAGGAGAGAAGATAAATACCACTCATGACTATTAAGAAATTAAAATAAATCACATAATATTTAACTCACAACACCATTAACACATCACGAAATGGTCTTCAAAAGATTGACTGTTAAAAGGATGATTAAGAAATTAGAGTTTTAAAATGAAATAGTTTCTAAATATACTCCAATGTAAATGGCTGTATAAATATGAAAAAAAGGGATAATATTTATTTTTTTCTAAAGTTAGATAATCTTAAATATTTTCTTTAATGAAAATAGCAACAAAAATGCAAATCCTATGAGTTCATTACATCTTTCCTTCGTATTGGATGGGTTGTTTAGTATTCATGTCAAATTTGAGGGACTCGAGTTGAATCAACTAGCATTTTCTTAGGAGCATGTGTTTGGATGTATCCATACCATTCCATATATTTTCTATATGGAATCATATGAAATAATCAATGTTTTTGGACAACAAATTATCGATATACATTTTCTTGGAGTTGTATTTTTATGAGAGTTTAGATATCGATTTCATTTGTTCAAAAAAGGAAATTGCATAAACATTTGAATAACCTGTGCATCTCACGTACCAATTTCCTTGATGTTATCTTTATTTGATGATCTCTTTTCCTCAACATCTTGCCGATTAGCTATTTTCGGTACTTCTTATCTAAGAGATTTAGTTTGAGGCATATTGATGTCCTATATAATATCTAATCCAGAATCTCAAATAGAATCACAAAGTTTTATTTTCCCTTCAATCCATTTTTGGATTTCCTTGTTATTTGAATCTCTCTAGTTCAACGAGGAAAACGTAAGTCTTTTTTTCCTTCTTGGAAAACTTTACAATGTTCTGAGGATTGAATTGTTTTTCCCAATAAAAACTTAAACCAAATATGTGATTTATTAGCTTATCTTCCTCCATTATTGATTCAATCGTGTCACTGAGGGACATTAACTCTAGAAACATTTTATAAATTTTATCTAGTTGTATAAAAAAATGATTTGAATCCTCTTCAATCGCTAATTGACATGTAAGGCATGTTCTTTTGGAAAATAGACACTTGTAGTATTTCCTGAATTTGCTTTAATTGTTGCTTCAAGGATTTAATTTGTTCCTAGTGTATTAAGGAAACAACCTTTACATTATTATCAGATTCTTCCTTAAGAGATGCAATCTGGTTTTATTGAGATTTCTTTAAATCTTCAATTTCATGAGCATGTTGATTGTTTGAATCTACTAATTTTTTTTTTTGTCATTGTTGTTCTGGATTTGACTTATCCAAATTACGTTTTCTTCCATATGTTGAATTGTGAAAAAAAATCCCTTTGTATGAACTCTAGAATGAATTTTCAAGTTTTCTTCACTGAAAGATCGATTTTTTTGCAGTCACTGTTTGATTTCCTTAATTTTTCTCGAACTTTTTGCAAATTCTTCAGATAAATTATCAATTGTATGTTGTGTATAATTCGCAAAAGCTCCAAGGGCCCGAGTTGATTCCTTAGCTTTGTCTTTATGATAATTGGAAGCTTTCCAACTTAATTCTGTAACAATCTTAGTAGACTCATGTTTCCTCTTATTGGTTCTCTTAACCACTAATTTTGTTTGAGAATTCAAATAGTATTCACTTAAGGATGGAAAAATTCAACAAATGTTTGACTTCAAAAAGTGATTCAAAATGGAGGAAGCAACTAGAATGTTTGTTGAAATTGAGTTAATAAAATCAGGAGACAAATATTTACTAATCTCGCATTGATGGTTATCGTGTTTGTAAACATTCCGAACTGCTCCTTATGGAATTCTATGAACTTTTGGAGTTACATTCAATGAACTATCTTTATCTTTAACTCATTTGCTAATGTCCTAAAATGTTTGAATAATTATTGATTCTTTACCTTTTCTGCCCAATGAAGAAACCGATTTTGTGTGATTTTATGGATGATCTACTGACTGTAGTCACTCAACATCAATTATCAATTTCTTCTCGTATAGAAACATTTTTTTCTTTAACCATTTTCTTCTTTGTGCTTTGAAAGTTTTCTATGTGAGAATAATGCAGAAATAGAATTAGTTGTGAGTGGTTGAACGAGAGGGTGTAATTAGGAATTGGTTGCACATATCGCTGTGCTCGTTACCCTCGTTTCCGGTGAGGACGTAGTAGATGCGCTTCCCTATATAAGTGTGATGTAATTGAGCGATTGAATTCATAATGTTGAGTGAGCTTGCCCCACTACCATTGGGTGTTTCTTTCATTTCCGTGTATTTTTGTTAATTTGGTATCAGAGCTAGTTTGTCTGCGCCTCTCTCCTCTTCGCGGGCAGTGACGGACTCTGCTATTAGAGTGTGCGCAGATTTAATTACATCTGGAAGAGCCATCGACCCAGAATTCAATTTCCAGACAGCGTTGTGTCAGCATTGTGTTCAATTGCTGTGCGGAAAGCGTTTTCTTTTTGCTGTCATTTGGTGTGTTTTTTTTAGAGCGTGAAGCACATCTCCTTGCTTGGTGTTTTGCATGGTGTTTGCTGTTAAGTGGCGTTACAGCGTTGAATTTCCTGCCGAAAGAGCCTTCGTATCTGCGTTTTCAAGAGCCAGTTTAAAAGAAACGCTTCTTTGTTGTGCGTAAATTGCTGCGTGCAGATTGTAAGTCAAAGATTGGTGCAGTCAAAGAATTTCCAGCGCAGGTTTTGTGAACGCCTGCTGTTCATAAGCGTGCATCTGCCGGAATCAAGTGGAATCAAGTTTTCCAGCGTGGAATCGAGTTGCTCGTGCCAGCGTTTTTTTTTTTTTTTTAAAATTTGCAGCTCGTGCCAAGCGCGTTGCTGCTGATCTTGCAACTTATCTTATGCGCCTCCAGCACTGTGATCTTTGCCGTGGATTTGACTCATTAGCCGCCTGTAATTTGAAGCGTTGTCTAGGGCGCGTCCACCGGTGCAGCAAGGTTATAAGTTTTTTTTTTATTACTATTTCAACAAATTTCAACAAAATTTCATGTTTGTTATAAGATGTGTTTGATATAAGGAGTGATCATTTTGTTATGGGAGGTGATTAGGAGAGTATAAGGAGAGATCAGTTTTTTAATACAAAAGTGAAAGCTATTTTTTTAAAAAAAAATACCTTTCACAGTTTTTTCATGGACTTTACTATTTGAAGCTTCATTGATACTCTATTTGAAAGTTGATTTGTCTTAGTGGGTTTTAGGACGAAGTTGTGCATAAAATTCATTGGGTTTTAGAAGCTGGTCATTATTGTTGAAATGGCTAATCCACTTGCTGACTCCTATTTAAATGAGTCTTCAAAACTTGATGGAGAAAATTATGTAAACTGGAAATTTAAGCTCATAACAGTACTGGAGGCATACAATCTCTGGACGATTGTCAAAGGTGATGAGCCCAAGCCTCAACCTCCTGCTGCCACTCAAGACTGGGAGAAGCGTGAAATGAAAGCAAGGGTGCTGCTATGCATGTCAGTAAAGGACAATATTATTCCTCACATTCGGGACTGTGAAACTTCCAAGGCGACTTGGGACACGCTTAAAGGTTTGTATGAAACGACTAATGCAAACCGTATTTTATTTTTAAAAACAAAGCTGCTATCTATTAAAATGGAAGCCCATGAGACCATTAGCAACTTTGTTTCCCGAATTAAAGACCTGAGTGATAAACTAGGTGATATTGGTGAAAAGGTGTCTAGTACAGACTTGGTAACTGTTGCTTTAAAGGGGTTAGTCCCAGACTATAAAGTCTTTATTTCAGCTCTCTCAGCTAGACCGACACCTCCTACATTTGAAGAATTGGCTGGAATTCTTCTTCAAGAAGAAGAGCGCATGAAAAATTTTGACCTAGAGTCAAATGGTTCTGATTTGGCTTTGACTGCAAGAGGCAAACGACCATTCCGAGGGAGACCATGGGACAGGAACAGAGGCCGGTTTCAAGCAAAGCAGAAAGGTATGGCACCTCCTGATTCTTATGTTAAGAGGAACATTGAATGTGATTATTGTGGAAAACCTGGACATCTGGCTAAAGATTGCTATAGAAGAAAGAATAATGAATCAAATCAAAGACATAGAAGGCATAATGGAAATTACATAAACAGAGACACCTCAGTGAATGATGGATTTAAAAATCTTAAGTTATTTCTTTCTGATGCTGCATTGTCTGCTGAAACTGATGATGATAATGCATGGTTCATCGATTCTGGTGCATCGGCACACATGACTTGTAATAAAGAATGGTATGATAAATATTATGAGAAATCTGATGGTACACACATTTACCTAGGAGATGATAGGTCACTTAAAGTTCAAGGCTATGGCATAATAAATGTGTACTTACCTAATGGACAAATGCGACAGATTCATAATGTGATGTATGTACCTACTCTCAAAAAGAATTTGATATCTGTTTCCACTATCACTGATAATCATTTAAAAGTTGAATTTGGTAAATTGGGGTGTATAGTGAAAGATGTTCAGGACCACTACAGGGTTGTTTCTACAGGTACCAGGGTTGGAGGATTATACAGATTGAATGTGACAGTGAAGCGCCATGTTGCATTGACATCCAAAGAGACATCGACAGCAGAATTATGGCATCACAGGTATGGGCACCTAAATTACAATGATTTATCGTTGTTACAAAGGAAATCAATGGTTGAAGGTCTTCCTGTTATGAAGTGTGAACATTTACCATGTGAAGCTTGTGCACTTGGTAAGCAGCATAGAGAAGAGTTTCCTGTTCATACCGAGAAACGAAAGTATGATATACTTGAATTAATTCACACTGATGTATGTGGACCTATGCAAACTAGGTCTCTTGGTGGTGCTTCATACTTTGTTATTTTTATTGATGATAGATCTAGGTATACCTGGGTATATTTCATTAGAAGGAAAAGTGACATATTTGAGTATTTTAAAGAGTTTCGAACTATGGTCGAAAAACAAACAGGAAAGTGCATTAAAATACTCAGATCTGATCAAGGGGGTGAATATAAGTCAAAAGAATTTAACACCTATTGTAAATCTAATGGAATTCAACAACAGTTCACAGTGCCACATACACCTCAGCAAAATGGTGTTGCTGAGCGATGGAATAGAACCTTGGTGGAATCTGCTCGTAGTATGCTGCAAGGTAAGAATATTTCCAATGGTTTCTGGGCAGAAGCCATTAACACCGCTGTTTATCTGAAGAATCGATGTCCCACTAAGCAATTAGTTTTTCAAACTCCTTTTGAGGTTCTTCATGGTTATAAACCTGATGTGAGTCATTTCAAAGTCTTTGGATGTACTGCTTTTGCTCATATTCCTAAAGCTAACAGAAGAAAACTTGATGCCAAGTCAATCAAGTGTGTTTTCATTGGATATTGTACGGATCAGAAAGCCTATAAATTGTTTGATCCAAATTCCCATAAACTATTTGCAAGCCGTGATGTGTTGTTTCATGAGCAGGCTGATAAAATTAATACAAAGAATGATGCATGGCATATATCTAATGATGCACATGTCAAACTTGATACTTTGATTAAGCAGGAACAGGAACAGGTACAGGTACAGGTACAGGATCAGGATGAAAGCAGCAGTATGAGCACATCTAGCAGCAGTGAGTCATCACAAGGAGGTGATTCACCTCAAAGCCGACGAATCATGGATGGAACACCCACAGGCATTGAAGCACCAAGAAGGTCGTCCCGACAGACTCAGCTTCCTGCAAGGTATAGAGACTATGCCTTAATGTCTAACATAATGAATGTTGAAGAACCAATTGATTATGAGCAGGCTAAACAACATGAACCATGGATTAATGCTATGAATGATGAGTATGCTTCTCTAATAAAAAATCAAACATGGGAATTAGTGGAACTTCCTGAAAATAAAGTTCCAATTGGAAGCAAATGGTTGTACAAATTGAAATTTAAAGCAGATGGTACAATTGATAAATTTAAGGCAAGATTAGTAGCAAAAGGATATGCTCAAAAGGAGGGACTTGATTATGAAGACACTTTTGCACCAGTAGCTAAGTTGAATACAATTAGATTACTGATTGCCTTAGCCACAAAACATAATTGGAATATACATCAATTGGATGTCAAATTTGCTTTTCTAAATGGTGATTTAAAGGAAGAAGTTTATTTGGTTCAACCTGAAGGGTTTGTCAAATAGGGACAGGAGCATCTGGTTTGCAGGTTAAGAAAGGCATTGTATGGTTTGAAACAGGCACCGAGATCATGGTATGTAAAGATTGATACCTTCTTTCTTCAGAATGGATTTGTGAAAAGCAAGAATGATCCTAACTTGTATGTTAAGAAAGATGAAAAAGGAAATGTTGCTTTAATATCTTTGTATGTGGATGATCTCATAATCACAGGGAGTGCTCACAAGTTAATTGAAGAAATTAAAGTTCAGTTGTCACAAGAATTTGAAATGAAAGATTTGGGTGAATTGCATTACTGTTTAGGAATTGAGGTATGGAGAGAGCCTGGTAAAACTTTGATCACTCAAAGCAAATATACTAAGGAGATTCTTAAAAAGTTCAATATGACAGATTGCAAAGCTATGTCAACTCCCTTAGAACATAATGCAAAGTTGTACAAAGAAGATGGATCGAAAGAGGCAGATGGAACATTATATCGTCAGCTAGTGGGAAGTTTGAACTATCTCACCACTACCAGACCAGACATTGCATACTCAGTCAGTATCCTTAGTCAATTCATGGCTAAGCCTTCAGGAAATCACTGGAATGCTGCAAAGAAAGTTCTCCGATACTTAAAGGGAACAATGAATCTTGGTATTATGTATACTGATGAATCTGATGTTGCACTGACAGGTTTTTCTGATTCAGATTGGGCAGGAAATCCAGATGACAGACGATCTACCTCTGGCTATGCATTTCATATTGGATCAGGGGTCGTATCTTGGAGTAGTAAGAAACAGCCAACCGTTTCTTTATCATCAACAGAATCAGAGTACAAAGCTTTGACCAATGCCACCTGTGAAGCTATTTGGTTGCGGAGAATTCTTGCAGATCTTGAAGAAGCGCAAAGTGGTTCAACATGTATCAATTGTGATAATCAGAGTGCTATCAAATTAGCACATAATCCAATTTACCATGCTAGAACAAAACACGTTGAGTTACAGTACCACTTTGTACGTGAGAAAATTGAGTCAAATGAAATTGAATTGATATTTTGTAACACCAAGGATAATATGGCTGATATATTTACTAAGCCCCTTGGTAAAATCAAATTTGAAGTTTTTAGAAGTCAGTTAGGTATTGTAGAAAATCCATTTCTCCATTAAGGGAGGATGTGAGAATAATGAAGAAATAGAATTAGTTGTGAGTGGTTGAACGAGAGGGTGTAATTAGGAATTGGTTGCACATATTCAGGTTTGTTTCCTCGTTTCCAGGAGGATTAGGTGAGTGCATTTCCCTATTTAAGTGTGATGTAATTGAGCAATTGAATTCAGTGTGTTGAGTGAGCTTGTCTCACATTTGCTGGTGTT